>VZSZ01008266.1:1159428-1388420 GCA_013398815.1 Ibidorhyncha struthersii
ACTTTTAAATCATTATGTGGTAAATTTACCCCCACCTACCTATTGCTTTTGCTCCCACTTTTCCTTTTTTCTGTTAATGAGTCATGATATGTAATTACCTTCTGTCTTTTCTGCATTTAGCGAACATGCCAGTGCAGAATGATTTAAGAAAATAAAAAAGGCTTTAAAAAAAGACAAGGAAACAAGCAAGCATCCAGGACTGCTTTGGCTCCCACTCACCATTCTTGCTCTTGCCAAGTGTAATGAATATTGCTTTTTCTCTGTGGCACTCTGAAGCAGGATTAAGTAAACTTAAATCTATATTATTACATTTTAATGAATGTTTATGTATTAGGATGATTTTTTTTTTTTAGTGGGTCATCAAGCTTTACCGGACACTTATGAAGGTGGTGAGATTCAAATGAGCTGATCTCTCCCTGAAACACTTTGTCTTTAAATCTGTTATTCAGCCTTGCAATGAGTGTTGGAATGAGCTGTGCAAAATATACTAGGTGAAATAAGCCGAGGCTGCAGCGTAAGGCGGGAAGGGCTGACTGTGGGTTGTGGCACGCTTTTATCCTGGCCCCCTCTACCACTGCTGATTTCACTCCTGCAAAAACTGGACTGTCTTAGACCCCCGAAACCTCCACCTGAATTGGGGAAGTGCACATCAAAGTCGAGGCACCTCAGAAGTGCCCTACTTGGCAGATCCCTCTGTTTTTAAAGTGCTTTTGCTGCATGTAGCTGTGACAGTGTGTCCTGAAGAGAGAGATGTTTAGGGCTGCTTATTAAATAGTGGGAACTAGAAGTTCATTGTCGCTTTAGGAATTTGTTTTTAAGAATTGTTTCTTCGTACTGACGTGGGGAAGAATGTAAAAGCCAGCTCTCTCAGCCACTGAATAATAAATGATTGAATAGCAGAAATTCAATAGGGCTTTTTCTGTGACTAAAATGGCAAAGAAAATAACCATTTCTTTGGGATAACTCATCCATTCATGGATAGCTTCTTTTGGTAAATAAATATCTTGCCACCTGCAACTCTGTGCTCCGAAAGCTGTTGTGTAATTTCCAGTATTTTCTGATGGCTTCTGAAATGAGTTTTAAGAAGGCTGTTGTTTAAAGTAAACAAAAAGAAAGAAAAGAAAAAGAACTTACATCAAAGATATCAGCATTTCTCCTCTCTCTGCATGTTTCCCCTGAATATGGAGTTGGCAAACTCTCAAATCACTTTATCATGTTTGAACTTGGAAAAATGTATGATAATACCAGCTGAGCTAATATTTAAAGAGCTCTTCACTTCAGAATTTTATTGTCTCTTTCTCAGTTCTTATAAAGTCTTCTGACAGGCATGGTGGTGATGCTGTGAATGGCTCAGGCAACTGAAAAGGGAGGCAAAAAGACATTTGCACCTGAACCTGGATCAGCTGGGTCTGAAACAGCCCCTTCAGGATTTCTTGGAGATAAATTTATTGCAGTAGTCTCAAGGACTGCTTAGTAGCCAAGTCTCAAGCAGAGTACCATGTACTGTGGCTTTGCCTGCCAGCTCTCCACCTCTGCGGGATCCTCTGCCGTCTACAGGAATATGGTTGTGCCTCTGGAGAGCTGGTTGTTGTGCTCAGACATCAGTGGTCACACTGTGCACCTGAGTTTGCAGTGTCTGGTTGGGATGACGAGATCCCTCGTGCACAGACAAAATTATAAATTCAGAGAGCTTTACTTGTGGTTTTTTTTTGCAGGTGTTCTCTCCCCACCCCAGTGGCTTGTGGGTGTTTTAGTATGTGTGATGGTGGTAACTTCATCTAGTTGCAGATTTCTGACAGATGCAGGGAAAGGTGGGAAGCAGCAATTTGATGTTAAGTGGATGTGCGGCAGGAGAGGGGTTATCAGCACATTAGTGACATTTTATTTTAAACTGTTATTTACAGCTTCCTTACTGGCCTCTTAAGTGAGTTGAATTGATAGCAGGAAGAAATGGTGGGAAAGCCTAATTCTGAGGATCTTGGAGGTCCTTGGGGACCTTAGACATTTAGGGCTTGCTTTGAAAGTGCTCTAAGGCTTGCAATGTGTGGGTAGCAAGTGTTGTCTTGTGGCTTTGTTGGACTTTTACCTGCTTTTACCCTATTTGCCACCACATCAGACAATCAAATCAGGCTTTGGCAGGTGATCTCTAGAGGCATTTCTCCAAAATGCTTAAAGGTTAATATATCCTCAAAATCAAGTGGGCCAGAGAGATAAGGAGGTTTTGGCTTTCCTTCATCTGTGGTCTGACCCTGGGAAGTGCTGGGTGTTATCTCCCTCAGCACCTCGAGTAATGAGCGTTTTGGTGTGGCTTTAGGATCCTTGACCTTTATAAGATCTGAGCCACAGGGTTGGTACTTCTGGGTCTGAAGACAATGTATGCTTGAGCGTTACCTCGGTCACCTGTAGGTGAGGTTCTCCTTGCAGCTATTCTGTGCTTTAATCCCAACTTGTGGGAGTGAAACTGTGGCAACCATAAGTGTGTGATTTCCTTCCTATTACATTATTTCTTCCAGTACAGGAGGTACCCAGTGTTTGTCATTTAGGAGTGTCATATCATTACATTGCATATTGCAGTGTAATGATGTGAAATGATTAAATGACAAAATGCCAGTTCACTGCCAAAAATCTTAAGTAGCATACTTTTATTTGCAGATGGGAAAGCTATTATTAATTTCTGTATGGGCTTTGCCAGATGAAATAATGGAAGCAGCCTGAAAAGGGAGGTGGGTTTGATCCTTTTTCTAATTTGAACATGAGTCGTAGGAGTGATGTCCACCTCTAGTCCTCACTTCAGAGCATATGTCCAGTGCCAGTGGTATATTGCCATACGTTCGCCTAGTCTGCTGTCAAATAATGATAGCAGGTACCAAAAGAAGAACAGGCTGGCATTTTTTGAGGGGGAAATACTCAGCTTCAAAGAATGCTGTATTAAGCAGTGTAAGCTGTTTTGTTCTATATTGTTTCTTAGCATCAGTATTCAAAAATGTTTCTTGCTAGATTAAAGATAATCTAAGTATGGCACCAAAATTAAATGAGTGTGCCTCTGTTTTTGAAAAAAGATGATGGGACCAAAGACGTCATGGATAAGTGGAGCAGGTGTCTGGAATATGAAATTACTATATCCAAGGTGAAAACAAAATTTGGAGGGCTTGATGTGTTCAGGCCAGGAGGAATGGGAAATCTCCATCCTGGAGCACTGAAGTAACCAACACAGGAAACTGCAAGTCTAGCAGCAAGGATTTTTATCTAACGTTTTTGGGGCTGCCAGGCTATGTGTAGAGGCTAGCAAACATAGCCCCCCTTTACAAAAGGGTGAACACTGTTGAGCCCCCACCTGGCTGTTAGTCTGACCTCAATAGCACCTGAGGTCCTGCAACAAATAGTAAAGAGAGTGAAGAGACAGCTAAATGTAAAACTGGAGAAGCTGCAGTGGAGGTTACGAGGGCAGACTAGGGGACTATCCAATGCCATTAAAGATTTCACCCAAGATCCCAAAATACTTGCTAGCACTGTTCTTAAAGATGAATTCAAGAATTAAGATGCGAAGAGCAGGCCAGCTACTGAGATGATTGGGGAAATAGTCTATTGTATTAGAAGACCTTTGTAAGACCAAGGCTGAGAGGGAATTTGACTGCTTTCTTAAAACAGTGAGTGAGAGTAAGGGAGGTGGAAAAATAAAAAAGTAAAAGACAGTGTTGGCACAAGAGCAAATAACTCTGCACTAAAATTGAATCCATTTCAGCTGCAATCAAAGAGAGGAGGCTCTGGAACAGCCATTGAATATTAGTGGAGGCCAGAACATTTAATGACTTTTCGGATGGAGAATAGGTGCATGAAAGTGTTTATGTAATGTGGCTGCCCTTGTCATTCCCTTCCTGCTCTTGAACCTGTATTCCTATTTAATGGTAGCCTAAGCTTCCTGTTTCCTTGGACAAAGGTATTGTAGGGACTAGGACAGACAGATCAGCCAAAGATTCACAGTGAAATGTTGGGTTGTTGTGGGTTTGGGTTGGTTGTTTGGGTTTTTTTTGAAAGTAAAAAAAGGGGTTTGCATCAAAAGGGAATTCCTATCTTGTAAGGACAATATTCTTCCAGTATTACTTATGTAAACCTGTGTGGGGAAAAAATATTAGATACCACTGGGTATAACAAAATACTTGAAATACAGTAAGTGAGAAGTACAACTGGTTTTGGTTTTGTTGTGTTGGTTTGTTTTTTTTTTAATTTTTGAAGGCTCTCAAGAGGTCATTTAGCTTGTTTTCTAATGCAAAGATAGGTAAACCTGAAATATTACTGTGTCTGGTTCTCAGCTTATTGGGGAACTATTTGGGTGTTATCTCTGGATAATATTATTCTGATATTCCTCCAGGTTTAGTTCAAGCTGAGAGTCCCTAGTTTGGAGAATCAATAGGTGAGTGACGAGGAATTCTGAATAGATGGTCACTGGTGGAGAAATACACTTCTCTCCTTGGGTCACGCAAACCCATCTTGGTTGCAAAGGCACATCTTAGGCCAGTTTCTGTTCCGACTTTTGCCCGAGGAGATTATTACCGGGAGATACATAGGTTAAAGCTGACACAGTGACACTGTTTGCATGCCTACAGCTACACATAAGTTTGTGCTTTGCTGGACTGGGGGCTTAGCCAACTAGTCATGTATAGTGCTTTTCATGGTATAGATAAGGTGATGCATGCTCTTATAAATTAAAACTTAATAAACACAAAGCATTTCTGGCTGGTTCTACGCTAAAATCTCGGTGGTTTTAGTTACGTTTTGCTTTTGCTTTGTTAATGTAATCTGTGCTCAAAGAAAAAGCAGGGGAAAAAAACAGGCAAATGGTTTGTATTTATATTTTATTAGGTTTCCTTGACACATTGGAAGTCACTTGTCTGTTATAAAAAGTAAGGTAACAGAAACCATCCCAAAACAATAATAACTTTATGGATTTATAAACAATAGTAGCGTGTTTGCCAAGATGGCTAGTAACTGTTTGGACCTGTCTTTTTAGCCTGACACCTTTTTCTAAGAAGACAAAACACAAGAGACAAGTTTCCACTTCTAGCACATTGGCAGAAATACAGAAACTCCATTCTTATTGTGATGGGACTTATAAATGGACAACTATTCAACTAATAAAACTGTCAAAAGCACTCATTGTACATGCGGCTAAAAGGTTAGATGTTTGAAAGGCATTGCCATGCTAAATATACTGCTTTATGTATGGACTGACTTCCCATTAATTTATTTGCCTAATAGCTGAGTTACAGCACATATGACGGACTTGATTTTTTTAATTGTCCTTCTCTAGGTTTAAGCGTAAGAACACAGGAAAACCCCTTAATATTGTGGATTTAAAACAAAACAAAACAAAAAACAACAAACACCTTAATTACCTTATATAGTACAATAGCAAGATTTAAATTTTGTTGAGTCTCTTCTCCCATGTCTCCCCGGTATAGAAAGCATTCTCTGAAGTTCATATTCAGTCCTAAGTCCTGATCTTACCGATGTTATTTCAAACCACTAGATCTCTAAAACTCATTCATAAATTTACATTATATATAAATGGTCCGTGAGGATAATTGACGCTGCAATGCAGGTGC
The DNA here is from genome assembly GCA_013398815.1 of Ibidorhyncha struthersii. Classification (NCBI taxonomy): domain Eukaryota; kingdom Metazoa; phylum Chordata; class Aves; order Charadriiformes; family Charadriidae; genus Ibidorhyncha; species Ibidorhyncha struthersii. Next base: position 1,165,032 of record VZSZ01008266.1, read on the forward strand.
AGGTTTCTAGGATGCCTGAGTGCAGCACGGCCAGCTGCAGTGGTGAGATCCACACCTGACCCCATCCCAGGTACACAGGAGCTGCAGCCTCTGCTTCTGTGCAGTTACTGTCTCGTTCAACCCAGTTTGTCACACTCCATAGAAATGCTTTGATCTTTGATAGGAAAAAGCTGCTGCTAATTTCAGGGAAGTGATCTAGCACTGAGCGAGATTATGGTCCCTTGTCTGTTCTGGGATGTGCTTCTGATGAGTGCCTGCCTCTATCAGTTCATTTTCAATCATACAAGAATAGAAAGTGTTCAATAACTTAAAGAATCAAAGTATGAAGGATGAGAGAGAACCATTAATTTCTCTTGCCTCTTTTTTGGTAGAAATGAATGACACTGACTTAAAGAAAATGGGCCATATCTATCCCTGCCATAATTCTGCTGGTTCTAGTGACCGTACAGCAGAAGCAAAGCAGTCTCCCTGCCATTAAGGACTAAGCAATAATAAATGGCTTAACCATAGTTAGCCTTGCTTTTCTTCCCAATACTGAAAAGTCGGTGTGACACATCTTGCAGTCTATTTCACTGTAAAACTCAAAAGGGCAAGAAATAAGCCTATTCCTACCACCTTATATAGGTATGTTATTACCACTAGACTGTTATGGTGAGAAGAAAAAAAGCAAAGTTAAAGAAAACAAATCTCTCTCCCAAGCAGCCTAGCAAAATGGTATTTTATTTTATGCAATCATACCCTTATCCAGCAAGACACCTGCAATCATTTTCATCTATGGTTTAATGAAATCGTTGCCATACAGCTGATTTCTCCTGTGATCACAGTGAAAAGATATTTCCTATTGAAATAGTCTTGGTTCTTGTTTTCTTGGTTTTTCATTTAATTCCTTTTTTTTTTTTTTGACAAACTTAAAATACAATTATTTTTTTCTTTAAAGAGAGGATTTGGTAACAGCTTAGTTAATTAACTGCATTATCTGTCGTTTGGAAAAGGGTGACCTATGAAATGCTTTTCTGTATACTCAATTTTGGCTGTAAAATAAGTGTAAAACTCATTTTACCTGGAGCTTATGTCACCTGAGCAATCACTCACTCGCTTACGATATTCTTAAAGTATTAGGCGGGTTGGGATATAGATGACCCTAGACAGCAGATTTGTATGTTTTGCTGCTGCTTAATGGCCTTAATATAGAAGAATTAGATTTCAGTGGATTTTTTGGTACTGCTGTCTCCAGCCATAGTAGGGAAACAATATCTTGGAAAGATGCTTTACAGAAGGATGATGTTCTTGCTTCTCTTCAACAGAGTGTGTAGGTCTTGAGTTATGATTCAATTATTTTTCTCTAAGATATATACTTTCATTATCACTTAAGAGTAACTTTGAGCTGAAATTCTCTGTTAGCTGGCTGTTGGGAGTCCCTCTGTCCTAGTTCTTCCTCTCAGTACTGATCTCGCAGCAGAGGAGGACAGAAGTTGGGGTTGTCTCATGGAACCAGCAGTGAGTCACCTTTCTGCTTGCTTGGATTTTCATGCGAGATGGGTCAGAAGCCTACACAAACCATGAGCTATTGGAGCGCATAGTTGCTTCGTGTCTGTTATTACATCTAATGCCTCTGCCACTGTATTTTGTGTTAGTCTATGCATAATACTACTCTTTTCTAGTATTTTTTTAATTATTAGTTAATCTTAGGAAAAGATAGTAAATGGGACTATATTCATCACAGAGCCAGATGTGTTAAAACAAAAATGCTTGTTTTGTTGGGGTTTTTTTTTTAGCAATATCTTTGTGTGTGTGTGTATATGTGTGTATATATATAGTTACTGGGGTGTTGATCCATTTTTTAAAATATACTTATTTATGGGGGGCTGAGAGCTAGCATCCCTAAAAGCAATGCTCAACTAAAAGTAATGCATTATATTTGAACACTGTATGTTTGACAATACATTTCATGGCTCATTTCCTGCCAGTTGTGAGCTCTAGTAAACACAAAGAGCAAATTCACATTTTTCATGTCAAAAAGCCCTATAGTTTGTTCCCTCTAGGATATCACTAGTTAAATAGATTTCTGTAAGGACATATTCTGTTCACACTATAATCTGTTGTGACACTAAATCTTAATCCGTCTTCAAATTTCCATTGTTTTTGTATGAAAAGATTATTTCTAAAATATTTTATATCTCACATTCATTTTCTTTGCTAAGAATTAATTGCATAAGCAGTGGGTATCTGACCACTATTAAGTCTTCTATCGTAACCCAAAATTAAGAATTTAATGTGGATTATTCATAACATCTATCCAGTTAATTCAAAGTAATTTTTCTTTGCACTAGGCAGAATTTACACTTTTCTTGAAATGAGCTTACCTCCTCATGAGATCTTGAAAAGAATTCAACCTGGGCTGTCCTAAAGGCTTTGGAACACCTGTGCCACTACTGGGCTGCAGAACTGGAGGTTTTTGCTATCCTATGTCATCCATAGGTTGCTCTTTCACAGGCGCGTGTGGCTTACGTGGCAGTGCAAAGCAGGAAAGTGAATTGCAGAGCTACTTGGCCCTGTGACTGCCAAATGGATGTGTGGCTCTGCTACTGGTATAAGTAGGTAGAGAATTCTGTTCTTGTAGCATTTTATACAAACTTGTCATACAAGCGAGTTACTATGGAAGTCTGGAAGAGTGGAGAATAAGACCTCATATTTCAAGGCTCTGTCTTGTTATTTTAAATTAGCTCAGCAAGGAGCTGCCTGGAAGTTTTCTGGCAGTCATAATAAGCTTCTGTGAGAAAGACCTATGATTCTGGAATAGCTGGGTTTATTTCATGATTGCTTCTTATTGTCACAGAACCAGTCAGGTTGGAGGGGACCTTGGGAGGTCTCATCTGACCTCCCGCTCAAAGCAGGGGCAAACACTGAGTTCAGACCAGGGTGCTCAGGGCTCCTCCCAGTCAGGTCTGGAAAACCTCCAGGGGTGGAGATGCCGTGACCTCTTTGGACAGCCTATTTCAGTGCTTAATTATGCTCCTAGAGGGGAAAAAAGTTTTCCTTCTATCCATACAGAAAATCCCCTGTTTCAGCCTGTTTCTTGTCCTCCTGCTGTGCACCTCAGCAAGGAGCCTGGGTCCATCTTTTCTGCAACCTCTTGTCTGGGTGCTGGAGGGCTCTTATTACATCGAGATACATCAATACTAGCGCTAGACAAGATGAGAGAAATTCACCTGACAGCTCCAAGCAGCTGCAGTAGACGTGGGGAGGAGAGGAGCAGGCACGTTTGAAAGGTGGACTGGTGAATCCTGAACAAAGCCAGGACTGGCTCTATACGCAGACTGGAACTTATGTCAGTCTTGGCTTAGGGGAGTGGTGGACTACTGAGAAATGCTGTCTGTCTCCCTGGAGCCTGGGATAGCACTCGACAAAAAAGTGAACATAGTTAGCTTAAGAAGGTATAACAAACTCATTCAGATTATTTAATGTGTACTCAGCTCAAGAAGTTTATTTGCGAAACAGTAGTTTTGGTTTAAATGTTGGATCTCTAATATTTTGAAAGTATGCCTTCAGACTGACTGTTATTTCATGGGACTTGGAAACCCTCTAACAAATCAGTTTGAAGTAGGCTGCAAAGAATGGCAAAATTCTCTTGCAGAAAAGAAATAACTGTAGCTGTACACAGGGCGCAGAAATCTTTGCTTAAAGCACATTGCTGTTGGTTTGGGGTTTGTTTTTTGTTTTTCTTTTAAACATAAATGCAAGCTAGGATAAAGCACATAGCTAAGCAGAAAAGGACCTCTCGGAGTCAGATATTTGTGAATAAAGTGTCGGCTCTAGAAAGGTAATACAAATGATATACAGTCGCTTTGTAGTCGTTGGCTCTTTAATTGAGCAGACTGATGTGTTGCTAGCATAATGGATCTTTGGAGCAGGCTGAGAATGAGGTGCTGTTATTTTGTTTCTCAAAGCCACACATTTGAAGTGCAGGTGAATACAAACCATTTAAGAAATAATTGGTCTGACCTAGCATTGGAGTAGCCATTTTGGCAGCAGTAAAAGAGGTGTTACTCAGGTGACAGAAGACAATGAGACAGAGAGATATAACACAATATTTGCTCAGTCTAAAAAAAGTCAGCCTAATGAAAAGAGGGGGAAAAAAATCCTACAAAAGAAGTCCTATCCCTTTTGGTTCTACTCTTACAGCCTCTGCAGATTCTTCTGCTTCATTAGCCAAATTTCAATACCTTTCCATCTTTCCTGATTGTCCTTTAAAAACAAACCTCTCGGTTTCATTTATCATTTCTATGCCTGCTAGGAAAACCCTTGTCCGTGACCGAGGCATCTCAAACCTGGATCACTGCAGCTTCCCAGTTTTCCTTGTTTCATTTCCCTTCTCTTCAAGTCCATCTATAAGAATACAAGTGAATTTATTCCATCTTTTGTCTATTCTGTGACACCCTTTCCTTCAACAAGACTGACGATGTTTACATTAAATTCTGTAAAACTATTTTCCACTTTAAAAAAATGATATTATGGGTTTCCTGGGAAAGAGGAGTTTCTTGAGAGCAGATAGTTGCTATTAACACTTTAAAATCAAAAGGTCAGACCAAATGAATAAAGCTGATGGAACAAAGCTGATCTATAGAAGTTGAGAACCTAGTTCCAGGTACTTCTAGGTGGACTTTGAAAGATACTGCAGTGCTGTTTTTTTATGTGTCCTTTCTGTGCTGCAGCACATGCAGCGCACCTCAGATAGGCTAAAGGCTTTTATCATTGGTCAAAGTGGCATGTTCTGGTGATTTTGGGAAAGGATGAAAAGAGTTCTCGATCTCTGAAAACCTAGTGAGAATGGAACTTATTGAGAAAGGGTGTAGATCTTGAAGACTCTTAAAAGTCAGGTGCATTTATGAAGGAGGATATTGGTAGAAAACAGGTCCAATGTGTCAATGTGTAAGTAATATACATATTTGTCACAGCAGGGGTCACTGGCTCAACAACGGAAACAGTCGCATGAAACAGTGTAAATGTTCTTGGTTGCTCCTCATCAGACAATATCATTTTAGAAATCTGACACACTGCAGGCAGTGCAGTGACTGGGGGAAGGGAGTTCAGTTTCAGACAAGATTGAATCAAAGCAGGTACAGTTATGAAGTGGCTCTTGCTGATAATTTTATCTGCGTCATCTTCTGCCTATGGACATGGAAATATTTAAAAAGAAGAGGCAATGGATTGTTTTAGAATCTGTTTAGAAGGACTGTGTAATAATTCTTCTCAGATAAATGACTGAGCGTCAGGCTCAGGTTGGTACACCTACACTGTCAGGGTCACAGATGCTCAGACTCATCCATAATGATTGGAATTTGGGTGTACAGCTGCTCCCGGATTGCCTGGTCATGGGAGAGTCGTGATGAGCACAGAAGCTTCCCCTAGATGGTCAGGACTGTGGCGTGGCAAAAGATGTGCTGCTACAAGGTGTGCCTATAGGGAAGCCTTTTTTTATTCCACTGAGGAACTGTACTTGCCGCACAGGACCATTAGTTAGTCCCATTTACTCTGTTCTCCTTGATCCTGTTAAAGGGTGCTTTGAATAGCAAGCTGTCATTATTCGGATTCTTTCAATGTTTTGTATTAATCTAAAAGCAGCACCAAGATGTGGGATTTAAAATCCTTTCACTCACATTTTTAGGATGCTGTAATAAAGAGTTGCTTCATAACATGTTCAAGGTCTATTAAATAAATGCACTGAAGAATTCCTGTTCCTTCTGAAATGGGCTTGTCAAGCTAATCTAATTTCAATGTCTGCACATGGAAGGTATGCTATTTTCTCCTTTCAGTGATTTCAAAAATTAATAATTAAAGTTTCCTATTTTCACCTAATAATCAGTGCAAATTACTGCACTTTTCTTCCTTTGTGTTTTATAACATTATGGTAATTATTGCTGTGTGTACCTGTATGCCTGACACACTGAAAATATTTTTATCAAATCATTTGAAGAAATTGCTGAGCCAGTGCAGCTTCAGGTTAGAGAACTTTGTAGGCCCAGTTTACTAATAAGTCCTGGCATGATGCTTGTTGCGAGGATGCCAGCCTGTCAATGGCTTAATCATAGAGAGTAATCCTGATACCTCTTTATCGTACTGTGGAAAATGATTGTTTATGACTGCAGGGAGTGCGAGTTTACTAATTTCTGAAATACGCTTCCTTCCTGTGTTTGTAAAAAGCAATGGTGCTTGTTTACAGCCTGCTGCTGTAAGGGGCCGGGTTGCTGCACGTGGAGGCACTCAGCACTCTTAGGAAGGCTCAGCCATGTCCAATGGCCCTGCTACGTAGGCATGGTAATCAAAATTTGTCTGAGCTAGGAAGCTTGCTGTATGCATTTTGGTTTTTATCTCGCTTACCTCTGTGCAAATACAGCATTGAAGATCTCCACCCTCCTCCACCCGTGAGAGCGTGCTTACGGATGGATGCTTTGCCTTCCCTTTCCTCCGAATTCTGGGTTTGTGATACCTTTTCAAAACAAATAAATTCTGCCTCTTCAGAAAATATCATGGTTCATTTCCTTAATTCCTGTGGAAGGTAGGCCAGTTATATAAGACAGTCGACTCACGTATTCGTTGCCGAGGGCTCGCAATCCTCGTTTTGTTCTTTGAAAGCAGTGGTCAATAAGAAGGAATTGACGGACAGAGAAATCTCCTCCTCCTGTATAAAACCCGGTGGGATTCATGCTCAAACTTCAGCCTTACTTTGGGGTAGAGAGCAGGGCCACCGTGGTGCAGGATGCTATAGTGGTCTTTTCCCCACTTAAACTGCGATTAAGCACTTGGTACATCAGCCCTGCGCTCGCCCTGAGCTCTGGGTGCTGCTGTGGGTGGGAGGGAGCAGGGAGCTCCGGCAGCACCGGGGGGGGCTCAGTCAAGCACAAGAGGGAGCATTGGCGCAGGTGGGTTGGCCTGAAGACCACAGAGTCCAACCACATCCAGTGCCTTGATAATTTTCCCTGCTCAGACCGAATGGTGCTTGGTGTGCAATAGTGGAGGTGAAGCAGCTCGCTGCTGCGCACGCAGTCATTTTCCTCTGGAAAAAACACGGAATAGAAAAACAGGACAAGGTTGTGCAAGCGAAACTTGTGGAGGCAATTTGCAGAAGGACTAATGTACTCAGTTTTGAATGAAAGATAAGACACCACGTGCCCACCTCCCAGAAACAGTCAGTGTAAAGATGTGCTGGGGCAGTTCTGGGGGAGTTTTTCCACGTGAATTCAAAAGCAAGAGGGGCAGCACTGCAGAGGCCGTGGTAACAAACCTCTTGTCCCCTGCTGTAGTAGCGCTACTTCACTTTTGCGCACAGGCTGCGTTAATGATGCTTATGTGACAGCTGCCTCTGTTTCCAGCTGCTTTTCCAAGAGCTCTGCTCTGGGGCTGTAGCTCTGAGGAGGGCTCCAGTGAAATCGCGGGGTTGTGCTGTGGGGGCGAATTTGCCCTTCCACAGGCTCGTTGTGCGATCGCAGGAGGTGTGCTTCATCCCTCTGAATTTCAGGTCTTGCCTGGGGGATGAGGCAGCCAGTTGAGACTGAAATGATGCACATTTTGGAAAGGGGACTTTCCCTTAGCACACCTGACTGGTGCCTGACGTTCCAGATTATGTGAAAGTGTTGTAACACAGTAACAGCAATGACTTATTACAGCCTTTAAGTTCACTTTGGCATGTTTTTCCCCCAAAAATCTTGTAAGTCTTAGAAAATCTACTCTTTGTGACTATAGTCAGGCTATAAGATCCTAAAGCTGGCCACTGACATCAAACATTATATCCTTTCTCCGTTTGTAAGATTGGCCCGTGCATTTCTGTAAACTGTGCAGTCAGGGAAACCTCTGCAGAGAAAATGTATCAACATAGGTTGGTCAATTTGCGGTTATTGAGTGACTATGTGTAATTACTGTTTATAAACTGTTAACAAAATCCACAGGAGAACTAAGGGTAATGGCAGCTCAGGGAAGAAAATGTTTTGCTGGGAGGAGAATGGGTCTCAATATGCAAACTTTCTTTTAAGATAAGTGACATTTACTAAAATCAGTACCGGTGATCCACTCGGGATACAATACAGCTGCCCCTTTAAATAACTTCCTATGAAAATCGGGCCTGATTTGAATTGTTGGCGATAAGGAGTGAGAATTTAGAGCGAATTTAGCTCATGCAGACTACATGTCACAGTTTGAAAATAATTTTTTTTGTTATTATTTTATTTTAACCCCACTAATATCTTGACCAATTGCTACTTTGGTACAGAGTGTTTTTGAAAGAAAAATTTAATTATCAGAGAAGATGGGTGGTGGCTGAAACAAATCAGCTCCTACCTCTGAAGTCTGATCTGCATGGATCTTTGAGATCCTGCCGTTCAAGATGCTCTAGGTTATTAATGAAGAGAGTCATGGTAAGCATGTGCATTTACGGTGTATTGCCCTATAAAGCTGATCAAAACATTTACAGGATTTGGTTGAGTGAATTAGTGGAGTGAAACTTAGTCTGGATATTTAAGGAAATTTACTAGAGAAAACTCTTGAAAAATTACAGCTTGCTGTGAGTAAACTTAATTAATCCCTTAGTGTTTCTTGTATCTTCTTGCATGATAGCTGCAAATCAGTGAAAATGTAACAGCAATAAACTATTATTTTTCTATTAAAAAAATTTAGGTCTGGTTTAGATGATGATGTTCTCCTTGCAGATTTTATTTTTACTCGGAGTCTGAAGTAATGTTAAGGTAACGGGTGAGTTTTCATAACAACAGTGTACTTGGCATGAACAAAACCTGTTACTGGATATCAAATTAGAATACTTGCTATAAAAGGTAGAGTTTTCAAAGGAATTTTTGTAGTAAATGTTAAGATAAAAATGTTTCTGCTTCAATGGTTTAGTCTTCTGTAGGAATAGTCTTCGGTACATCTGTTCCACAAATGCCCTCTTTTCTAGCAAGTTTGGTTGGTCGCCCCGCTTCCCCCTTCTGATGCTCAGAGGAAAACGAGGAAGGACAGGCTGGCTGAGAGTGGGAAAGGGGATGCTTTTTTTTCCTTTCCTAAACACTCTAGTTCTCAGAGCCAGTGCTGGCTTCTTTCAGCAGCAGCGAGCGCTTGTCTACTAGACTTGCACCCCCTTCCAGGGCATGGTGAGGCGACAGCTATGACATACTCCATTGGTCTGGACATACATTTGTATGCACGTACAATTCATTACAACTCTTCAGCAGAATTAAGTATTTGTATTGTCATAGTGTCTAGGAGCACAGATGGTCTTGCTATTAAAGCTCAAGACTGAGAGCCAGGTGATCTCAGTACCGTTTCCAAGCTCTGCCACAAACTTGACATGTGGCTCTGGGCAAATCAGTTGAACGCTCTGTGCTTCTGTTTTCCCACTGGTACAGTAGGTACAGTGATTAACTGCCTGATATACAGTATTTTGCGACTTAGTGCCTTATGAAGTATTTGGAGATCTTCAGCTGCAAGCTGACGCAGAACTGCTGAGCGTTGTTGATGTAGTATAAAGATTAGGAAGAGAAATTTCCTTATCTTCTTTTCTCAAATCTGACACTTCTTCACTTATGGCAGAATCTCCAAAGTAGCAGCTGTCTTGGATTAGAGAAAAAGCAGCAAGCAGGAAAATAATCTATAGGTAAAAGTTCCAAGGTAGTCAGTCTTTAGCTCTGTTCCCATAAAATCAGGAAGAAGCTTCCCTTGAAAGTGGCCCCAGTGTTTTGAGCTAACCGTAAAATAATATACTTAAATAAAATATTGCATATAGAATATGGGTTCAATATGCTACACAACTTTGGTAAAATTCTGATGACTGTTTTTTAAAGAATACCTGTACATGTAGCAATAGGCTGGGACTGCTGTGGCAAAGGCCCATTACCGTATGGTGCAGTGTTGTGGTGTGAGGGTGTTTACAATCAGCCACTGATAAATTTGGGAGACATGTTGAAGAAGTTCTGAGCAAGCTTATACGTGCACCTCTGTGCCTGTTTTGTGTGTCCAGTTATCAGTTATCTCGTGGTCATATGCAAACACTCACACGTAAAGAGACAAAACAAATATTTTCACCAAAAAAAAAAAGGCCAAATCATATATGTGTGCTCCATAAATAAGCACTCAAAACAGACACAGAAAACACATACCGATGTCAGACCGCCTCTGTCTGAAAAATCCAGCCTCCAACACAAACATCTGATTTGCAAATCAGATGCAAGATAGGTTCTTATTAAATAGTTAAATATCAAGGTTTGAATTTTCATAAAAGGGCAATTTCAAACCTCATTTGTGTGTGTAATTATTGTGCTTGTGAGAGCAACCCTGGTAAATGTGCACATAAATGTCATGTCAGGTTTCTAATGGGTCATTGACACGCTCCCTTCCCACAATTGGGTCTGTGGTCTCTGCGCGGAGGCAGAGCTGAGGGAATATGTAAAACGGGTGCAAAAAATCTGGCAGAAACAGGTTTTCTTTCTTGATGAAAAGAGCAGCAAAGCTTTGCGTACACACTGTTGTGTTCTCAAGATGGAGATGCAGCTCTGGGGTCTAAACAAACTGAATCAGTTTTTAAAATAACGGTACATACTAAACCTCGGAAATTCAAATACATCCTTTTCCAAGGCTAAAAATTTGGCAAATGCACTCTTGTAAGGCTGTTGTCACTTCCACTTTCGAGAAGGTTTAGAGATACTTCTCATTCCTTTTTTTCATGCTGGGATTTTTTTATCATCCAAAAGCTGTGAAATACTTGAAATCTGAGGCCGCTGCTATCAGATAACGTACTTAAAGTATGTTAAGTAACTGCGTTACTGAATCTCCCACATACTCATTCTCAAACTTGAGATGAACATCACTAACACAGTCTTTGGTCATACTGGATTGGGCTGTGCATACTGATCTGAAAATATTTATCCTGTGCTATGAAAAATCAGAGGAAATACAACCTGTAATTTGATGGTGGAATACGTTGCCTATACGATGCAACTGAGGTCAGGAGCAGCAAGATTCAAACAGGATTTTTGTGATTGTGTGTGAATTATGAATACTTAAGAGCTAATGTAGTTGATTCTAATGAACAGAATACAGGAAGAAGAAGGGAGAGAATATTTAAGTGCAAATCTGCCTTTGTTAAAATTCAGGGTGACATCTCGTGGGCAGGGAGGCATAAATTATTTGTAAGTTTTGGTGTTTCTTTCCCCTTTCTTCGGTTGCTGGCAAGGGAAGGAATTCGGGACTGTACAGCCCGTGGGTCAGAGCCAATCCAGTGATTCTTACGCCTCTAAATATAATAGTATTCTGTGATTAAGATTATTCTTGCTTGTATTGGAATGACCTCCCTCCAAAGGTAGAAGGTTTTGGCAATTGTGCTTTTGTGGAGAAGGAATAAATAGCTTTGTGAGACGGCGTTGTGGGTGGAGGGACAGCAGGTATCGGTCTCCTGCAAAAAACAAGGTAAAATATCAGGCTGAACAAAAGTAGCGGCAGAAGGCAGGGTACAGAACATGCTGACAGATATCGGTCAAGAGTCAGAACCCAAGGCTAGGACTTGAATAGACTCAGGAGAAGCAGGCAGGAGGCCAGGCAATGAATAAAAATTAGCATGCCCCATACTGCTCTCCATATTGTTGCTTGCCTGACTACTCCCCCTTCCGCCCCCTCTGCCGTATTTTCTTTAACGTACCAGTGGTCCAAGCAAATAATGATATTATGTTTGTAAGGGAGGCCCTTGAAAGCTATTCTGAGACTAGAGTCCAGAAAAACGTAATCTCTGTTTGATTCTTTGTTTAGTGGGGATTCAAATCCCAACTTAATTTAATCTTTTGATTTATCCTGCAGGTACTGCCTGATTATATTCCAGTGCCACCAGTAATAGAAATGCAGGGATTTTCTTATTTTTATTTATTTATTTTTTGCTTTTAGCACTTTGAGAACAAAAAAGGCTGAGCAAAAGTCATTATTGCTATTATTCTCTATAATGCATTGTGAGTGAATAACTGCATCTCCGAGCCTGTACCCCATCGCTTCATATTAATAACGTCTTATCAGTGCTATACAAATTTTTGTTCCGCACTTCAGCTAAAGCAGCACAGTGCGTGTAGCTGAATAGGGCTGAAAACTTGGTCCGGTTGCTCTGAGCGGTCAAACTGCCACCATCGCTGCAAGGTGGTCAGGATTTCACTTGGAAGGATCAGGCCTGGTCAGGTGCAAGAAAGAAGGTTCCTTCACAGGGTCCCGTGAGATCGGATTGGGCACAAGTGATGCAAGGATGCATTTCTGAGACTTTTTTTTTTTTTTGCCTTTTTATTTGTTTTCCTTAAAGTGTGCTTAACATGCCTCTTAGCATCATTAAAATGCATGCGGACACCAAGGGAAAAACCACCATCAAAATGTGCAGGTTGGGAAGGCAAAATAGCAGCAAATGTGCTGTGATTTCAGTAGTCCCCTTCACTGAAATACCTGGGTGCCTCATGCGCATTCATGTGTAGAAATGAATGGGAATTCACTTGCATACCTTTAATAGCCTGGCAGCCAGTTTCTGTATGCCTAAGCTTCCTACACATAAGATAGGGAGATGGCGCTTCTCTATCCTGGAATCCTTGCAGAGTGAGTACAGTTAAATCGGCAGATAATCAGACACCAGTTATTGCCGCTGTAAAAGTAACTAGCGGCATACCAAATACGGGGTGTGCTGTCTTGCCGTTCTGTTTCAAGGCTGGTAGTTTCCATGTGCATTTTCTCATTTGCCTCGTGTTCCCTATCTGGACCTTTAAAGTATTAAACACTTTTATTTAATTTTTCCTTTTACTTTCCCAAACAAGATACAGTTCATTCATATCCTTCAGAAAGTCACTAAAATTAAATTTTTAAAAATCATATTAAATCTTTAATATTCTCCTATGGATGATAATATGCCAAAGCAGACAAGGACAGCATGCAAATCTAGTGGCATGCCTGACAAACATAATGCATTTATATTAAATCTATTGTACAGTAAGAACTTCAAGACGGCAGCGATCAGAGGAAACCATGCAATTGGATTAATAGATAATTTAGGCTGTAATCCAACAAAGCAGTTAAGCATATGCTTAATTTTAAGCGTGCGTAGTATTATTTGATGTCAGTTGAGGCAAAACAAGCTTAAAACTAAGCACATGCTTAAGTGTGTTTTGCTGGCTTGCTGACTTAGTCACCGATCTGAACAAATAAGGTTTTTACAGCTGGAAATACATGAAGGAGCAAAGAGTGTCCGTTTTTCCTGTAGTCATTAAAACAGCAATCCAGCTGGAGTTTCAAAGCAGAACACTTTTATAGGAGGGTTAAAAAACAGTGCTCGCCAACTGCAGAGTTAAACAGCTTACAAATTATTTATTTTACCTGCATTCCTGGTTAAACTGAGTTCAAAATAATTAGATAACCCTGTAAAACCTGTGACTGGTGCTGTTCATTCCACATAAAGATTTTCTCATGCAATACCTAATAAATGGAGTTATCTTTTAACAAAGGCTTAAAGGGGATTAATGTGCTGTACGGAAGATGCAGTCTGTAACTCGGTTAAGATATTTGCTCCAGATCTGAACTAGATCTAAAAGAAGAAGGAAAACTTAGCTTCCTGAATGACCTTAGACTGTCACCCAGAGTTCTCTGTACCAGCTCTACCAGTTAACTTGCTTCTGACGCTTTACAGTATTTGTGGCCTTAATTGAGGGACATAACCAAACAAATTTATCATTGCAGCCCATAAAAACGACAGAATTCATATGGTAGCATTCTTCATTCTCTCCAATTTGTTTCCCTGAAATCCCTGCAGCAATTTATTTGCTGAATATGCGAGTTTTCCTCCTTATGAAAATTACAAATTGTTGTCAAGGTTAACGAGTTAATATTCTCATTCAATATTTATTTTATATGGGGGGAGGGGGGAAGGAAGAAGCGCGACTGTTCTTACACTTTCTTCCACGGCAAAGTCTGGTTTCTTAATCAATATGACAAGGACACTGTCCTTTGGATAATACCCTGAATCATCGGGACTAAAAAATGAGCTTTATTAATCAACAGCCCCTGATTAATTATTATAAAGTGATGCTCATACATTTCTGTACATTTTAATAATTCCTGCAGAAGGCTAACAATGTCCCCAGTGATTTGAAGGCTTTGGGGTTTGAATTTTTCTAAGCAATGTCACAATAAATAGTCCAAGGGTACCACTGCTCACGCACTAATCCAGTCTGTTTCAATCCAGCAAATGAGTAAAACCTTCTTTTTCCTATTTCCCATCTATAATTCATCATTTGCATACAAAGTAAGAAGCAAGAATCGGCAGTCTCATCAGTTTTCAAAATATCAAGGGACAACCAGGGTGATTTATAGCAGGCTACATTATCTAGATCATATAACCAGAATATTTCTGTAAAAACAGACCTATGTAATTTCTCGATAAGTGTGTCTGTCTAGCAGATAAATGTGATGAAGGTCACTGGGCTGGAGAACTTAGTGTAGTCCTGAGTAGCCATTAGGTCTTTCTCTGCAAAGAAACATCCCATCCCAAAACATCTAACGAGCATCGTCTTCAAAGAGCGATTTCAAGTACTAAAGATACCTATATTTAAGGCTCTCTTAGCCATCAAAGAATATAGCCTGTGTGTTTGCTTGCTACCAGTGAGATGAAAAATATGCCACCTGTTTCTGATGCTTTCAATGCACTTTTGAAGACATAACCTTGCTGAAAGGAACAGATGCATTCTCTTGGTTACAAAATGATCCTGCCCCAAAAGATATGTAAGAAGGTGACCACAGCTGGTAAACGTTTGTATTTCAGTTCCAAAGGGCAGTGTGTTTCTGAACCACAGGGCAAGTGCTCAGATGGATGTATTGCAGATTTGAAGACAAATTAGTGTTAATTTAATAAAATAATAGGAGTATTAGAAGGGCCAGGCATAAAGCATTATCCAGCACCAGTTCTGGTCTGTTCATTCTTTGTACCAGGCATCTTACAGTCTGGCTTTTTCCTCCTGCGAAATATTTGCCCAGCTCATGAGGATGCTCTTAAAGCAGTGTGGTGGTGATAAATGATATCAGACTTCCAAAGGCACTAGCCTCTTGTGTTTGTGTTTTTAAAATAACGTGTTTGCATTGGAAAAATTCAGTGGCCTTTTCGCAACCTTCCTGCAATGGATCTTTTAATTACTCATCGGAGTGCTCATCTATCCAGAGTCGAGTCCCAGGAATTTTTCACAGGGAGATGTTACAATCTATGTGCAGGTAACCCACGGGTTATTTGGGTTTAGCTTCTTGATTTCTGTTTTAATTCCAGTATGTCAATAATGAGTTCTCTCTTCATTTTATTAATGTGAACCACTGAAAAAAATCTCATTGCTTTAGAATGCTCTGCGACAAGCAGTACTCCTGCATTTTGCCCTCTAGAAATATGGGTTCTGATCACAGATAACTAAAATGAGATTAGGATGTTAGCTTTCTCAAGAGATAACAGCAGTCTAGGTCATAAAACTACCATATGGCAGATTTGGCAGTCTTTACAGAGGTCCATGGTTTAATTATCACAAAGACAGATTCAGTTCCCCACTTGCAAATGCCTGGGTCCTCCTGTGGCAAGGACTGGCAATGCAATTAAGAGGAAAGCTGTATTGTACTTGGCTGAAACGAGAAATGACCTTACTGTGGCCAGCGCTGTCACTTCCTAACATTTCACTCATGATTAAGTTTATCATTTCAAACAAACAACACAAAATGTCAGGTCTCCGGTCTATTTAACGTGCGGGAGGAGGGGTAGGGAGAGTAGAGAGGCATAAACCATGACTGTATTGTACCAAGCCAAACCGGAAAGCTTTTCTTCTGAAAAGAATTTCAGAAAAAGTTGACAACTACATCAGAAAAGAGCAGTATCTCTCAGACAGAGCTTGCCTTTCTGGTCAAGTCTTTCAGTTGTCTGCATCAAAAGGTTTGGTGTTCCCTGTGTTTCCAGTCCCCTGACGTGTCTTCATTCCCAGGGTCACGTATTCTTACACACACCCCACCCCACCACCACTCCAATTTCATGTTGTGTTCTCTTTTGTGCCCCTGTTGTGTTCTCTTTTTCTGTTAGAGTAACCACGTTGTCACTTGTACTCCCCTGTGAGCGCTACCTATTATACAGTTACCACGCGGAAGAATACCAGATTCCAAGAAAAACAGCCTTTCATCTTATTTTATATGGTTTTGGGTTGGTAGGGATCTCTTTGCTCCATACAGCGATCTGGTCAGCACAGATAAGCAGCGTAAGGCTGATGCAGATGACTTCCATTGAGAGCAAGAACAGATCAAGGGCTCAGCGCGCGACTGAATTGTTGCTTTAAATTGCTGTTTCCCAAAGGTGTCCTTCACTTTGCCTAGACTGTGCAGTGGTATACTGGTACGAGATGTGACAATTGTCTTCATCAAATAGAGAATCATGTTAAAAAAGTGTGTCCTTGTATGTATCAACACCATACTAAAAGCGAATTCGTTAATGTTCCTTGTGTTAAGGTAACCACACTGGCATCGCAGCTATTGCTAGACTGAAGTCACAAGTTAATTTAACTTGCGCTAGCAGCTAACAAAATAATTTTGTAGTTCTTTTGTGTGCAATTGTAACAGTGAAAACATCTTTTTGAAGCATAATCGCATTGTAGGTTGAGATCTTTTAAGATTTTTTGAAAAGCTGACATCACTGAGGGTGACT
The DNA here is from genome assembly GCA_013398815.1 of Ibidorhyncha struthersii. Taxonomy (NCBI): domain Eukaryota; kingdom Metazoa; phylum Chordata; class Aves; order Charadriiformes; family Charadriidae; genus Ibidorhyncha; species Ibidorhyncha struthersii. Next base: position 1,181,743 of record VZSZ01008266.1, read on the forward strand.
GGTGCTCATATAGCTGAATGATAGTGTGCTTCTAGTCGATAGGATAAAAGTATTTCTGAATTCAACCTATATTTAATAAGATAGAAAAATATTAAAATGCAGAAAGTGATAAATGCTAAATACTTAACTTGTAGGTGGGGGTAGGGGAAGAATCTTTGAAAATCAAGTTAAAATGTCACTCTACCAAACCTGCTGCTTATTGTGTTTAGTTACATGGTGTTGCATGAGCGTTTTTATGGCTATTGTTATTTTTAACCACTTGCAATATATGATAGTTTTGAGTTGTAATGACAACTCCATTTTCCCCGCGTCTTGGCTAATTTTATGCAAACCCTTGGAGACTAAGTTCAGTTCATAGGCATGTTCATGTCCAATTAAAAAGTAATAGATCTGAAGCGTATATAACAAATCAAAAGAATGCAATACTGTCAAATCCAAGAATTAAAATCCCAGCCATCCAGGCCACCGAGCTTCATGAGACTAGAAAATTATTTTTAATATGTATATCTAATTTCTGAATCTTTACAATAAACAAAGCATACTTAAATCCACCCTTGCTCTAGCCAAGGCTATATAAAAATACCGATTTTCATTATTAGATTTTTAAATATTCAGGGGGTTCTTAAAGCTGGGATTTTAACAAGTACAACAAATTGTATGAGCCTCGTGATTAGATTGAGACCTAGCATCAAACAATGCGATATGCCGGTAAATTTTTTCCTCACCTATCCTCTCAACTGCTATAAAGGAGGTGGAGTTTTAGGGACTAGAGAAGTGAGCTCCTGAGTGTTCTTGGCTGTTCATTTTCAGGGAATAAAATATGTAACATCAGATGGCCAGAAGCTCTGTGGAATTTTCATTATGAAGCCTGTTCTTCATTATTTGTGTTTTTAGTGTATAAGGCTTTAAGAGATGTGTTAAGGCTAAGATACATTAGGTCGGACATGAGGATAAAATAGAAAGATGGTCCCTATCAAAACCAAGTTTCTGATTTTTGCTTTTTCTTTCTCCAAAACACCTGTATGACCAGAGTAATAATGCAGATGCAGCTTCTACAGCTGGAAACCTTCTCTTAGTCTTATAATGGCCTCAATTCCCTATTTACTTATGAAGTCAGCAAAGGCCAAAAAAATCATAAAAAATTTAGTGCATAGAGAGATAGCATTACTGCTTTTAAATAAAATCTATGAAAAGTAAGAGCATGGTATCAGCGTAAAAATAAATCAAGCTGAATGTAAATCTGTGGACAATAAAACTATTGGAAGGTAATGGTATGGTTTATTTTAGACGTGACACGGAGAACAGCATGGAGACACGCAAACAGCATGCACCCAGCTTCTGCATGAGAGAAATATAGATGGAGCAGGGAAAAATCGTTCTGTGTTCAGGGATGAAATAGATAACCCACTGAATTCTCCTGTTGACAATCCATGATTTTCTGGTAAACACAAGGGTGTCCTGTCTTCCGTCTCATAAGTCAGGAATTGCTGTGTGGCTCCCAAGTTTATCTCAGTGGTGAGACATGAAAGTGCCTTATTGCCTAAATAAGATCAAGGAAATAATGAAAACTGTTCTTCCTGAGTAACAGCTGTATGAGACTCACCAGGTAGTACTTATGCTTTAAACTTTACTCACAGTATTTCCACTGAATGTAATTTTTTATTATTTGCCCATTAAAATACATGCTTAAATAAGCCACAGCCCTAGTCCCAGCGACTTGGTTTGAGTCTGGAAGCCTGAAAAGTTCACAGTTTTCTTCATGCTGCCCTCTGTGCATTCCTGATCGGACACTTTTTCCCCTCATTAGAGTTGCTAATTGGCTAAAGCCTCTGTCTCTCACCTTTTAACAATCCAGTTGTTTCCGATGTTGGTGTACAGGGTACTGCACTACGAGCAGACTGGGCAAAAGAATGCAAACTTCCTAGAAGAGCTATTAATTGGGGTAGAAGGAGGCGGGGGCAGGGGAAGAAAAGGCTCACACTTAGCTTGGAAAGGTTTTCAATTCTTATGTGTCAGAATATCCTAATTCAAATCCAAATGGGAATCCACCGTTCTAGGGGATTCACACAGCTCCAGGTAAACAACTAATGAGCAGCCTGCCAGTTTCATTTTTATCAAGAGCCCTCAGAGATTCAACTGTGCCATTTCATAAAATATGCAGATGATAGTGGAGGGAGAATAGCAAAGGCTTTGAAAATGATTCACACAACCTAAAAATGATGTTGAAAAGGGAGGAATTAAATATTCACAAAGTGAGAGAAATTAAGGCATATTAACTGTTAGAATGTGGAAATGAAGTGACTAACATGCATAGAGCTGATGAGAACTAGATGATTACAGATCTGTCAAAAGTTTCTAATTCTGACACAGTGTGATGTCGAGGTGCTAGTTGGCTGGTAAGGGCAAAAAATTAGGTATGGGACAAGTAACGCAAACCTGACAGATCAGAGTCAAAGGCGGTAAGACACCGCAGTGATTAACATTAGGCTCAGTCCTGTATCAAGGGTGAACTTTAAGCTTGCAAAATGAATACTAATTACGGTTACAAACAGAACACAAGGGGCTCAATTCATCAGCTAGAGAAGGGACGGTGTAATGAGTTAGTTGGGGGAAAAAAGTCACCTAGGGCCAAATTTGTCTCACTACTGAGTTCTGACTTACACTAGGGATAAATTTGACCCTTGGGATATGAGAGTTGGAAGTTTCACTCTTCTGTAATTAATCAGGGGTGTTTCTTGTGTTACAATTTTGATAGAGTAGAGGAAAGGTTGGTGGCAGATGCATTCATGCAGAGCTGGTAGAAAAGAATAAAGAATAATAATTTAAAAAAAAAAAAAGATTAAACTGAGTGTCCACACTGGATGAAGTTATTCACGTTGTTCTAGCACGGCAAAGATACAGTTCAACCTTCCTCAAGGGCAAAGCTAGATACCCACATCTGTAAGCAGTACTGGAGCAATGGGCTCCCAGTGGGCTGCAGAACTGTGCATTTCTTCTGAAAAACAGTGACTAAAAGGACTATTTGTGACCCAAGATGCAGAGGTCTGACTCTGGAGGCTAGTGTCCCTTCAGTGTGGTGCCAGTGGCACCATCTCACATCAAGGGTGCTTGGAAAGTGTTTGGACCCATTTTTGGCTTACTGAGTAATGCTGGATTGTCGTGTTCATGTCGAAATGGATTGGCTCCCCGGGAGGAATTGTGTGTTGATGGTCTTTACTGAGGTTTCCCAACAGAGAAACAACTGGTAAGTTGTTCATTCATTGCTGTATAGTTTTTAATCCCTCTCTGGGCCTGGCATGCATGAGTGCTCTGTAATAGTATATAGTGAAACCGATGCTCAAACCTGTGCAGAGATCTCTTATGGCTAATTAGTATTTTCCCTTTTTTCATTGGAAAAAAATCCATGCAATTTGTACCAGTCTGAGCTGTAGACGATAGTGTACATACAGTTCATATGTGTATAGCTGTCTGCTTGCACACACAATGTTTAAGCAGCCCTTTCAGGGTGAGCGATTTGGAAATTCAGTGGAACTTACACTCTGGAGTCTCCTGTGAATAACCCCATCTTACACTGTAAGCTCAGCGTGATAGAGAGTGTGAATTAGTGTCATGTACAGCACTGAGTATACTGAGAATACTTAACAAATAAATAGTATTTTGATTACAACTGTATCAATAGCATACTCGATATCTTCCAGAGACAAAAAGAACCCGAGATATTAAAAAAAAAAAAGTGGTAGTTGTGCATGCCAAGTAGATGTGGTACTGTGTATGTGTTTTGCATACCTAATTTCTTGGAGAGCCTGTCCTATGTTCGTAATCAAGAGACAAGCATAAACTCAAAGGTCACAAAAAGACTGAGCTTGGTAAGGTAGATGTTCTGAATATATTAGGTATGTAAAGCAATATTGTGGCCCATCCAAACTAGAATTAGTGGTAATTATTATATAATATGTAATGATGGGATTTAAATGGCTAACACATTTTCTCTGCTGAGATCATTTAGACATGATTCATATAAATGATTAAATTAATAGATCTTCCTCTTTTAAGACTGCTAGGCAGCTTAAACTAAATTTCTCAACAGAGACTGATCCCAGTGAAATAATATTAATAGAAAATGGAAGCAGAATTTCTGAGAAGTGGGTAAATACATGCTGGAGTTTGAGGAAATTTCTATAGACATCTTTGCCGACAAAAATACTTTACAGATTTAAATATTCTCTAGAAATAACCCATCAAGGACTTTGGAAGGTGAAAGAATAACAAACCTAACTTTCCCTGAAAGAATAGAATGGTGAAATGTACTGGAAGACAGGGACTTAAAGGATCACTGTCTACTTAGTTTAGGCTTAAACATTAGGCTTTTCATAACACTAAATGGTTTTACAAAACCTAATGTGAATAGAAATGTTTTTCTTTCTCCTTCTTTTGAATCAAATCTCAGTAAGATAGCTCCCCTCACCCCCACACAGTCAGGAGAATCCTCTGCGGTCTTGTAAAGTCACATGCAGGAGCATTGTGCTAATTAGTGAGAACAGGGACAGAAAAATGACTACGGACGGGATCTTTGAAAAAGCCTGAGGGAGTCTTGGTTGCCCAAAACCTGGCAAATTCAATGGGTGTTAAGCATTCAAATCTGACAGACATCTGAACATTTTAGGTTGAGACTACAAGTGAAAACATCCAATGTGAAAGCCAGTCCCACGTGTTTGTGAGGAGTTTTGCCAACTTAGTGCCTCTTCATCCCCTTCCAGCTTGAGCCTGATTTGCAGCTCCTTCGACCCAAGGTTGTGAGGCAGAGCCTTTGCTCTCCAGGCTTTTTGTGGGGTTTTGCGTGCTTCAGCTCAGCCCCTGGTCTCACCAGAGCTCCCAGTATCGAGGTGATACACAGGAATGAGAATTTTGTGGAGATGGATTGGTTTACTTGCTGCATAGTGCACCAACCCGGGAAAATAAAAGAGTGTGGCGAGGACCACCTCTAGCCATCAGATCACCCTTTTGCAGGTAGTCATCGTCCTATCCAGCATACGTAGCAGAAGGAGGGTAAGATGAGACCTCCCAGTTTCAAAGCTAGCCCCAGGCGTTCTCAGCATCTGCTTACTTTATAGTAGTCACAACTAATAATCAGGGACAGAGCTGTAGCTGTTTGCTGTATATCAACCATTCTGCTGGGAAAGGCCTGTCATCTTTTAGCTCTCTTTTGCTCAGATTGAGAAATTGATAGGTCACCAGTGCCTTAGAGTACCACAAGGAAGGTATCATATTTATTTTAGCTACAGCTTTGCATCAGTGCTTTCATACTGTGAAGAATTTCATAAAGCATATTTTGTCTTCATTTTTTTATATTGCTTGGAAAGGAGCATATGGTAATCTGTATAGTTCTGTCCCAGAGGGTTATCCAAGTGCTGTATACCAAGTGGTCTTTCTATTTTTATTGTTAAATTCATGTTCGTTTCTTATCCTAAATATTCCCTTTTTCTGCTAAGGAGGTTAAAAATACCTGGAGCTGCAAGTTTGGCCTATTTACTACAGAATTCATGAGTCATGCACTGTACTGAAGTCTTGAAATATCACAGAGGTATTATTCACAGAGAGCTCAGCAAAAGAACGGCAAAATCTGCCCTTCAGGACTTCAGATTCAAAAGCCAAATGCTTTAGGTTAACTGGTCATCAAGTTTTTTCTTTCAGAAAAGATGCAGAAGGAAATTGCCGTAAGCCTCTGATTAGTAAAACAACCTTTATCTGGCTCACAATAGGAGAGTGAGCCCTTCCTAGGGAAATGGTATGCGAATGTTGTTAGTATCAGAAAGCCCAGCTCACTTTCCAGTTTTGGTGCTATATTTATATAAAGAAGTGATTGTTTCTCCAGACCCCAATTTCTCTTGCTGCTTTTCTCCAGCCTTGGGTGACATAAAATCCTGACGGAATGTCTCAAATATCCTTAATGTCTCCAGTCTTTCAGATGAAATCTCAATGTGGAAGGCAGCAATGGGATATGCAGACCTTGACTTAACGACGTAGCTGTTGTTGATGGTTCAGCCCATGAATCTGCACTGGAATGTGATCAAATACAGTTTGCCATTGCAGGAGTAACAGGAGTTCTCTGTAAACTGGCCTCTCAACTGCGGGTTTGCAGATGAATCAATTTAGATTCACTTTAGCCCGCTGCTGAGACTCTCAGTGTGATAGATTAAGCTCTGTTTCGTATCATATTATCCTTTATTTATCTTTGTAGTTAAAACAGCCTATCGAGATTTTTGAAAATCATTGGCTGTCATTGCATGTCACTATAAAGCAGAGCATGGAGAAACTTTGTAAAGTATTTTAACTGAACCTCAAATAGTCCAGAAGTACTCTAATATATCCTGTGAAAAACAACAAGTAAGTTCTAACTCTTGAAACAAGATTGTTCAGCAGCACCTAAAAATACCAACCAGACAAGGGGATGCTCTGAGGTTTAACAACTCTGTTGATTATGACCCCATGTTTCAGAAAACTTTCTAGCCTTTCTTCCTATTTGGTCACTTCCTAATTTTTTTTGCCATGGGAGAAAATAATTTAAAACTGAGAATATCTGCTGTCAGGGAGACAATATCAGGTTTCTTTGAATGGCTACACCCTGGATGTAGCTAGTTGAGCTGCCTGAAAAATAATTCTACGTGCATGTGGTAAAACATAACTTTTCCTGGAGGGAAAAAATTGTAACATAATTTTTCATAATATTAGCTAGATAAAATGTTGGGGGTTTTTTTTGTTTTTTTTGTTTGTTTTTTTTTTTTTTTTAAAGTACAAACTTTGGCATATCGCACAGCTCTCTGTACTAAAGTTTAGTTTAAGACTGAAGAGTTCTACAGGTGGGATGCTTGCTTGAGGGGTAGCTCTCAGTTTTGTAGAGGATTTTCCATAGCTCTTTGTTAAATGACCTGGAATTCGCAGTTCCTGATGGATGGGGGGCACAGCAGACAGAGTAAGCAGACTGGTTTCTATTCCTGGTTTTGCCACCTACTTGCTGACCTGGGGTGATTCATATAAGTTTGCTGTGCCCTTTTATCCTCGTCTGTAAAATGAGGATATTGACATTTACATTTCTTTATAAAGTGCTTTTAGATCTATGGATGAAAAGTGCTAAGTAAACCAAAACTCTCAATTAAATTAATTGGAGAGAAGGAACTAGGTCAGTGTTATAGCAAGGTTCATTTATACGTCTCTTAATTTCTTTCGTCTCATCTCTCAAACCTTATTTATAGTTGGAATTGCTACTATATCCTTTTGCCTGTAGAAGTAGCCTCTCTGGGACAGATACAAAGCATACTTATGGGCTAGAAAGGAAGAAGCTTATACTGTTTCCCACACAGATACAGGAGCTGGACTAAGGGCGCCTGGTCCCATGTGTTTGTGGTACAAAGCTCTCATACAAGTATGTCACCCTTACAAATATAAAAAAAAAATCCAGGGAAACACCCCTGGCATTGTAGCAGATTGTACACTCAGAAAATAAATTATAAAGCTCATACATTGATAACTGAATGTTTGAGCTTTGCTGGTTGAGAAGGAAATTGTGAATGTTAGTCTCAGTGCTCTTTCAAGGTCATAATTACATTGGTTTATGCAAATCCACATCCTACCTCAGTTTGCCTGTAGAATGAAGTGTGTGGCATCTGCAAAAAAGGCCATATTTTAATCTTGTCTCTGGTCCGTATGGTTTCTCTTGTAATTCTCAACTGAAGGCCACCCTTTGTGTTCATGTGTTCTTGCAGGGAAATACATATTGAAAAAACCCTGTGATTTTCTTCTTATCAGTGTTTATTTTAATCACCTGAAGGTGGTTGTGATCTTCTAGGAGATATTTTTTAAAATGGTTCTTGAATGTCTTGCTATAGAATAGTAAGAAAATAGATTATGCATGGAAGCTGGTTTTGTTTTGAAAATTTTGGGAACAGATGCAATCTGGGAGCTGTGATCCCTGCACAGCTCAGAGATCAGAAATAATAAGAAGCCTCTGAATTATCTGTCTTCTGTCCGCAAAGCTTGAACTTAATCTGCCAGACTGCCTATAGCTGGAACTCAGTAGAATACAACGCCAAATATCAGATATGTGCTTGGCTCCCACTGCCTGCGAAGGGGAGTTAGCATTCAGAGAACAAAGAAAGTAGGGCAGACACCCTTAAACCATAGTTGGGCAGGTGTTCTTGAAAGTTTCTCAACACAGTAAAATTTAGGCTATAAATTTCACTGCATAGGGAAGAGAAAAAAGGTCTTTGCAGTTTGGCCAGTATTCTCCTTGTCACTTACAGTTTTCTATGTGATTGGGATTAGTGTAGAGAGGTACACCTGTCTTAAATGCTTGGTATTTTGGTTAAGTAATGCCAAAATGTAGGGTAATACCCTGAAAAAGATGATTAGTGCTGGACTGATAATTTTTGACTGTTTTGAGTCCCCCAGAAATCTTAAGACAAACAGTAAACAGCCTGGAATATAGCTATTTTACTTGTGTGTAAGTTTTGATTGACAGGAAGTAATTATATTTAATGTTCACACAATTTTAAATAATGTGTTTATATATAATCTCAGGTGTTTTAGCAACACTGAGTTCCAGCTGTGCTGGCAGGGGTGGAAGTGGGATGTCAGAAAAACAGTGATCAAATACAGGGGCATGAGCATGAAGTATGGGTCAAACACTATAGACCTAGTGAGACAACAGACTTTGTCTTTCTAAAGAGAGTTACACTTGGAACAAGAAAAGGTAAATGCAGAAAAAGGTGGTTTGTAGCAATAACTTAGAATTATTGTAATAAGTAATTGAAAGCTGAGCTGTCGGTCACACAAGTCACTATACGGTTTCCTCTAAGTGACCTCTGTATTGTCCATCTGCCTTACAAGCGGGTCAGCTGGACAGCGGGAAAGCTAAATTAGGGAAGGCTGCCCCAGGAGAAGACTTTTAGGTTAATAAGATAAGATGGACCAGTAAAAAAAAAAAATGAGGAAAAGAAAATCTGAGAGGAAAATGATTATGGAAAACACAACTCCCCTATGATATGTCAGAAACTCTTATGTTACAGTACTATGTTTATAACTCCCTCACCTGGATTATGAGTTGCAGTATAAATCACTGACAGCATAAATCTAGTGTAATTCCTCTCACTACATAGGAGCCAATCTGAATTTAGGCTGGGAGAAACTGGCTTTATGTTACTTGTACAATTTCAGATATTCCAGAGTAAGGGGGATACCTCCAGAAAGGCCCTCAGAAGGTCAGTCTCCAGGCAGGGGAAGTCCTACTTAGAGGTGACAATCCTGCTTGAAAGGTGAGACAAGCTGAATAAAAGCCAAACCAATTCAGCCTCTGTCCAATTCTCCATAAAGCTGCATTCAACAACTTCATCTGCTGAATCAAACTCCAGAAACTCCCCTTCCAACTCATGGAAATTGTTTTTCCCTTGCATTTGAAGCTACCTTTGTCCTTCTTGAACTCTCCTTCATGTCTGCACCATTGCTGCAGCATCACCTGCTTCAGGCGGACTCACTGCTGGTATTTCTTGCCTTTGGAAACACCTGCAAATCTCACCATGTAGCATCTCAGTTGATGTCACAGAATTATTTTTTTAATTATTATTCTCATTCCTATTTTTATGCCCTTCATGTCCAGTTACGCGAACTCTTCTAGCAAATTTGATGCAAGTTAGTTTGAACAAATAAGTGCCCTAGACTTGCTTTCAGTCCCATGTGCTAGCTTAAACTAGTAATGGAGCCAGGTGGTGATTTCACATTAAACCAGTGGAAGGACAGCAAAGTTGATTTCCCCAACGAGGTAAGAATATGACATTTAATTTCTTTTCCCTTGTCAAGGGGGCTAAGGACAGACACTGTGGTGGGGGGATTTCTTTAAAGAAAAAAAACCCAAACCTTTGTCATCTCAATTTATGCTGTACTGCCAAACACGGCTGTAATTAAGAATTTTTTCATCAAGGAAAATTTTTGGAGTAAGGCTTTACTTCGCTATATAAACCCTTCCCAAAAATATCCCAAAGAGGACTTTTTCCAAAGTGGGTTGCTGTGCCACTGGCCTATCAAATGTGGTCTGTTTCTATATTAAATCTAATGTCACAGAAGAATTTTAAAAATCAGGATTGCTCCTTTTCTTAGATACATGAATAAAAAGCTTGAATGCTGAGGAGCTGGGCGACAATGCTAGATTCATAAATGGCTTTTCAAATCTTAAGTTGAAAGGTCAGTGCCTTCCACCTTCTATAAAAAAGGGGGGGATCCCAATTTGTTGCTTCTCTAAAAGATCCTAGTTTTAATCCATTTTTCACCTGAATTTTCAGAATTGCTATCTTTTTGGAACCATTGTGCAGAGAACAGGTAATTCATGAATTAGTTTGAAATACTCTGTCCTGCATCTTACAATATTGTGTGGATTAGCAGTTAATTTTAAGGAGAAGAAAGCATCCAGGGGAAGTAGCACAAAGAACTGATTGACACCTGAGGAAATAATACTGACTTGGACTGTAAGAAAGCTTTTGGGTGGAGAGAAGAAAGAGGTGGCACACGCTGGGGCAGCAAGAGCAGGCCATTTACAAAAGCTGTATTGTTTAAAACGTTAAAAGCAGAACTTGCGTGCTGCTGCCTGGAAGCCTGGTCAGATGTAGATTGAGGTGGCGAGAAATGTGAACGCTAACTATTGCTGAATAGTAACACATCCCTCATCTCCATAGGCAATGCTGCTATAACGCAGCAGTTCAGGTCTTGTGCTGTAACCAGCTTTTAAAAATGTTGAACTTCTCTTGACAACCAGTCTGGCATTCAGAAGCCAACGGCTTTTGTTCCAATTCAGACTTAGTGATTGCAGCTGAATTCTCACTGAATTTTTGGTACCTTTTTCAGGCACCCTGTTCTATTGTAACCAGCTGCGCAGATCTGGGTTGACCAATTGAAGGGAAAAAGCATCATATAGATAATCACCTAGGGATACTGCTCTAGAGTCAGAAATAAGAGGTGCTGGCAGAGGATGAGTTGGTGCGCGCTGTCTGGCGTGCACTGCGCTGTAGTCAGGGTTGTGGATCCTTCACTGCCTTACATACAAAACTCACGCATCTTATTTGGTGGCAGTGATTCTCGTTGATGATGTTTGACTCCTGTTTCAATAGAGGCTTCTCAGAGCTGAGCTTGTACTTTCCAGGTCAGAAACTTCCTCCTTTCCTTTTGTTGTACAAATCACTCTGGAACTGTTGGTGCTATCATTGCTGAACATTTATTGTATCCATCTTAACTGGCAGACATAATCCATCTCAAATAAAAACTTTAAATGTTTAATTTTGTCTAGAAAAATTCTCATGTTGTTCTGTCAACGTAACATATGCTGAGATTTTCTTTAAAAAGAACCACGCCACTCAGATTTCTGTTACATTTCTGCACTAAGACACAAATACCAGAATTTCCTCTAAAATTGATCTGTTACAAGGATTTCTGCTTGGAAAATGGAATATTAATTACCTCTCGACTCTCAGAAGGGGCATGAATCTTTTAAATACCCTCTATAGAAATTCACATACCTTCTAATGCCCTCGGTAGGATTCTCACTTGATCTGTTTTCCAGCACCATCAAGAGAATAGTTTTGCCTTTCAGTGCGATATGCTGAGCTTTAACTGGGCATCGGAGGCCTGTCATGCGTTCATCGGAGTAGACTCAACAATTTCTAACCAAAAGTATTAGCAATACTGTAGTAACTAATAATGCAGAAGTATTTCACAGTTGATAGAGGCTTTGAGGATGGCAGTGAGTGAAGTGACGGGAGACATGGGGGCTGAGCAAGGAAGACGGAGAAGCACACGAAATGTTCCTCACCAGCGGTAGGCTCCTAAGGGCCTTCAACCTATTTAAAAAGGATCATCATTCATCAGCACCATCATCATTATCTGCTCGATCGGGAGGAGGAGGGGAGGGATAATCAGCAAGAGATGATCAGCGTCTTATCACTGAGCTCCTTCATTTCAGTGCTTAAACTGCAGGATTCTTTCTGGAGAGATAATTCATATTTTATCATTAAAACTGCTGATCATAACCTCGTTAATATATGGATATTGCTAACACACACAAAAAAGCTAACATGATAAAATGTAACGCTTCTATTAAATTACTTAAACTAGTTTACCTTGCCTCGACATTATTCCCCTCCCCGCCGCTCCTCGGCCATCACAGACACTGCTTGTACATGGCGCACAAAATCTATAAACTCTTTCCAGGAATACAAAAGCATTCTCTATGATGTTGATAAGAAACAGGACAGTCACTCTCCCCTGACATATTTGTTCTTTAAAAACAAATCAATGGTGCAGGGATTTGGCACCTGAATGCAGAACAACGGCTTGATGAGGCAAAGATTGTCTTCATTAAGGACATTAATATTCATAGAGAGTAGAAAATCTGACACAAGAGAGGACTCACTAACCTTTTCTCATATTAGATTTTTACTTCTTAACACAATTACAGTCCGGCAATGACTTAATTAATGCTGCTTTTTGTCAGACTGCTTTAAAGAGCTGTCAATTTGGTCCTGCAGAGGCTGTCAGTGAAAGAGAAAGACAGTCATCTAGGCTAAAAAGACACAGGAAGAAATTCAAACACTTAATAACATTCAAAGTGCTATGCAAAGTCACATATCAACCTGTATTAGGGAGAGGTTTTTGTCTTTCCTCTCTTCCTTCTTATGCTAATATTTTTCAGGTAGAATTGGGGCTGCCGCCACCTCTAATTCTGAAGTACACAGCAGAAAATGAAGAAGAGGTCATCAAATCTAATGTATTTTAGTTTCAGAACATTAGGGATATCTAAACCCTCTATGCGGAGCAGAGGGCCTAAGAGCTACTCCAGGAATCCTTATTATGCCAATAAAGGTCGGTCTCTGGCGCAAAAAGGCTCACAGAGTTGCATCTCCTCCTTCTCCTTCAACCTCTAGAAGCCAGGGAAGTATTTTGTACTTGTCATTTAAATAAAACACCATAGAAATCATCCTGTAAGGCTGGAGGATTCTCAAAAGACTAGTGGATTTTTAAGGTTATGAAGTTGGTTCAAGCCAGCTTCACAACTCTGGTGAGCAGCAGCTAGTTACTGTGGCTCAGCTTGTGAGGGGGAACTCATGAAGTTATGGTAACTCACCTCCTTGCAGTCATTTGGCCTTATTTCATGCAGCTGCCACAGGGAAATATTTAATACTTTTTTTGACCTATGTGGAAAATTACCACGTGGTACTGGGACCAGCACTGTGTCCAACCAGCTATTTGCGAGCTCTGCTTAGCCCAGCAGCAGTTCATGATCTGCTTTGTGCAACTGTTTACAATATTTTAAAAAATACCGTTCATTTGCTTATGTTACACACCTGGGTTGCATTGTGATGCCCAGATAGTATGCTAAATCCGGCTTTACGTCTCATGTGCCATTTAATTCTGTGGGGTTTGTTGATGACTTTGAAATTATTTTAATAAGTGCTTTAAGTGCATGATGTAACTAGAATAAGAATGTTCTTTACGCCAGAACAAACAATAAAAAAGTCAAAGCACACAATAAGTTTGTATGTGTTATATTCTAGAGGAATAATTATGTATTTCTAGTAGAAACACCTGATTTAATCAGCACCGTTTGATCTCTGAAGAATTCTAGTACTGAGGACCATAGAAATGATGTATTAAAAGGCAATGCAGGAAGTTTGGAGATGTTTTTAATGTGGAATTTTAAATGCTAGGTGCTACTTTCTGTGGCATGTAATGCCTTTTAAAATGTCCTAGATGAGCACTGTCATCTAAACCTCCACAGTGATGGGCATATTCTTTCTGAATGTTTCCAACATTCCCTTCAGAGGTGAAAATGGAAGTAGTCAAGTAAATAGCTGCTAAAACTTCTATTGCTTATTATCCTGTTTAAAAGACATGCCTATTATTCTTGATACACATGTTGTAAATTGCATTATAATTCAAGTGGGAACTGAAACATCTGTCCAAACTAATGCTGTATTTAAGGGACTTGTTTGGTTGTGGACCTTGTGCAGAACTTGCCATGCTATAAGCCTCTAAAAATACAGCTTCAAAAAAAAATCGAGGTTGACAGTCTGTCATTATCATTCAACCAGAAGCACGGGTATGAAACTTCCTCAACTGTTCATTTTTTTTATTTGAATTTCATTTGTGCAAAACTTTTCTGATTAGTTCAGCTTTTAATTTAATAATGTAATGTGGGAAGGGAGAGGCAAGCTCCTGAAAGGACATAAATATAATTAAACTTTTAAACTATTTACCTTATAAGCTACTTTCAATAAGGCGCAGGCTTTACTCTGAAAATCTAGTGCGAAGAGGCCTGGTATTACCTTGGAGAACACAGACAATTGCTCTAAAATTATGCTATTGTGAATATCTTTTTGTGTGTGTGTATGGAGAGGACCAGGCTTTATGTAAATAGGGCCACACCTACAAGAAATCTTGTCTCTATTCCAAAAAATATCAAGAAAACCTTGAGAGAACCTGAGAATTGGGTATCATTAGTACATTTACCCCCCTTGGAAATGTTATTTGCTTTGCAGAACAAAGTCCTAGAAGATTTGGACTGAACTGAGTTATGCAGTCTTAATATGATTGAAGAATTGTTGACAAGTGCAGAATTACAGATTTGAATCCATCAGTTACAAGGGTCCACAAACGTTTGAATAATGGCCCTCACGCTTTTTCCATTGGTCTGTCAAACAAAGAATCCTAAAAAAAAAAAACCCAAATTGTTGAAATCCTGTAATTACAGTGTGAAGAGACTGAATTAAATTTCCTTGCTTTAAAGATAAGTAAGCTTTTTTATTTCGTATTGGAAACAGTTTTGGTCTATGCTTCTACATTTAGAGCTGTATATTTTTGGCAACTGGAAAAGTACAGGATTTTGTAATAAACAGAAATGTCTTCTACTTAAATTCAAAAGGAAAGCCATTAAATTAATTTGATATTAAAAGAAGAGTTTAAATCAACAGTAATGTTAGTGAACATTACTGATGGGGTGGCATAAGGTTGCAAAAGTAGAATAGTTCCCATATAAAGGTTCTCATCTGATGTAATTCAGTGCAATTTCACTGTAGCATCTGAATTCGTATTCAGACTTGGAATTTACCATGTTCTGAAGCTGGCTATTCCAAAAATATCCTATGTATGATAAATATGGCACGGATGTTGGATGTTTTCGTTGTGATTAGTCTCATGCTGTAACTGGGACCCAGTGTACATTAGCACATGGAGGGTGGTTTCAGACATAAATTTCAAGAGAGAGCTAATATTTGTGAACTATCCCCAGAAGTAGGGGTTTTACTGTGTCATGGACAGATTATAATTTCCTCCTGTAAATGCAGTATCACTATTCCAAAAATTAAAAAAAAAAAAAAAGTGTAAGAGTGTTATTTTAGTTCTATGTCAGAAAAATAAAATCCATATGGTTTCAGGTAGTATAGAAGATTACTTTTACAGTGAGAAATTAGCTGAAGGCGGGGAGGAAATCTTGTTGATTTTTTTGATTCTCTTTCCTACTTGCTCTTCTCCCCATCTTGCAGATCTTTTGTGGGTGAGCCAAATGTAATCAGGTTTGGCTCACTTGGAGGAATTAGGATGACTGAAAAGTATGCCAGATTTCAAAACAATTTCTAACAGTTTCTGTGATACTGTGTAAGCAACTGAAAATTGACATGTTGTGTTGTGCCCAAGTCAGCCAACTGCTGTCACTGAATAATTAGATTCTCTAGAAGAAGGGAAAGTTTTTTTCTGAACAAAATTATTAGGAAATAATGTAGTAGCTGTCTTATTTAGGGATAGGCTCAAATCCTTCTGCTCTTATAAGCAAATTTTTAAAAATAGTTTGAATCTGGGACCCAAAAGTATCTTTCATGTATTTTTATATATAAAAGTATAAATAAGTTGTTTGGGCATTCTTCTTCCAATGTGTATGTCACTTGCACATGGAGAAGTCATTGTTGCAGATGGCTAATATTATTTTTCTAATATAAATTAATTATTCTCTCTAATTATTTTTATTTCATATGGCACATCAATTCTACGAATTGAATTCTAATATCAGACATAGGTCATGATCTAATTATAGCCTGATCTGTCATAGGCTTACAACATTCGTGAGCACAGATATAGTGCCTGATTCCCCAAGAACTTCTGCCTCTGCAAACTGACTCTGAGCTGGGGGGAGAACCGTTCTGCTTTGTTAGCCTTTATGTCCCTTTGCACTCTTCTGGTAGTGATGGCACATTCGATCGTGAAAAAATCATGCTTGGTGAAATAATAAGGTAGCGCCGTGGTCAGAAGAGTCAGGTGAGGAATCCTGATCTGGTAGAACCATATACAGTCGATGTGCTCGCTTTGTGCCGATGTGAATAATGTGGAAATGCTAATCTTGTCTGGAGAGGGGAAGATCTGGAAGACTGTATGGGTGAGATCCTCCGGGGACGGTCACAGCTTGCATCAGCTCAAGATTTGAATGGGGACTAGAGAGACTTAGCTAAATTATGATATCACAACAACTGGAATGAAATTGGAATAATTGAAAAGAAAAGGATATTTTTGTTTTTGCTTTGCTCGTATTCCCTAAGCTGTCTTGTTTCTCACTTAGGTAATTCTATTAAAAAGCAGTGCAACTTAAAACCTGCTATTTTTACCTTGTTCCGAGCTGTATCTCATAGCACCCTTCTCATCTGTCCTTTATGACTGAATGCACTCCTTCCGATTTGTTGTTCGAGTCATCTTTTCACAATGATTCAGAGTGATTCTTGAATCTATAGAAGAGCCAGTTGCACCAATACTCCTAACAACAAAGCAGCCTGGTGCAAACACTTATGACAGCAATTAATGAAAAATATTTTTATTCTGTGTTTTTTTTCTATTGGCCTAACTCTTGCTAGGCAGTCTTTAGTTTGTAAATACTTCAGAAAAATGATGTTGGGTTAAATATTATGTATTTTTGAAACTTCTACTATTTTTTTTCCCATTAAGTTCAGCTGCAAAATTCAGTTAATGGTACTGGAGGGGTTGGAGGTAGGAGTCATCTTTCTCTTTTGAAAATCCTACCCTTTTATTTCTTCAGATTCAGCTGTAAAATTCCTCATACTTTTTTTTGGCACTGTTACAAATGAGAGATAAATAATAAACAGTTTCTCCCAGGGCATCCAAAGTTACGTATATAAATCTATATTAAATCCAAGGTTAATGATTGCTTTTCTGGCTTATTGGCTGTGGGGAGCACTTTCTGAAGGAAATGCCACCTAAGTGGTGAAGTAGCTTTCTTCAGATCTTCTTAAGCAAAATGAGACTTTAAGTTTTGACCATCTTAGTCTGCAACATGCGACCAATGCATCGTAAAAGAGAAAAACATATCTTTTTGTATTTGTCAATTAGGAAAAAAAATCTTTTTTTATTTCCTCAAAATTATTCTATATCTATAATGTCCCTAATTTGACTTGGTCTGGCAGAGAAAAGTGCTACGCTTCTCATTAGTACTTTGCAGTTATCCCTTCCCTGGCTGAGGTGGAAGAAGCTTTAAATCATGTGGGAGAACGGGAAAGGGAAAAGAGAGAAAACAAGCTTTTTGAACCCTGTAATGTAAATTTGCAGACAATTATTCATTATTAACTGCCTGAAGCATCACACCTCTCTCACCTTTGCTGGAATGTCTGAACATTAGGGTAAACAACACACTGCTGTCTTATCATAATGCGGTCTGCTTCACTGCAGCAAGAACTTGTCAGAAACAGATTGTGATGTTGACTTCTCAATAGGGGAAAAAAGGGCCTAAATTAGACTTCTATAAAAAGAATATTGCATATTTATTTCCACAATAACACCAAGGAAAAACGTTAGTCAAGAAGCAAGCAATTGGGTGAATAAATAAGCTTGTCTTTGTTCTCATCAATTAAGTTATTACATCAGTTGGAAAACCAGTGAATTATAATACAGATGTTTAATGAAACACTGCTGTGCCTATAAGTCAAACTCCTATTTTGTGGTGTGATTTTGGCTGCATAGTTTTGTGTGTGTTAAACCGTATTTATTAGCTGATACCCATTATTATTTTGAGCAAGGTATAATTCAGTTGTCAGGCTCCAGCTCTGGGAAGGAGATTTAATCAGTGAGAGCCCGCTTTGCTGCTGAGCATAAAACAATGCGGGTTTCATGAAGCAATCACACCAGTGTGAAAAAATGGGATTAATTAGTATTGTACAAGAACAGGCAGCATGCTCATTAAAACCTTGTGAGCTGCCTCTTGATAAACTGCCACTTGATAGGGCCGCATTAATGTGACAAGGCAAAGACTTTATTTCCAAATCCTTTCTGATTATATCTCACTTTTAAGTTACCTGAATTGACTCTCTAAGGCTTTTGGAATACAAAGATCAAAATTGCAGCAAGAGATCCCCGAGACACCTGGACAAAGGAGCCATGCTCAGATAGTAAGGCTTCAAAAGACAACTTTTTTTTTGAACTCCCATTCAAACATAAATCAATAGCTGTACGATGAGGCAGCTCCAAAGGTGGTAAATTTGCATTTACACTCAGCAGGTTGGGCTGGAACTTACTTGACGATTAGCAGCTATCTAATGAATCCCATATAATTCTGTGCCTATCTCCTTACCAAGTGCTTTGCATGTTTGTCAGTATATAAAGTCTTATGAATATTCCCACAGGTTCAAGTATGCTCTGAGGGAAGGGGAGGAAAAGGCAGGCACTCCAGCTGCACAGCTGTTTCTTATAGTTTGGGTTGGCCACTGAAAAACTTACGGTCGTATTTCTTTTTTATCCTTTCTTTTAGAAATGTTCACAAACTAAAAAGGTAGATTCCTACTACTGGATTTGTTTCTACATGACAAAACATAATAGGAGCTATGCCTGAATAACAACAGTAAACGTTGGATAGGATGTATTTTTGATCTCGTGTGTTATTTTCCTTTAGGCATAATGTTTTATTCCTTCCTGAATTTGTAGTGGTTCTGATGATTTACTTGCACATAATCTTGGCTTTTTTTTTTCTTCCCTTCTTGTGGATTAGTGGCTATGATGAAATTATAGCTGAACTTCTAATAGTTAACCCAATCTATCAGCTGTTTCGTGATGCATAGGTGCTCCAAGATGCTGACTTTCCGTGTAGCTTTAGCTGACATTGTATGTAAGGCAATTGTAATGCAATACAGTTACCTGTCAGCATATATTTGTAGGTGTGGAAAATGCCACTCAGAGAACAGAGATCTCATATTCCCTGAAGCTTTTCCCAACTATTTTATTTTTAAGCAAAAACATCTTGTTAAATCTCAACACCCTATTAAAGTAGCGCTATCCACCATGAAGTCTGAGTATTCGGTTACCAATTACAGATTGTTTGCAACTGTACAGGTGTAATCCCACCCATAGCGACCAGTGAAAGGCATCAGACTGGAGGCGAGGTACCTGAGCTAGCTAGATATGGATGAGTACAACGCTTTACAAAGTGATGTGTTGCAATATTATTAATTTAAACCCTTAGATTTCATTGTTGTGATCTGGGCTACATGATGCAATGCAAGATGACAGCCATTGAATTAATAGAAAATGGGATTCATCTCTCGAAATTTCACACAACATAGAAGCAGGAGACAGACAAAATAAAGGGAGATGGATAGACAGACTGATAATACCACTAATACTTTTAAATTTAAACTGAATGGGTGAGATAATTTTAAAACACTAATGGTATTTATCAACAGTGTGATAGCAGGAAAAAAAATCACGCTCCCTCTCTCTCTCCCTCTTTCTTTTTCTCCCTTTTGTTGATTGCTTTGTTGAGCAAGTCAGTGAATATTTTACACTTTGTTTCTTTTATTTTAGCAAATGAACTGCCTCGAGCTAATGTAGTGTAAGTGGAAATTTCAAGCACCAATGTCTACTGCATGATCCAATAATAGGAACTTACTTTCCCTCCTAGCTCTGTAACATAGTGTAACAGCAAACTCCCTGATGCCTCCAGGTAGACACATGCCTGATTTATGATTATAAACTATAGCTCTGGAAGAGGTTAGCTAGGTAGTTTAAATCATTGCTTTTTCTCTAATGAACTGGGGTCAGAGAAAAAGTACTATATGCAACAGCCTTATCTGGTTGTTACTTATGCCCTACATATTACCCCTCCGTGGTTTTGGTTGTGATGGTGGTTTTACATAATTTTAGTTGTTAAAGTGATTTTAGTAAATCGTGTTACTGAAAACTATGTGAAATGAGTCTTCCTGCTGTTATTTATCATCCATCTTGGTGCAAATTGGAGCCAGGTACCTATTTCAAATGTGGTATGGATAGGAACAAAATGGATAAAAAAGACAAGGTAAAGATAGATAACACCCACAGATGGTATAAGGGGTGGTTTCTTTTCCCAGTAACACTATGCTGTAATGTTGAACTCTGTTCTTGTCTGATGGCTTTATCAGACCATTGTACCAGTAACTAAATAGAATGTGATAGATGTGTTAAAGATGCCTGAGATATGCAAATATAGTGATATTCAAGATATTGTCACAGATGAACTGATTCCAGGCTAATGTTATCAATCTGTCTAAGAATTCATGGAAGGATGGGATTATTGTGTAAACTCAAGGTACCCTTTATGCAGATCAGTCTTGCACAAATAGGACTTACTAAGCAGATCACCATAAGTCTTACTGACCTTGACAACAGTGCTATGGTCATATTTTCATATAAATAAACTCTTTTCAGGCAATTTTCCCCAGTGGATTCAGTGTAGATGGACTCTTGTCATTCAAGTGCATCAAAGCAACTGATCATGTCACCCTCTTCCTAAAGTAGCCCCATATTTTGGAATTAGTGAGGTAAAATTCTTCCCGTCAGCAACTCTTCATATCAGCAATTCAAAACCAGGACTGTGGTAGGGGAATTATCCCTCCAGTAGCCTTGCATCTCTACAGAAATGTTAAGCTCTGGATGCCTGTATCTAGGAGGATTTTTAAGCATAAGATGAAAGGTTATTTTAATAATCTAGTAGTATTTACATGTGACTTTCTTCTGTCAGCTGAAGCTTTAGGCAACAGAAGTATATGGGTCTGGTGGTTGCCTGTTCTTTCACATCTGAGGTCCAAATTTGATAGAAGCTGTACATGACCATTATAGTCTCTGAATTCCTCTATACTGAATTTGTTACTTAGCTAGTTATTACCTCATCATGTACTGTTGAATGTTGCTGCCTACGTGAAATTTGATGCACTTGTCCCTTTTGAACAGAATCCTATTTTTCAGACTACTATTCCGATTTGTCATGATCATCTTGAATTCTAATCTTGTCTTCCAGCATACTCACAATTTGATGCTGTCTGCAGATGTAATAAGCATAATCTATTCCATCAATGAGGTCACTAATGAAAATATTGAATAGTACCAACCCCAGTCCCCTGTGGAACTTCACTTCGTGCAGGCTCCCGTTCTGGCCATGAACCTTTGATAAATACTCTGAGTACAGTTTTGAAACTGATTTTGTATCTACCCTAGCATTGTTTTGTCTGAAGCACATTTTCTTTGCTTAAGTACAAGATATCTTATATCAATCAGAAATTTCTCTAAAAGTTAATGACATCTATTGTTTTCTGACCACAAAACCTTCTTTATTGTAGAAGAAAATCAGACTGGTTCAACAGCGAGTCGTCAAGAACAAAATGTCAAACTCTTCTACTTGTTATCTTTACAGAATACAGATAATTTGTTTCAGAGATTTCCCAGAAACTTAAAAGGAGGAACTCCTTTATAATCTCCAAGTTAGTTCTTTTTTCCATTCCCTTGTGTTCTGTGTTTTGTTACTTCACCTGTTCTTCTGTATTTTTCAAGAATAACTATTAATACATCTGATTGTTAGTCCTTTAAATGAGGGAGGATGAGGTAGAAAGGACTACAAAGCAGGCAAATGATTCAAAAAGATATAAATTGACACAATATTTTCTAACTTTTCTTATCAAAGACTATGGCCTTGTGATGACACTGTCTTCGTAGTGCAACCCACCCCCAAAAAAGTAATAAATACATTGGCCATCCTGAGGACATCTGCCAATGGCTTCCTCCACCTTCTTGAGTTGAAGCAAGTTGAAAAGTTAGTGCAATCCAACTTCACTTGGACTTCCTTTCACTAAATTAGTTATACAGTGATTTCTTTTCATGTCTCTTGTCATTTGTATCTCGGTTTGTACCTTGGGCCTTGCCTGGAGAGTTAGAATTTCTCATTACCTCTGGAGTGCGAGTCTTCCATGTTTTCATGAAAAGTTTTGTGCACCTGATCGTTCTGTTTTGGTGATTCAGGGAAGTTCATTCCACCAGTGACAGTTAAGCACTGATCCATCTGTAACTACTGCCTTTAGAAGACCCCAAAACAGTTGCTCCTGGGGGCTGAGAATCCATATTCGCTATCTGCTGTTTCTTTCATTTCCCCTGAGTTTCTGGCGTAAACACTGGAGACAGGTACTGGAGTTGGATGGACCTGAATTTGATTCAGTAGCACTTGTGCCAACCTGCAGGAAAAGGGCAAATTCTGAATAGTTGCTCCCTCCTGCACCTTAACTCTTGTCAGGTGGTGGGCTGACACGTGGCACTGCTCCAGAATTGCAGCTGTTCCATCAAAGATTCAATTTGGTCCCTCTGTGTAGCAGTAAGAAATATTTCTCTACTGTAAATCACAAAAAGAATCCTCAAGTTGTTTTCATGCACAATCTTACAGGGACCTAATTTTCTGTGATGGCTGCTTCAGTTATTGCATCACAAAAATTTCTCACTATGGAGCAGCAAGGTTTCATTCATTCCATCACCACCTATAAATAAAGGTTGTGACTGGAATAGGTCATGAGAGTTACTCCTGGGGAGACCACATACTGTATTATCTGTGAAGAAAATGTGTTTTAAATTGCATTCTTCTAACTACAGCTTGGTTGCTGCATAGTTCATTTCTGAGCATGCTAAATGGCATTCTTAACACCAGTGATACAGCACAGAAAATGATGGTTCAAAATGCTTAGAGAATCATAGAATAATTTAGGTTGGAAGGGACTTCTGGAGGTCATCTAGTTCACTTGGGGAAGAAGGTATCAGTCGACACTTGAGAATTGTAACATGCCCCCAGAGGTTAGATTAGTGGGAATCTTTTAGAGTCTGCTTAAGTGCCAGAACTCTTTTGGTATGGCATCGAAATCAATAAGTTACGTAGTTTACAGTAGGAAACTTAAAAGATGTTTCAGTTCACTCTGTTCTATGTGCGCTTCTGATAAAGAAAGGTCTATATAGATAAACATTCCAAACTGAAATTCCCAAACCCCAGATTATTAGTTATTGTTCACAATCTTGGAAATATGCTTGCTTGCATGCACTAACAAGCTATCATGGAAATTTTTCACTTTAGTCTTGGTATGATCTGACTGTCTCTTATCATAATGACTGTGAAGTAAGACAAGACAGTGGAAGATGGCTGGCTACAGTGTGTGGACAAAGCAAAGGAATACGTGAATTAGATGTGCCTTTCACCTCTGATTTATCTTGTGCAAGTCTAGCTTTTGAGATTTTCTGAAGCTGCCCAGTTATCTCATCTAACTTCTGCATTGCAATCCACCTGACCACAGAAGAGAGTGATCAGTGCTTGGAAGGACCTTTTTCCAACTTTTCTGGGGCTGTACTCTGGAAGGCTGCTCTGCGTGAGCAGGATGGGCAGAGGCATTAACTTGTATTGATTGAGCTCTGAGCAGCACAATCCCTTTTCCCACAGGTTCTTGGTGTGAGCCAAGCAGAGAAGAGCCAACACTTCAGGGAACATGGAAAAGGGGAGGAGCACCTCTGTATGCATCCATGGTGCCACAGGAGCCACGTCTGTCTGTGTGTGCAGCTGCTCATTTTCTAACCCAGCTCTCAGGTAGGACATCTTGCCTTGAAATATTTGGGAAATAAGTACAAAACAATTAGAAAAAATGTAAAAGGCATACAGAGGAGTAAAATGCAAGCGTGTGCATTTATACGTGTTTCCTTGTTGATAGTTGCAGCGGTGCCTCGGTGTCATTATTTTAATATGTTTGTATGTGCAAACTTGTTGTACGATATGTTTATGTTACCCTTGACTTCCAGCTGCACTACAATTCTCGTTACTATTATTTTAAATTGTGTCTCTATATAATGGTCCGCCCAGAAGAAAAAAATAACACATTATGTTATATTAAGCAATCAACATTCACAAAACTTCAGCATCTTAGTTATCATTTATAGTTATCCTTATGTTTATAACATGAAATACAAATTAGCATCTCAAGCTACATCTTTGAGGGCCTGTCCTTTTTCTTTCTGCTAGTCTGAGAAAAACTTCAGCAGTTGTCATGCAGTAATCTTGTGTGTTAATCTATTATTTCCATCTCAAAGTACAAAATTATTCCATTAAGAAGTAGTCCTTATGACACTCGTTCAAAAGCTAAAGGAAACTATCCAGAATTTTAACCACTCTTGAGTTTACAGGGTAGAGAATGGAGTTGGGTCTCATTGTCATATTTTGCAGCTGATGCTACAACATTGTTTAAGTAAATTTAAAAATTGAAGCCATAGTCTGTATTTTAATATTGACATAGTGCCTGCCATTTTGACTTTGCCAATCAGCCAGAATATTTCAGCAGTTACCAGAAGGATAATTCTTGCATGGTTTGGTTACAGAATGAAGTGTGTTAGAGGGCTATTCACTCATTTCTAGAATATCAGGAACTGGACATGTCAGTACAGTATGTTGTCTGCCAGGGGACGTTTAGATTGCATATTAGGAAGAACTTCTTTACTGAAAGGGTCATCAGACCCATCAGAATGTGTTACCCAGGGCAGTGGTGGAGTCCCCATCCCTGGAGGTATTTAAGGGTCATGTAGATATAGTGCTCAGGGACATGGTTTAGTGGTGGGCTTGTCAGTGTTAGGTCAATGATTGGACTAGATAATCTTACAGGTCTTTTCCAATTTAGGAGATTCTGTGATTCTGTGAGTCATCTGATACAGTATAGTCGATGCTTCTAGCTTTTTATGGAAAATATATTTTTAAAAAACAAAAAAATCATTCTGCAGGGTAATGTTATCTAGCTAAGGATGCTGAAGGAACTCGGAGGTTCAGATACAAACACTCAAATATCAGGCTAAGCCCGAGATAATGCTTGTACTAACAGTCAAAATAATCACCAGGTGATTAAGGTCTTCTCTAACAACAAAATTACATTGCGGATCTCCTGGACTCTGAAGGGGATTCACTCTGCCAATGTCTTGAATAATAAGGGGGCTGGTGATGTAATATATATTCTGGAACACTTTGTCCACATGTTATCGGAATGCCCGCAATGCAAGAGTTATGGGAAATATATCATCGTCCCTAGGCTGGAGTTTATACACAATATTACTCTGCCATAGGATCCCTTTATCTACATTCTAGATGGCCTGACAATGACTCCCCAAATGCCTGAAGCCAATTTAAAAAGGATACTAAGAGCACTCTAATAGCTGAAGTTATTACTACTAAAGTGTAAATCAATGCTGTGTACATTCCAAGGAGGAAAAGCGGGTCTGAATGAGCTTTGTCTTAATGGAAAGAGTATTTTAGACAAATTCTGCATATGTGGAGGCAGATTCTACATGTCTGGCGCCATATTCCGCAGTGAGGTCTACAGACTTCCCCTTGTCTGTAGTGAAAGGTGAATGTACTTAGAACAAACCTGCGCTGTTGCTATACTTTCTTAATGATTGCACCTTGTTAGTTTTGCTAGATAGGCACTGAAAGGGAGCCTAAGCTGGGCTGGATATACAAGGCAAATACATAAGGAGCAAAAGGAGGGACAGAAGAAGGCAGCGCTGCCCCTGTGGTCTCGCCCATCCCTGGTGCTGCCCCCAGACCGGTGGAGCACGGGGATCCCCAGCCCCTGCCAGTCTTCACCTTCCTCTCTCTGGCCAGCCCCTACCTCCTACCCCTTGGGCGCTGGTGTGGTACTGTGCCATTTCTACTAGCAAATGCTTATTGATAATTTTAGCAGTGATGAATAGGTCTGTCAGGCATGTTTGGTGGATTGTACGCTAACATGCACCAAAAATACGAGTTGAGGTCATGGGCTGTGCCTAGTTCTGGGGCGCAGGTTTTCTCACCCCTGATTTATATACAGCAATTGTATGACAGCCACTTTAGTCAAAGGGGATGTAAATCTTTTAATTTCTGCTCATCTTGAGAAGATTAGGTACTACAAATACCATGGATTTTTAGGGATTACTAGTGGGGGCCCAGTTCTGGATGTGATCCTCTATCTTTACCCATCTCCAGTTATCCAGAGATAATCAGATATTAGAGAAGGTTGGAAATTGGTCTCCTATTAATAATTTAAAAAAAAAAGTGATAAAAGACTCTGATCTTGCCAGTGTCATAAGTAATGTCACTTAGTAAAGTGACTGGCACTAGCTGTAGGCTCAGATATGCCAATTATAATTAAAGCCATTATTTTCAAATACAGTTCAGTTTATTCCTGGTGAAAAGTAAAGAGAATTTTAGAGTGACAAATCTCTCTGGAAAATGCAAACTTGATGAAAAGCCTGTATTTTTAGACTACCTGTAATAAATTGGTTCCAGGTTTGAAATGAATATTATGTTAAAACATATTCTTTAAAATGAGTGTTGACCAACCTAACATACCGTACAACATTAGAATATGGATGTGCCTGTCAGGATCATCTTGAGAAAGCAAAAGATGACTTACAAGGCAGAAGTGACATTTAGTTCTTAGATCAACAGCCTTCAAACATCTGTAGTATGCTTTTCAGAAAGGTACCAAATTATTATCCCTTGCAAATCTGATGCCCATTCACGGTTATCTAGAAAGATAACCAAATCGCCAACTACTTTTGAGAATTAAAAGCAGAATAAAAAACAGGGACAGTAAAGCTGTATTCTTTCTCTGTTAGCAGACCACAATTACCTGAAAGAGAACCATTGATAAAACAAAGGGCTTGGTTATTTACTTACAGCAAAATACAGATAATGGTTGTATTTTGTAAAGTCATATACCACCCTGAGACGCCAGTCACCCTTGGTGGGTTTCCTTCCTAAAATGAATGGGCTTCTTGGAGATGATCGTAGGAGAATATAAAACAGCCACGAAGTAGCTCCCCCGAGCAGCAATTCATTCCTGTGAAGGCAGCTTTAAGCTCGGGACAAAAGCCACAAGAAGTGGAAGGCGTGCACTATACCAGGCAATGTCCCAAGTGCTCCGAACCCTCTGCCCCAGGGGATGTCCCAGAGGAAGAAGGGCTCTGAGCAGTTTGGGGCTGCAGCTGCCCTGAAGGTGCAGCTCCTGTCATTGGCACCCTGGCATTAACTGGCAGATGATGAAACAGAAATTTTGTCACTGACCTTTGCCTGCTAATGAGTACGCCAGTCCTGCTCGAATCCAGTGGCGTAGTTAGTGTTTCTCTTGTTCCGGCCGCCCTTTAGATCCATCTGCACAAGGTGATGGTGCATTTGTGCTCTCGGGCACAGTTTGAATGCCTGCCCTACTGCTGGCCACCAGAGATTACCCTGAAAACCGACTACGGTGCAGTGATCTGAGGTCTGATGTTAACTTAAGGTATAGATAAAATTCCTGCTTGCGCTGCAGGTGACCGGGATCTAGGCAAGAAAAGTTGCTGTAGCTGAATTTTTTCCGTTCTCGACTACTGCATTGGGCAGCTGTTTTGTCATTATTGGCAGTCTTAAAATCTTGGCTTTGTTTTCTGCCCTGTAATCTTGTGGTGATGTCCTTTATGTTCCCAAACCCTCTGTTTAAAAGTGTTTCCATTTGATATGATTAATAGCTCTCGTGAGTGATCTCTATTAAGGACTCAAAGCTCAATTTCAAATATTTTTGTGGCGCTTCTGGTGGGCCTTGCTGGGATAAATTAAGCCTATTTTTCCCCTGATTGCTTCGTTGGATCTCTTTGTAACTTCACCTTGTATTCCTTTCTGTTCAATACTTCTCAAAGTACTGAGAGTTTAAAGAGGTACAATAAATCCCAGATCAGTTTTTAATGACCATGGTAAGCCTGCTTGTAATATGTCAGTAAGCTGAGCCTAAAAGCCAATGGGGAATAGGCCATTTCTGCCTTAGTAATTGCCTCCACAGAAAGATTTATAATGTCATTATCTGAATCTACAAGAAATAACTCATAGAGCTGAAATACCCTAAAAAAATATTGCAATTCTCTTAAAATCTAGTCATTCATAAATGCTAAATCATAAAACTTTTTTCAAGATGTTTTATGTTAAAAATAAAACACAGTCAAAATATAAATGTACTTTTCTTAATCAGATTCTTCGTTCGGTATGTATCTGTTTTCCGTGCTGTAGTTTGGGCAGAGGAATGGTGCAGTGCACAGCCCAGATCTAGCACTGCGCTGCTGAAAACACAAACGAGTACGGAAAAGCCACAAAGAGGAAGAGCATTCCCAGTCATTTTTCTTTATTTGTGTGTGATTCCAGGGGGGGAAGAGGGTTAGTTAGCACTGCAATAAAATTAATTTTAGCAATAAAAAACACTCCCCCCTTCTTCCACCATTTTCCCATGAAAAGCCACACTAAATGTCCTGATAAATGTACTGCAGTACTGTTTTAAGCCATTTCAGCCAGCTTCCTTTGCCCTTAGCATTCCCCAATCACAAGATATCATTCATTTCTTTCAAAAAGCAGGAAATGTACTCTTCAATTTGTCTGGTGTTTAATAAAGTGCTAGAATTACCATAGCTACCCTCATCTTCTGATGCTTTAATACACTGTGAGATTTATACTAATTTCAACCAGACTATATTCTTCAGCGTAGAAAGCTTGTACACTTAAAAGGGCACTGTCGGTGTGCTTTTTTCTTTTTTTTAATCATGAGCTCCTGTAAGCGAGGACTGGATTTCTATTTCCCCTGAAGATTTTGAATTGTTTTACTTTTTTTTTTTTTCTTGTTATTGTTTGTCCTGTGTCCATATGAGCTTGGGTTTCACTTCTGAGTGGTTTTACCATGGCTTTTTAAAAATTATTTCTCCTTCATTGTTTAAATAAGTATTATTCACTTACATCTCTGGAGATGTGTTGTAATGCAGTTGCTTCAACTTGGTCAAGTGATTCCTGAAATCGCTGAAAGGTTTCTGTCTGATATAGTGTAATTATTCTCTGAAGTTCAAATTAAACTTTTCAGGGCCAAATATCTGCTCTTAGACTGTAAATTATAGAGGCTAACACACTTCTTAAAGTGTGGCAGTTCTGTTATTAAGTTGGATAAGTCCAGGATTTCATCCCACGTCCCGTACAGTTCAGAGCACAGACATATCTATAACTAGTGAATTATTACTCATTTCTACTGAGCATTATAAACTTTCAGGTTCTTTGCTTCAAAGAAATGAGCTCCCTGAAACAGAAACTATTTCCCAATCAGGACACTCTGGTCTTCATAATGCCACCTGAATCTAAGAGATCTGTGAAAACGATATTGACATGTTTATTTCCTGAGTTTAAACATTATTTATAAGCAAACAAATGTGTGCTTCTGCCTCTGCATGTGTATATCCAATTCTTATCAATATTAGTGGGAATATTCTTTTGCACAGAGATCAAAATATATTGTAATACACCTATCATCTGTGAGCTTGTACTGTATGCCTCGCAGCTTTACTTTTAGATCTTTCCCTGATTTCTGAGGCAACATGATGTGTGCTTTTCAGCACTGAGCTCTGCAAAGAAGTCAACAACTAAATGAAACTGGAATTTTGAAGTGGTCTGTCTTAAGTTGCTGTGTTTAGGAAAGAAAAAAAAACAAACAGGTCTCCTATGAAAGCATATTTTCCTTAAGAGCTGCTGCACACTAAGTACAGTCAGATTTAGAATTCAAAGTAAACTTGATTCACTGTTGATCATTAGCTTTTAAACCTAATCTGGATTGAGATCAGAGTACAGCAACTAAAATAAAAATCCTTGCACTGAATCTAAAAGCCTGTGAAGAAATTGCCGTCGGCGCGAGGTGACGGTCTGGACCGAGCCGTCTTGGGCCACATCCTTAAACTGTAGGAGTACACATTTGTTTTCATTGAGATTGTTGATAATAGGATTGGAGCAGAGAGACCCTAACCCCAGTAAAGGCTGAAAGAATATCAAAAAATCTTTTTGCTCCTTCTGTTAGAAACTCATCCAGTAAGAATCAGGGTGAAATAATGAATGGAGGTTGGTCAGGATTAGTCTCTGGTTCTTCACTTGGTGCCATGCTTCTTCACTATTGTCTGTAGCAAATGTTTGCTGACAGGCTGACTAGGAATAATAAAAGGATAAAGGACTCCGGTGATATACTGAATGTTACAATTGTTATTCCTGTCCTCTAAATGTGGTTTACCTTTGGCGGTGTCAGAGGTGACTATTCTCCGAGCCCAGGTGAACAGAAAGACGAGCCGCTCGGGGTAAGCGTGCTCGCAGCTGCCGCGCTGGGTGCTGCTGTCCTGCAGTGTCTGCCCGCGTGAGGTCCCGTTAAAGTTTAAAAGACTGTGGAAGTGTAAAGCGGGGTGGGGCCTTGTCCCTTTCCAGGTATTATTGGCGGGGTGGAAGAGGAGGAATAGTTTTTATGCTCACTCTTTCTCCTGTCATGAAAATCATTAGTCAGCTGGCAGTTTCATCCTTAGTTTACATAAGGCATGTTTTTCCATGAGATCTTTATTAGCTACTGTCAAAGTGATGATGTTTGCATCTGTATATATGAACCTTCCTGGGATCTGATCTATTCGCGAGTCTGGATCCAAAAGACCTCCTGAAGTTGGACTGCTGACTCAAGAGAGAGAGGCAAGGGTGAAGGCACGAGCTCTCATTTCTGTCTCGCGAGGTAGCTGTGCACACTGCCTTACCTGTGAGCTCGTTCCTTCTGCAGCCAGCATGACAATTTGGACATATTCATGGTGTGTTGTTACTTTAAATCAAAATACTTATCCTTCTCATAAGACATACTGTACAATTCCTAACCAGCAACCAGAGAATAGGGTCTGCCTTATGTTACAGACCATCATGCTGCCAATATTTCCCTTTACTGCTATTCCCATTCCTATCGATGGAAGCAAGAGTTGCAAACACAAGTCCTGGATCAGAAGTCTCTGGTGGTAAATACTGAATCTTGCCTTAGGAGAATGTTATTCGCCAAGAAGAATGCTGTGGCTCCTCTAGGAAGTGTCCTGTTGTTTTTCCGTATTGCTGCGAAGAGAACGGTGAGTTCACAGGGCCTCAGCACTGGTGATGCCTGAGGACAGTGCACATTTCAGAGCAGCTGATGAATGTTTCTGTAACATTTAAGTAAAAAAAACAACAAAAAATTACTTTTTGCCAAAAATAAAAGGTGTTGAATTTAGTAAATTGCATCACTGTTAGTGTTGTGAGGAAATGTCTTGGTCTGTACAACTGGAGTAATTAATTATGGGTGAGAAATTTCATCGTGAGAGGACCTTAAGAAATGGAAAAAGGGCCCAAATAACTACTAAACATACAGCCAATTCATTTCAGGTTCCCCTGAAGAGGATAGTTCCAGGAAGGAGGCAACTAAGTAAAATTATGTGGCTTTTGGGAAACATTTAAGCTAAGAAGTACAGCTAGAGAGACAGACTGACCAGTACAGTGTGCACGTACTTAAAATTCCTTTGTTGTTACGGGCTCGACAGAGTTAACATAGTTTGCTATTCTGCTTTCTTTTTCATTGTATCATCCAAATATAAACATATGCAAAAATTTTAGGTGAATAGTTTAAGGTTAAATAACCTTTGAATTATTTAGAAACCACAACTGTGTTCTGGGTAGTTTAAGGACCTTATTTCTCTCTGGCTTCTAATTTTGCATGCAACTTTCCACTCTCAAAAACGACTGCACCAACAGAACTTGAGTTTGGATAAATTACTCTGATATTGGCCCATGTGTAATGTATGCTAATGAAATATAAGTGTACAGGTCAAAAGAGAAATATTTAATGGGGGTGTTTACCAGTTGGTGATGGGAACAGAGAGCTCAGAATATACCAAGACAGAGTAGTTAGTGAATCTGTCATACACATAAATCAGCCACACTCCCTCTGCATTTTTAATTGTCTCCCTAAAAAGGTTTTAGTCAACCCCTTAAAATGATGATCACACAAATGCATTTTTATATCGCCTGTTTGCTTTTAGTTATGCAAATTTGTTCAAGAGAAACGATGTACTCAAAATGCTCTAAAATTTTTAAAACATACAGATGTCTGTGGTGTGAGAGAATGTAAAAAAAAAAAAAAAAAAAAAAGTTAATGCTCTCCAGCCAGACATGGGAATGTACTGATTTGGGGTTCAAGGCTTGTTCCAGGTATAAGTAAATTAAGGCATTGGTCAGGGCAGTAACAGGGGCTGGGGAGACTGACAGTATTATGGTCCATCTTTATGGTATTCTTCAGGCATCCCACTTCCACAGTAGCTTACTATAGAAGTGAATTGTTAGACTGGCTGAAGGCTGTTTTCATTTCTGCAATTCTTTTTATTATTCTTCAATTAATTTCTTAAAACTGTTAATTGAAATGAACTTTCCAGTGTGCCTAGGTCACTTTTGAACAGGCAGTTTAACCCCTAAATAACTTCGGTTTAGCAATGGTGGCCAGAGCAGTGATTAAGCAGCTTTGGAAAATCCAGACCTTCCTTCTGTGGGTAAACGTTGTCTTTCACTGCTTGGCTGAAAGCAGCCGCTGCCCCGGGGTGCTGATCCTAGTTTTGGCCTCAGACACAATAGGAACGATGGTATACTTGAAAAAGAAAAGATTGTTGTATGGTCTGTCACTGCTCAGGATGTATATCTTGCAAGAAATCCTGTTAGGCTTGGAGACTTTAGATTAGGCATAAAGCTTTCCGTCAGGATCTTGTGTATTTGACCTTCACACTTGTCTTTCACAGCTGTCACTACATTCACGAGAATTAAACTGAGCGCAGCTGTATGTGGAGATGCAGGTAGGGGCAGGCTTCAGGAGACACCTCTGCCTGCTTTCCAATTGGCACGTTCATGTCCACCAACCCAAGAGCACAGGGAGATGGATTTTGCATCAGTCTGAGCTTGACAGTACAGACGTACCTCTCTATTTGATCGCAATGTTTAGCACCGCAAGCCAAATTTAACAGCATATCTGGAGGCTTACATTGCTGTCGCTGTGCTCAGCCTGTGCTTTGGCTTGAAAAGGGCTTCGGTATACCTGACATCTTCCACAGGTACTAAATTAACACACAAATACTGAAGAAGGATGTAAAAATCAAAACTCTGAACATGATACAGTGATTTTATAGAGTTCTGCATTGCCTCAAATCCACTACAGAGCTCCTGATCGTGTCAGTGGGCACTATATGGCCCATCGTTTGTCAGACCATTTAAATTCAGTGGCTCTAGCACTTAGTCTTTTGGAAAACATCCTGCACGGTTTGATTTACAGCTCTGTAGAGCTGATTAAAAAGTCACTCGTTAAAAAGGTATCTTTTATTATAATTGCTAAATATTTTTTGGTGTGGTTAGTAGGTTTCACCTTTAAAATGATGTATGCATGCTGGCTCTTCTCCCAAGCTGTCGAGTCAGAGCCACTGGCTGGTAGATTTGTACTGAAGTGGGCAGAGGCTTTGCAGTGCTTTGTATTTTCACATGCTTTCTTTTCTCAAGTAGAGGAATATCAGCATATTCTTGTGGATAGGGTAGAACTTGGAAATCTGGCTTTCACTACAAGGTACCAGTTTCCTCTCTGTACTGGGAGAAGCTATTTAACTCCTATTTCACAATAGCTGGAATTGGACCTATCTGTCACAAAATGTTCCAACCATCCTGTATAAAAAGCACTACACAAGTTCTTGCCAGTTGATGATCGTAGGATTTAATTTACCAAGCACTGTGAAGCTGGTTTTCCGAATAACAAAAGAGAAATGTTGCTGTAATGGCATACACACTCCTTATTTCTGTGCCTACCTTCTGCCCTGATTTTGAACCCTTTTTCTTCCTCATCATCTTTATTCTTCAATATGATGATTCTTCTGTGCTGTGTCCTGTTTATGGCTAGATTCATGGGAGGAAGATAATTCTTAGTCCAGATTTTCTTCTTGGCTCTACATATGTCCCAAAGCTGTTAGAATCCAAAGTCTTTGCCTAGAAGGTCCGCTTAGATGTTAATGGTGTCCTGCTCAACAACACACTGTGACACCCACTTCTAGGCCAAACCACCCAAAATATCAAAATCAGCAGTTTCTGGTTTTCATTGTCATCATCATCAAGTGTTTTCTGTGGCAGGGCAGGAAGCTGCATCAGTGAACAGGTCAAATTAAAAAAAAAAAAAACTGATTGTGGGGCGGAAATGGTTATCACAGCATCATCACTGCAGTGACTTTCTGCTTGTGCTACGTGGCCAGAGACAGGATAGGTTAAGCAGAGAGGATCACAAGATGACTAAGCTCATTTGAAACAAGAAATCCAGCCAGGACTGTGACTACCTGGAAATCACGGAGAGCAATTGCCTGATTTGTTATAGGGAGCCATACGGCGATCGGCTTTGCAAAGCGCAGGTGAGGTCTGAGGGCAATGACGAGGAGAAAGAAACCAGCCTATTCGATAGGACTGAATCTGGGTTTTTAAGGGGGTTTCATGTCAAGACACATCCCTGAAGAAGCAATTTCATAGCTGAGCTGGCATTTTTAACTCATCTCAACTCTTGACTTGAAGTCTGCAGTCAGCCCTACAATATCATCTTCAGAGTAAGATACTGCTTTTCTAGCAGAACAAAAGAACCATTAATGACACCAATTAACCAGTGTAATTCTCATTTACACCTCTTTATTACCTTCCACACACAGTATGTGATACATTATACATCCCATTAATTGTTAACATACACGCAAGTCAAGATCTTTTATTATACTGGGTCATCTATCATTGATACAGAGATATAGATATTTTATAGCTGAGCCAACTAACACTACTGTAGAGCAGAATCTATAACCATTTTCACATCAAATCTGATTGTGTTATTAAGCCCTTTGGAAGTGCTTAGTATGTAATTTGGCCTCCTCCCAGAAGGTATTTTATAGAGGGGAACAAAAAGTGGGATTTGGGGCAAGCTGTATTCATTTTGTGCTTTATAAAAAAATTGAAATTATTTTTACCATTTTCAAGCTCAGAGGTGGAGCATTGTTCTGTTGCACTGTAAATTCCACTTATCTAACAAGCATAATAGTTTTATTTTAATTAACTGAAAACATAGGAATTAGCGAAGGGCCAGCATTTACGGGGAATCTAGGCGGGAATTCTTTTTTAAAGTGCCAATGACTTTGCATTTTCGAAGGGTAGGAAAATCAAAACTATAATGCGATAGGTATAACATGCTTTGCTTATTCCCAGCAGAACTCCAGTTATCAATGGGCTACATATTGCCCACAACTATTGAAGTTATTTGAAGTTAGTGGTGCAAACTTTTGAAGCTTGGTTTAGATACCCAGGTCATATGGCTACTCTCGCATATGCTGATCTTAAACTCCAAATGTGTTTTTTTTTGTCTTCTTGCTTTGTAAGAGACCTCCATAGCTGATAGAAAATTTGCTTGCTCTCTAGAGGAAACATGAAATTACATACACAGGCTAGGTTTCTATTTTCTCGCTCTGCCCTCTGATTTGATTCCTGGTTTCTCTCAGCACACGTAGCTGAACCCGCGAGCCTTGCATGCAGCCCTCCTTGTCTTGGGTCTTGAAGCCCTAACGTCCCCTGCAGCCACCTGCTACACAGGGTGTGCAGAGGGGGTTGTCAGTGCTTGAGAAAGGCGTTCTGCACGCTGCTCCTTGCTACCTCCACTGCTGGTTGTTGTGTCCCCACCAAGGCTGGAGCTCAGCTGCCGAAATGCTCATCCTCCACGCTGTGATTCGGGAGCCCTGACCAATGGCACCATCTCCCAGACAGGACGGATGCGCTGCTGCCAGTGTCCCAGGGACCTGCAGCAAAGGGGCACTTGTGCAGAATACTTTTTGGAAGCAGCTACTAACAGTATTACTCCTCAACCAAGCCTGGAGGCGAATTGGGCGAGTGTTCTTCTTTCTGCTTTGCTCCTGAGAAACACCAGTTAACAGCACCCTTCCCAGACAGAAGTTGGATCTGCTTCTTAGAAACCAAGCAGAAACAAATTTTTAGGTCTGAGCTTGTATCTGCAATGAAAAGTAGCGTTGCATGTTACCTACTCATGGCTAAAAGATCCACCAATGCCTGCAGTAAAAAGCTTAAACATGATGGAGTTTAGCAAAGAAACAGTGCAGGCAATAATCAAGCTGGCACGTAACGGGATCCACAGCAACTGGTTCTTGGTTGAGATGGATGCCTGTGTGTTCGCTCTTCCAGTGGTTAAAGGAAATCAGGTACCTTTACTTAAGCCCCAGAGAGGATGGGGCAGGCGTTGGGGCAGATAGGTGCATGTGCTGCCTGAAAACTTCCTTTGGAGTAGCTGTCAATGGTTGCTGCCTCTGCCAGCTGGTCTGGGTGCGCTAGCAGTGGGTTGGTGGGCTTGCTGGGCTGAACTCGCAGGCTGAACCTGGAGAAGACAGCCGCAATTTTGTAGAGATACAGTAAATAAACAGAGGAGGAAGGGGGGAAACCATTGCAGTGTTTCAGGACAGGCCTGCCCACAGGGGAGGGCATTTCTTTAAATAAATGCTTGTGTTAGGCCAGTGGAGTCTGTCAGTAATGTGGCACTTATATTTAACCTTTCCTAAAGACAATCTCTCCAAGTGATTTTTGAAACTTAATTTCAGTGGTGTCTGTCTGACGGTTCCCCTGTGCCTTGCATCTGAGGAAACAGATGAACAAAGACACTGACAGAGTCCACCCGTGGCCATGGGCTGATGCAGTGACAGACAAGAAAGCAGACCTCCACCTCCTCTCTGTGCAGGTCCAGCCACTGGACAAAGCTCATCTGCACCCAATTAACTGCCAGCCAGAGCTGTAAAAGCTCTCTGCCTCGTACACGTGTTACTTGCTCACCCATCTACAAGTTTACTGCATAATAATATACAAAGAAAAGCATCTGTGCATCTGCTATGCTGACTTGTATTTCTAGTACTGCATTTCTGCTTTAGGCATAATTCACAGAATCTGGTGCTTGGGAAGTGTAGGACCTGAGAAATACTGCAGTCCACGTCTGCTGTTGGAAATCTCTTGGTAGTTCCTCGCACAGCGCTTCGTCCCTGGGTCCCGTCCTGTCGCGCAGGGCACTGGCGGCCTCGTGCCCACCTTGCGCAGGCAGCACCCCCCTCTTCGGCTGGATCTGGCACGATGGACCCCAGAAAGCTGCTTCACGCTATTCTAAATCCAGCTTCCATTATCTATATTCCTTAATTAGAGCAAATGAATACTAATTATTCATGGCTAGTATTTTATCAAAATGAATGGCAGCAGCAGTTGGAGACTTTGCCCATTAAACTTATATCTGTTATATACAAAATATTGATATATTCACTTCATGTGCTATTCTGGTGTATGGAAATGATTTGAGGCTAATGTAGTGTCAGTAAACAATTAAATACCAGTGACTGAGCAGCTGATGACCCTAAATAGGGAGCACAATGTTAGAGGGAGAAGGAGGTTTGCATTAGCATAGCCCCTACAATAAATATGTGCCAGACCATGTTTAAGTTCACTATTTGAATAACTCCCCAAAACATTGCTTGTTTTCGTTATTTTCTTTTTCTATGACTGGATTTCATTGTTAGTCAACACTTAATTTAATTAATTGACCCATCACCTGACAAAACTGGTGCAGTCCCTGACTGCTGGAAATAGAAATTAAAAAACGCTGGTATCATGCACAGAGAATAAGACAAATATACCTATTTGTCCCTGCTGGGCATAGCAGTATATACTGATCCATTTCACCCTTGCTTATTAATGTTTTCATAATCAACCAATCATAAAAATAGGTTCTCGGGTTAAAAAAAAAAAAAAAAACGAAAAAAAAATTTCTGTAATGATACATGCTGTAAGAGATTTTCCTCAAAAAAATTATGATGTGTTTTCTAATCCTATCTTGTACTACATCTGGGCTTTCCAGGTGACTCTTCAGACCAGTATTGGTAAATTCTTGATAATTTTGTAATCTCCAGCTAAAGAAAAAGGAAACTAAGCTGTAGATAAGTTTCTGCAGTTATCCTGGTTCTGTGCTAGCCTCAGAGTGGCTTGTGTGAGTTAATACTGAAGAGCAGAGCTCTTATGTTAAAATCACAGTTTAATATTCTGTAACCGCAAAGCAGCCTGCCCTGCTGAAGGAAACCTGAAAATCCCTCTAAGAGTCTTTTAAGAAAGTGTTTACCATTTTAAGAGAATCTCATTTCCTTTGCTGTGGTGTTGGTTGTGCAGTGTCATTTTCAGAAGGAATATTAAGGTTCTAAGACAGAAGAATATTCCCTAGGGAGACCTGTATAAATACCTAAATCGGTAAGATGATTAACTGTCAGATTTTTAGCAGGCTATTGATTTTAAAGAAGGAAAAGGGGAAAAAAAAGAAACCCCAAAACCTGGTTTGCTCAAGGCTTCTTCGGACTCCCATAGAGTGATTTTGTATACTACAGGCTGTGGAGTCTAACAGTTGCAATATGAAATTCATGTAGGGATATGAGGCAAATTACAGAATAATAAAATGGAGAAGGAATGTAATTATATGTAACCTGGTCTAGTGGGAGGTGTCCCTGCCTGTGGCAGGGAGGTTGCAACTAGATGATCTTTAAGGTCCCTTCCAACTTTAACTTTTCTATGATTCTATGCGTGTTCTAGAAGCATGCATAAAGAAAATCTTGGATTTCATTGAAAACAATATTTATGTCAGTCATGCTGAAAGCAGGAATACAATACTAAAGAATGAGTGTTGCATATGAAGAACATGTACTTGATGGTGTTAAGAGTTAATGGACATAGTAGAATAAGAAGGGGGTTAGGGTTTTATTTTAGTTTGCCTTTATTTCTCTTTTCCTTCTGTAGCATAAGGACTAAATTTCTCCAGGCTAGACACACTGTTTCTTTAGGAAAGAAGTGGTAAAGATCATCTTAATTTGTGGTGCAATTTTTTGGGCGGGTAGAGTTCACAGCAACACTAATTCTAGTTCCTAATATTAATCCTGAAGTTTCCATTATTCCCAGTTATACCTTTTAAGCTGTTCACAATTTTTCCTTTTCTTTACATCTTTCTATAGGAAATAATTGTAAGAGGTATCTTACCCTTCCTCTCTTATCTGTCCCTCAGCTGCACTTGCCATGTGCTCAGAAATCTTTCTATGTACATTCAATTTCTCCTTCTTGCCTGTGAAACGTGTTGATTGCTGTGGTGCAAACTCTCTGCTATGTCAGCATCGGGCTGATGCTGAGGCACTTAAAGCTGCACGGCGCTGTATGGCCCAGCTGAGCTGTCAGTGTCTGCTCTTTGTCTCTCTTTATGTAACCCGTCTTGGTGTCCTCTGTCCTCTTTACTGAATTATATTGTAAGCCTTCATCTGTCTTAACTTCAGCTCCCCACTATTGTTAACCATGTCCTGCCTTTTAATTATTTTGTATTTTGTATTACTCTTTTTTTCTAACTTAAAATTCAGAGCATTAATTGTAAAGAATTAAAAGACAATGATACCAAACCATAATTTGCTGATATGTGTAGCATAAATAAAGCTTAAACTGCCAGGTTAAATTATTCACTCTGGTTTCTTGCCTTGCTCTAGTCTCTAGAAAGCAGAGATACACCAACAGCTCTGAAATGCCGTTCGCAGAAGTAGCACAGTTCCCAGAAAAACTGGGCACAGAAGTAGCATCCATTTATTCCCACTTACTTGCTTTTAATCATTTCTGTATTTCAGGGATGGGGGTTATAAAGATCAAGTAGTAAATCCTTACTGAGCTGAAAAGCTGAAAACACCAGGACTTGTGGTCCCCACGTTCTCTGTCCTGCCCAAACCACACTTGATGCAGTTCTGGGAGGAACCTGCACTGATCAGTTGTCCCTCCTAACATCCTCTCAGTCTCCCGTGTGGTGGAATTTCAGACTGTCATAGTGGAAGCTGAAAGAGACTGAACTTGTGCTGTTTGCTAATGGTTCACTAATAATGCATTTTAATACCAGAATGTGGGGTAGGGAAAGTGCTGCGGCTTCTGAAGCTGCCCTGAGCCAGGGAGGGTCTGCGGTCCGGCAGGCTGCTGGCTTTGCTGAAGCAAAGCAGGCTCGGCAGATCGGAAAACCCAGAAACCTGGTGTGGTCAAGCTTTTTGAATTAAGGGCCATCATACTTGCTTTTCCTTTATTTCTTTTCTTTTTTTTTTTTTTTTTTTTTTCCCCCAAGCAATCTTGTACACATTTCAGATTGATCATTAGGGTCGCACCCCTTTAAAGCAAGCAATAAAGCTTGCATTGCTATTACATTAGTATATACTGTGTCTATTAGCAGCCTTTTTTTATTTCCACATATCTGTAATATCAGTCCAAGCCACATTCTGAAGCATTTTTTTTTTAAAAAAACTTCCTATGCCCGTTGACAGCTACATGGGAGTCAGGATTAACTCCTTTTAAAACACGTAATAGCTTTGCTATAGAAGGGAACGGGTTGGGAATGTGTCATTTGAGATTTTGATAAACACCTAATGGGAAATTGGTCCATGAGCCAACCTGAACGAGCTGGAAACGTAATATGAACAAAGATCAGCAAAGTTCCTCAGGTTGCCCAGAAGTATTAAGTGTTTCATTTGTGAAATCCCCAAAGTCTGCCAATACTTGAAAGCCTGGCATGATGCAGAAGGTGCGCTTGCTAAGACAGGGTTAGCACAGATGGGAGCCAAAGAACTGAGAACGTTTTTTGTCCCCATCTGATGAATCTTAAGGCTCCATTTTTGCAGGTGGATTCCAAAATAAGATAGCAGGTGGCATATTTAAGGATTTCAAAGCAAGCCTGCAGTTTTAGTGAAGAAAGGTGATAAAATTCCAGAAGGGCATGTGATTGCAGCGAGATCTTTAAGCCACATTTTATATCCTGTTCACCCTATAGAAGATTATTTAACCAGAGACACAGTATCTCTGGTCCCTGTGGATGTTGGGATTCACAGTACATAGTCAGTGTAAAGAAACTTTTGCTGTGTGCGCTTCTTGAAATATACCCAACCCACTGCGAACTGTGTATTAGATAGGAAACAAGGCAACCTTGAGGTGCCCAGCCACGCAGAGCTGGTTCTCAATCAGTTAAATTGGATATATCGGGAAGAAATGTAGGTTGAAAGTGAATGCGCTGAGTTAAAAAACAAAACCCAAAGTGATGATTATTTAGCAAACAAAAAAACCCCACATGGATTCAACATGAGCAGTACTGCTGTATGGGAAAAAAGATTTTATTTTTTTTTCCCCCTGATCAACTGATTGCGGTTTTTGATAGCTGGAACCCTAGCTCTTCAGACTATTTTGTGTAGGTGAGTTTTTCGTGTGTGAGAGAACCCCTGAAGTCTAATAGAAACCTTTTAAGTAAATCTTACAAAGCTCTAATCTCTCAAAAGCTCCCATGTTCTTCTCCTCTGTTCTTATTTAATTTTTAATAAGAACAATTCCATGCAGCTCTAAAGCATGGCTCAATTAAGAAATATTCCTACCAGGCATCTTTGAAATCTTGCGAGGTTTTTCTTTTTTTGTTTTTGGGGGGTTTTTTTTTTTGGTTTACCCTTACAAATCTCAGGTTTGGTTGGCTGGGGTTTAGAGAAGGAGTTTCTCTTTAATTGCAAGCTCCACTTCACACTGTTATTTACAAGTAGACCAAATAACTTTCAAAGTCTCATGTTTTATGCTCGAAGGAGACCATCGAACACATTAGTGCTGTATTCTGAAGTTACAAAAAGGATCTTTGATCTAATTCCCTAGATGTTATCTGTCCAAAAAGTATCTCTAGGTCATGAGAAGTAATTAAAAAAAAAAAAGTCTGAATCAAAATTTCAGGCCCAGGTATTTTATAGTAATCAAACCTTAACTGCTTTATGATTCACTTTTATTTTTATAGTGTATGGCACTCTTCTTGCTGCTCCGGTTAAGCTTGTATCAGCATTTCCATTATAAAATGCTGCTTTCAGGGGTTTATAACTTAGCTGCAAAAATTTACTCTGAGTTTAAGATGGCATTATGACCTTACTGGAAAATCATGTTTGTATAAAATACGTGTCTGCCAATATGCATAAAATTTTTGGAATCTTATTTGGGGCTTTTAGAGCAGATTGCAATAGTAGTGTCTCATCAGAATATGCATTGTTAATGATGAGAGAGGTAAACTGTGCCTGAAGCTATCTTGCACAATGGTTGTGGCAGGTTTCATTTTCTGGTCCAGTGTTTACTGAAGTCACCCTGACTTCTCACAGCTGGAATGGAAAGAGATCTAAGACAGAGACACTTGTGCATTTGTGGACTTTCTTACTTCTCTTTTCCCTGGCGTCCACACAGAATGGACAATATGATGTTATAATAGAGCTCATTTTGGATGATTATCGACTCCTTGTACTTACGTCATTTGTAGTTGTTTCATTGTAATTGGATTGGCAGAATTGAGTATAAATAATTGTGTCCTGCCTTTTAAAAGGGCGGGCGAACTTTTGATGTGATGCAGAGTCTGTCTTCACTTCCTACGTTTGGATAGAGTTGAGATGGGTTGTTACTTTCTGTGCAGCTGACGGTTTCGATGGTTACGTGTCAGTGCTGACCTGATGTCTATAAAATGCCTTGATGTGTTATCCAGAGCATGAAAAATATAAAAGAACATATGTATTTACCTGTTGCAGAGCAGTTCTGCTCTATAAAAAGGAAGCAATATACTTTTTACAGTGTTCTAGAAATATTTTCTCTAAAAAGGAGTGGCTATCAGGCATTTTGTAGGGGAGGGGAAAGTCTGGATGGTGTTTTCTAACCTAAACTCCACAAAATTCAGAGATGAATGACTTGTCAATCCCTGGTTTGTGGTGTGAGGGTGTCTTCTCTGCCTTTGCAGGAGGTTGTGGGAGAAGGGCTGTGGGCACCGCTTAGCGCTCTGAAATGTTTAGCTTTGTTACTCGCCGCCACACCATTTCGCTCAGTCTTTTGGTTATGTTTCTTCTCTTTATAGTTTTCTTATGCTTTTTTTTTTTATTTTCTTGAAAACTTGAAGGTAAATGGCAAAATGCCACAAACCATGGAGATTTAATTTTCTGCATTCCATTTTATTGCGCACTTGTATCTTAATGAGAAGCAGCTACACCAGTTATCTTCCCAGCCCCCTGAGTTCTTAAATACAGACTTTGCGAAGCCGCACTTTTGGGATCAGATCTTTCCATTTGTGCAAAATCTTTTGAAGACAATGGCCAGCTGCTATCAGGTGTGGCCCTCTTATTTTA
Source organism: Ibidorhyncha struthersii (assembly GCA_013398815.1). Taxonomy (NCBI): domain Eukaryota; kingdom Metazoa; phylum Chordata; class Aves; order Charadriiformes; family Charadriidae; genus Ibidorhyncha; species Ibidorhyncha struthersii. The sequence continues at coordinate 1,225,189 of VZSZ01008266.1, forward strand.
TTCATTACAAATAACAGCATAAATTCAATGTCTGTCAGACTCATTTAGGCATCTTTAAGGAAAAATGACAAAAGCTAACAAGGCACATAAATATGGGCTGCCTTATAGCGCTCTGAGTGGGAGGAATTCATGACTCACTGACGCTGATAATCTGGGTACCCCATCATCACCCATCAGGATGCCTCAAAAACATCTCATAGGTTGAAAAGGAGGCTTGCCAAGGGCTCTGGGGAGCAAAGAGTTGGAGGGGAGTAAAATGCCAAAAAGGGAGGAATTAGGAGCACTATCAAGTCAGAGCAAAAAGTTGTGATTCAAAGCAGGAAACTCTGTTAACTTCACAAATCTGCAGCCTGTTGTTCCAATAAGATTTTTGCAGAGGAATGTTTTTTGCAGTTTGGAGACTTTGTGTGATTCTTGCTGTCGTGCAGTCCTGCTTTCCCACCCCCCTTGGCCACGCACCTGCAGCGGACAGCACTCTACTGGGCTGGACATCTCTTGGAGACACTCGTCACTTTTACTTTGTGAATCAACCCACTGGAAAGATCAGATCCCCAGTGACACTGATGGATTTGAAGCTTTTCTGCAATAACTGTATGCTGGTTTGGGTATTTTTATGGGAGTTTGGATATTTTTTGTCTTTTTTTTTTTTACAATCAAATTGATTTAACACAACAGAGGATTGACTGTCTGGGGATAAAGAAGCAGCTCATGCAGGAGAGGTCTGTGACAGGCCATCTTATTGCAAACCATTTAGTTGTTAAGGACCAATGCCAAAGCATTAGCCTAGCTGAGAATGAGGAAAAATCATCAAACTGACAAAACTACTTTTAACTAGGACAGGAAAAAGAACACAGGCAATGAGATCTACTCTGGCAAGTTCGACAAAAGGCTGAGTCTCTCACAAAGGGGAGAGAAACCAGAAGATGACCCTTCTTCTGGAAAGTTTGAAGAAATTAGGCAGACTTTTTTTTTTCCTTACCAGATAATTTAGGTACTATAAGTGTATGTACAGCTTATTGGTTTAAAATCTTCTTTTCTTCTAAATACTTAGTTTCTGCTGTTTAACCAATGTTATTCTTCTAAGAATGACACCTAAGAATCATACTTCACTTGCCAAAATCTCCTGAAAAGAAGAAACTTCAGTTACGTTTGCCAAGAACAGTTGATTCATAGTGTGTTGTAGCCCAGGACCAGTCCAGTCATGGAACAGTTGTGAAATCTTGTCCTAGCTGAAGAAGCAGTAGCCTAAATCCGTACTGTACCTGCAGTCTGTGGTGATGATTTCTCTTAGGCGTACCCCATCCCCTTAGCCTGAGTTTGCTGGGCTTGTGCAGGGCATCAGACAGTAACAGATCCCTCTTCATGATTAAGCTTGAGCTGACTTTTCAGTAGTGATCTAGTAGATTTATTTGATTTATTACTTGTTTTAAAAGTTTGATAAAATTTAACTCCTACTACAGTAGTAGTAATAAGTGCCATGATAAGGACTGAAAGCAGTTCAGACTAATTTGCAATTTAAAAAAAAAAAAAAAAAAAACACAAACCCCAAAACCTTCCAGTACCACAGTACACCCCCTTTAGTTTGCGTGCTCTAGAGAGGTATTTATTACACCAGGAAAAGGAGCCAGAAGCTGTTCTGTCATTAGTGAATAATGCCATATAACTCCCTTGTGGTACAAATGCCAGATTATGCAATGCAGGATAGTTATTGTCTCTAAATATAGCATTGTTTGGTATAGAAGTGTCTTTGGAATAACAAATTCTCTCTTATAGACGTTAATATTATACTTTAATAAGGCCAAAATAACTGCAACAAATCTCAGATTTAGCTAAAGGGCATGCATTGTAAATTCAAGTTTGTTACTCTCACTTTCATAACTCACTGGAACAGTCCACTTGGTGACCCTGATTTACTTATCCTTGTCTTGTTAGAAGTAGTACAAGTACATTGTAGTATTTTGCTCTGAAGTGGCAAACCCCCGTACTTAGAACTGTGTAAAACCTTCCCATTGTTTAATACTTTCTGTCAGACTACCACATTCCTTCTGCATAATGGAAACAGCACCCACAGCTAGTGGGCTGCGAATTACAGAACAGTTCATCACTCAAGACTCTCCAGCATACGATAGTATTGCAAATATTTATATTAGCAGCTTTTGTGCTTGACTGTAAAGATTAGAAATCTTACAGGGAGTACTGAAGGAATTACAGCTCCGAGGCGTGGGGGGACACAGAGGATGGATCTTTCCTGTGAAAATCCAAGCTTTCTTCTTTTCAGGGAAAGAAAAAAACATCGTCTAAAAGTCTTTCCGGTTATGAAAGTCTCCATGCCTTGTTGTGAAACTAGGGAGAGTGTTGCTCTGCAGTTCACAATTCAGTTGGAGTTTGATAGCTTGTGCTTGCCAGTTGAAGTGGTGTAAGGTGTCCTTGACTCAAACTGCAGGAATTTTAGCAAGGAAGTAAAGGTATCTTTTGTTCTTGGTGTTCTGTGTTTTTTTTAATACAGGCAGCACAGTACTAACATCATCCACTATTGTCAGCACAAATATGAACTCTTATTTTCATCGGGAGGTAACCTACTTTTAAAAGAGCACCTTGGATGCTGAATTTTATATTACCTAGAGAAAAACAAGGGGGAAGAAAAGCTCATCTGCTATTTCAGTTATACAGAGGGTGGGTACATTTGATACTGAGAGGAGAGGGGACTGCAGCCAACTCTGGAGAGGGGACGATGCTGTCCTGTATTTCTGTGACAAAAGGAACTGCACCTATTTATGGCAGTCCTTTTATGGACTAGATGAAACACATGAATTTCTGCTTCCTTGATAACCATCCATGTCCTAAGACCCTTCTATCTTAGGCTAGAAGTGCTGTAGTGGGGGCAGTTCAGTAAAGCTTTGTAGGTGAACAGCTGGCTAAACAGGAGAATGTCTTGGTGCAGAAGCCGGCACCGCTTGGCCACTGATGCATCCTGCTCCTCAGCAGCGACTGCAACACCGAGGTTCAGGGCAAATTTTGAAAATTTCGTTGCTTGTTTTTCCAGGCTGTTAAACACAAGAGACACAGAATTACAAAGGCAATGTGAACCCTTTTTTAGGAAGAAAACACGCAAACAGCATCATCATTACAGTAATAAAGGCTGTTACCCAAATGAAAACCTGTGTCCCCTTCAAGCAGCCTGTCTCTTAAATGATACTGGGAAGCTTGGAGGGTGTGTGCATATTGTGTCACCTACCAGGTTTGCTGGTGTCCACGTGAGACTCTCATGTGGCTGAACAGGACTGTGCTGGGAAAAAATGGAGCTTTGGAAACAACCTTCTTTTCCTTCAGATACTCAAACCTTTATCTTATGAGATTCAAGCATTAATTTGCAAATGGGAAATTTTATGCCTGCAAAATTAATGCTAGATGGAAACTTGGTTCAAATGGCACATTATGACCATTATCTTCTAGTCTATGGAACGCCCGTGTCTGAAAGGGAAGAATACAGGCAGCTGGCAGAGTCTCTGTGTAATTATTGTTTTGTACCATCTCCCTGGCTTTATTGAGAAGCTGAATGCATTTGGTCCTATACTGAGATGCTCCGAGCTCGATGGGTGTGAGAGATGTGAGAAGTCTTTGCTGCCTGCGAATCTGAAGCTCCCTTTGAATTTTGAATGTTTTACTTATGCTCTGGCTTACTTCTGATAGCCATTCACGAGTCATTCGTTAGTGCATATAACAGTTATCAGATGCCACAGGAGCATGAAAAATTTCCACTCTAATAAACACTATCATAACTGTCACCTCTTTATGATGTGCAGAAGGATATGTGCACAGGATTGCCAGCTTTTCGTCTGCACAAAGGCTGACACCCTTCTCCGGGGATCTCAGTTTTTCATAAAACTGTCCTCCCCATGAGTTAGCTCGGTAAAGTCAAGACAGGTACAGTGTCCCACAAGAACCTGATGGTCTGCTGATCGCTGCATAGAGAAGCTGTAGGATCAAGGTTAATGTGCTACTTTTGAATCCTGCTCTTTAAACTGATCGAATGAAATGATCTGTTAATAGCACAGGATTTTTGATGTTAGGCTTTTTTTCCTAATGTTGAAATAGAGAATATAGTGTCCTTGAGACCAGATGCACCCAAAGATCATGAAAAATGCAAGCGCTTATGGAATGTTTTTTTACAGTGAGGTTTTTAAGAGCTGGTTCACCAGATGAGAAAAGTTTCCTAAAATTAGAGACTGACCATTATAAAAGGCAGCAAAAGGAATTTCAGAGGAAATGTGAAAAAAGTGGATGCAGTCACACAGGGAAGTGCAGCTGTAGTGCAGGCACGAATTTGTGGATAGAGGAGAGGGGTTTGGCCAGAGTGGCAGGACAGGAGAATAATCATCTCTAAAATATCTTATATCATCTTTAACCTTCTGTCAAACCTTCCCTGCTAGAGAAGTGCAAAATAACTATAGTAAACATGAGTATCCAAAACCAAAGATCTTTTGATTGCAATGTGATTATATGGTCCATAGAAAAATCTAGCTCATATATAAAAAGTCTTTGGAAAAAGTGTCTTCAGCTGTATCAGCAAAAAATCCTGCTCAGACCTTGTTGGACTCATATTTAGCTATGAGTGCAAATAACAGGATCTGTAGTCACCTTCATGTAAATTGTAAAACTGGATCTAAACTTGTTAATGTGTATGCACAATTTAACTTAATAGCAGAATTTAGCAGAAAACATATGCACGTATGCAGGTGCATGTGTGTACCCATGTTAAGGCTGAGTTGAAAAGAACCCTGGAATACAATTTTAATGGATTTTAATCTGTGTAAGGTTTGAAGAAAACTTGACAACTGATAGATAGAGCCTGCTTTTTATATTGCTTTGTTGCATCTGGAAAACATAAAAATATCAGGTGAAAATACTAATGCTCGCTGCCAACATCTCAAAACTCTGAGTGATTATCTTTCAAAATAAAACTGTAAACGTTCCCTGTGGATGGTGTCCGTACTCATGTGCCCGTTTCTTCAGCACAGAATGCTGGGAGAGCTTCACAGGACATCCCAGTGAACAGCATGACGTAGCTGAAAATACTAGTTAGTTGAAAAACTCACTTCAAAATTACTGATCAATGGCTTACTGTAGAAGTAGAAAGATATATTAAGTGGGTTTCTGTAGGTCTAGTGATATTTCATTAAAGATCTGTGTGATGGACCAGAGAGAGTGCTTATTACCGTTCCAAATGACACAAACTGAGAAGGGTTGTGATTATGTCGGAAGACGGGATTAGAATTTGAAGTGATACAAGCAGGGGAAATAACCTGAAGAAAAGGATGCAGTTCAAGAAAGACAAATTCAAGGTCCTGTGCTTCAGCACGAATAATCAACTGAGCAAAAAGAAGATAGGGAAACAACTGCTTAGTAGCAGGTTCTGCAAGTCAATCGATTGAGCAAAAGGTGAGCACGAGTCACCAGTACCATTCTGTGGCCAGCAGCTGGAATATATGAAGACCATGACCTTCCCTCCGTTCTGTCTAGTGCTGCTCAAGTATATCCGTTTTGGGGTACTGCAGTTTATGCAATGAGGAAAGCAGCTTAAAGAGTCCAAAGAAGAGCTTGAGGAGAAAGTCTGAAGAAAACTAGAGGATGGGGTAAGATGAAATGAATGGAATGAAATGAAATGAAATGAAATGAAATAGGGTGGCTTTGCCAGAAATCCAGCCTCTGAATGGTCCTTTTTCACAGTGCCGGCTTGCTGCTCCTCTCCCTCTACCCGCCCCCTGCCCCTCTCTTTCTTCTCTCTTCCCTTTTTCACAGATAAAGTTGACAGTTTGCTGCCGGGGATGGCTGGAGTCTGTTCCCAGTGAAAAGTTCACAAAAAAAGAAGAAAGGGAAAATGGTGCTTCTGTAGCCACTCCCAAGAGTGCATTTTTTGAAATGTAAGACAAACCATTGCTTCTGGCTTGTGTGTATCATGTAGTTTGTTTCCGTTGGCTACACTGCTTTCCAAGGCCTCTTACCAGCTGAATTTTGGCTCTAGAACTGGGTTTTAATATAATAGCTGATAATTTTATGACCTACAATAACATTTGTAATTGCAGACATTAAAAGGAAGGCAACCTCATCTCATGCTTCTAGGTTTTAGAAGGGCATTAGAGAGCAATAATCTTCCTGTTAAAGCCATTATGTTCTCATGTCGAGGTTCACACCAGAGGTCCGGGCAGCGCCCTGTCTGCAGGGCCAGCGGCTGAGCATCGGGGAGCATCACGTACTGCCCTGAACAGCCCTCGGCCGCGGCTCAGACTTCCTCCGCCAAACCTGGCGGGATGGATTTTCCTTCTATGAATTTGCTTAGTTACTTTTGAACCCTTCCAGAGCCTTTTATAGCTATAGCTGCTTAACATGACAGATGCCTTTCCCTTCTTGCCACAATGCGCTTGAGGAATGGATATGGTACAATAAGTTGTAAGGGTCTGGATTAGTATGTATAGAAGAGCGTGCGTTGTATTAGATAACAGTATTTCATGACCTATACACTGAAAAGCAGGGACAACTACAAGTTATTTTAAGTTCTAATTTAGTGTTCCAAATGAGTATGAAACTATTTTGGAATATCAATACATTTTTTAATTTAAACAAATCTAATTATACTAAATTAAAGATTTATTTAGCTAACTTGGTAATGTTAAATGCTTAAATATTTTAGATGTCCGAGATAAACATAATAAAATGACTGTTTAATCTACAAATTAATCCAAAAAAATAAATTGCATTTTAATTACAGTGATAATGATCAAGCCCAAGTATGATTGGCATATTCCTTCCCTGAGACAGCCAAAAGGCAGAGAGAAGGAAACACTGTGGGCCAGATTCGGTTTATTCCTTACACCACTGGAGATTTTGAATAATTCCTTTAAGTTTTGTACATGCATTTCTAATTTATACTAATCTAGCTAAGCAGAATATCGCCTTGTACCTGAAACTGGTCCAGCACATTCCTACGCTGAAGATGACTCCAATAATGAAAATCTGTCTTGCAAATGACTCATTGTAAGAAGACTGTGCTGAAGATGTTGAAAATCAGGATGATGCATGTGAAAATGAGATTAATCAATATGAAGATGAGGATCAGCAGTCTATCACAGCAGAGCTGTTTGATAATAATGAAACTGAGGAAACAGGCACTGCTAGGGAAACACATGGAATCACAAGAAATGTCAGTGATAATAATGAATTAGTAGCTATTTCCAGAAACTGAAGAGACTGAGTTTGCAGGCAAAGAAAGGTGGGCTAGGAAGTTGTGATTCTTGTAATGGTCCCAGATTCTGGGAAAACTTGGTGACGTAAATACGCATACAAAAATAAGCACAGTTATTTCATCTCTTTTTGTAGTTAATCCAACTGTGCATTCAAGTAATTGTCAGGTTGGGTAATTTCTTATGCAAACGGATGTTTGACAGTGTTCAGTAGACAAATCAACTCTGGGTACAGTAGTGGGGTGCTGCATGTGCAAATTAGCTCGTTCTGTCCTGCCTCTCTTTTGGTATCAGAACTTACAAGAAAGATTTTTTTTACCAAAGCTAGGTGGTGAATTTGGTGTTACGAAAGGGAGGGAGAGTGTTCATCCGTGCTGTTGGGTTAAAGCAACAGTGAACTTTATCAATCATCAGGCCCAACCTGTTAAGGTTTGTACCTTAACAAGGAGATGCAGTGGTTGCTATTTACTACCTGTTGCTATGATTTCTGAACCCACAACTGCTTTCATAGACTCTTCTTTCCCCTGTGTTTCTTACAGCAGACTTTTTTTGTGGCATTTCTCAGGAGTTTTATCATGTTGATGCTGGTTGATAGCTCTGTCTGAGTTCTGGCTTGCAAAGAAGCAGTAGTTTTGACCTTATCACCATTTGAAATGTGCATATTTAAGTTACCGCTTCTTTTGGTGTAGTAATATTATAACTAGCGATAGGACAAGAGGAAATGGCTTCAAGTTACGCCAGGTTAGGTTTAGGATGGATATTAGGAAAAAGTTCTTCACAGAAAGGGTTGTCAAGCATTGGAACAGGCTGCCCAGGGAAGTGGTGGAGTCACCATCCTTGGAGGTACTTAAAAGATGAGTAGACGTAGTGCTTAGGGACATGGTTTAGTGGTGGTTTTGGCAGTGTTAGGTTGATGGTTGGACTTGGTCTTCAAGGTCCCTTCCAACTTAGACAATTCTATGATTCTATAACCAAAGTGAACAGAGGTAGGAGGTAGCGCTGCCCTTGGTAGTTCTCTGCAATGGACACCCTTGCGTTGGAGTTCATCTCTTGCATTTTGATATGTAAAACTTCCAGTTTGCTGATTATTGGGACACTAAAATTTAACCACCTAATAATGGTTTTATAAGATGATGTTTCTTTGCTGCATTATGCAAATCCATTATGGATTATAATCTACGGGGCTCAGGGACCACAACGTGAAAACCACTTTAGGAGAAGAGAGTAGAGAATAGGTGCTGGGTGCATCTCCGAGCCTGATATCTCTTGTTTTAATAGCTCTGTACCAGTTTAGAGAACTCATGCATGTGTTTTGTTGTATTGGCATACTGACTGACACATGGTGAAGGCTCCTTGGAGGCTGGGGATAGATGCTTTTTTAATGCATTTTATAAATCTAAATAAATATATATCACAGTGAGCACAGATAAGTGATTGGTGGCAGAGCTCAGGTAGAACTGAATTAAATTTAATTCCAAATGAAATTCATTTGTAAGCCTGAAATAAGGGGGAAAACAGATCAGAAGGGATTTTGGAGATAGAAATTCCAGAAGGGAGTAACCTAAGGCCTAACCACTCAATGTGCCAGTTCTCCTCCACAACACACACATCATTTTCTGTCTTGTCTTTTCTGTCTTTCTAAAATGAAGGAGACAAAATGAGTTTAATTCATGCAAATTCTGAGGTAGCAGACAGAAAAGAGCAGCTCAGAGCTGATTTAAAGACAGATGCAGCAGAAAACAAGCATTTGGTGGATGGCAAAGAAGTGGGCAATAAAAGGCTCTGTGGTCTGTTCTGTGTCCTAAGCTGCAACTTCTACGCCTCCATTGCTGCAGCACCCAAGCCCCTCCCTGTGTGTAGTATGTGCTTTTGCATTTGATTTCCAAGGGTGGGAAAGCCTTGATGTTTTCATTTTAGAGCTGTGCAACAGAGAGGAGCACAGGGCTGGGATTTTTAGTCGTATGTGCGCAGACTGCATAGGTGGAAAAGAACTTGTGTGTTGTACCAAAATTTTCAGCATTTTGGAGTAGTGTCCAGATCCCCCTTCTGAGAAGTAGTTCCCTTGTGTGTGCAGTAGACTAGAATCCAAAATAACCTATTCAGCAGGAAACTAGCAAAACTCTTAGCAGAAGTGGCTGATAGGAGATCGCGTTCAGGAGTCCCTCATTTCAAATCTCCTTAGGAATGAGAGGGAGGTTTCCTTCCTCTTGAAATCCCAGCCTGCAGTAGTTTTCTGAATGTGCCCGTGTCGTGCAAGGTGCAGTCCCTCGCTCAGCAGTGCAGGGGCACAGATATAAGAGCTGTTGCTTGGGACAGAAGAGGTAAAAAGCTCTGTTTCCCACAGTACCTGGAAAAAATAATCCATGTTTTCAGTTACCTAGAGTGACCTAAGGTCAGCTTACGTCGTAGCGTCTGTAGTGTAGAGGGGGATCTGAATCTGGGGGTGAATACGTGAGACTCAGGGCATTGGCTCAGCATCCTTAGAGCTCAATAGAGAAGGGGAAGTCCCTTTATGGTACCCCATAGGGCTAATCCTTTGATCTAACTCAGGCTGAGACAAAAAAAAAAAAAACAAAACAGCTTGTTGAATATTTTTACTTACTGTCATGCATATAGAATACCCAGGTGTCCACGTACCCGTTGCAGTGTGATCCATAGAGAGTTACTATCCTGAGAAACGCAGCGTCCTTAGGGAACAGCAACAGATCCGTCCATACATACCCATAAGAATAATTATAATTTACCCATCAACACACAGATGTTTTTTCAGATATTACTGGACACACACATGTAAATATACTGCTCCCTGTTTGTACTTGGAAATAGTCACTAGATGTGTTCCTCAGGCTGGTGCCTTGGTTTCTTCTGTGTTTTAGAGGGCCTTGAAAGATTTCTGTAATGGTTTCAAAAAGCACCAAAGTGACTTTGAAGCTCAAGTTTCATTGCCTCTCATTGATGCTTTTTGGAAACTTTTTAGCTGTTACTGAACATAATTTATGGTCGCTTTAAGGTGCATTTGCAGTGCCAAAGACATATAAGATAGTCATAGCTCAGATGAGACTTGTTCCCTAAATTCTGTCAACTTCTAACTTAATGGTGCCTGTAAAACTCCTGACCGTATTGAGTCCCCTTTCAAAATCCCACGTTAGGAACCTGTATATGATGATTATTCTTGCATGTAAGAGCTTCTGTAAGTTTCTATAGATGGGGTTTGTAATAACTGGCTTGGGCTTGTCTCATCTTTGAGTCTTTGCATTTGAGAGTTCTTAAAAAAATCAAAAGATACTCATGCCTATGTAATTTTAATAGAGTAAATATCTCTCTGTATATTTTCATTTCTTAAATTCCTTTTAACTGGACTGCAGAGAAACAAACTGATTGTTTATCAAAATCAGGTCTTGGAAAATGCTTTCACCCTCGAGGTCAAAAAAAAAAAATTCCACTATTGTAAGTTATCTTGGCTTCATAGTTCTTTAAATCTTCTCCAACTTTTTCTTCCTTTGTTCTTTATCCAATACCACAAAAATGTAATAACAGCAAAAATAGACAATACAGATTAGACAACCTGGATAATATTTAAGCATGTGCTCAAGTATTTTCTTAGTGGGCTTAAGTACTATGCTGTAGTGTGTATGGCATTTTCAGCTTGTTGGATGGAGGTGGTTTTCTGAAGTTGTAAGGACAACAGAGACCTTACAGCAAAATAGGATTTTTTCACTGCGTGACTTTTTTGCTGTAAGGTCACATAGTTAATGAAGTGCCTTCTTACATTGTTTAAAATAAATTACAAAAAGCCCTAATATAGCTATTATATGCTTGTGTTTCTAGAAAAAGGCAAAACATGTCTTTAAGGGAAAGACGCATTATTTATGAAAATTTTATTGGAAAATACCAATTCAGTAATATCCAAATGTTCAACAAGTGTGTGGCCACTTGATCCTATTTATGGGGGACAGCAAACAAAAGCTGTTATAAAAAACAATTAAAAAACAAAACAAAACAAAACCCCACACCTGGTTTGATGGTATTTTTAAACATAGTTCTCATTTTATTTTGAAATTGTCACTGTTTAAAAATTCTTTTTTATTTTAAAATTACAACTTTCACATGCACCCCAAAACTCTTTTCACCTGATTTTGTTTGTGTGTAAGTATTCTCTTTAGAACAAAGATTTTGGGCGTTTTTTGCTAAACAAGGTGCAGAGTGAGAGGGTGAACCTTTCAAAGCTTTCCGAGTTGTCCAGAAAGTCAAAAATGTCTCTTCTCACCTCTTCTTGATGCCTCTTTTGATCAACCTTCCAAACATTATCTGTACAAAAATCTATGTTATTAACTATCGTATAGATCTCTATGCAGTCCTAATTACTGCATTTTTGTGTGAACTCATATTTGTGTTCCCATAGTGATTACTATTGTCAGGATTTGGACATCAAAACTGTAAAAACAAAACACGAGACAGGGATACATCAGCCTGGGAAAAACTGGGATGAACTGCGACTACTTTTATTTTAGGATTACGTGGAAGGCTTGGTTTGAACTATATATCAGGTTTAAAGATGGTTCAAACAAAACCCCTTCATCGGCAGAACAGTATAAGCTGCTATCATTTTTAATTTTTATTGAGCCCTTTTAGCACCTAAGATGACCATAAGAGAAAAACAGACAAAAATATTGCCCATTGTAATAAATAATTTGACTCAAGTTTCAAGCCCGTTATTAAATGAAACTTGAGGTAATCTTCTAAGCAGAGCTTCAGGGCACCTGTGACTTTTAAATGGAACTGTTCTGTTTCTAGGGAAATACATACCTTTAAAAATTAAGCTTGAGGCTAAAAGCCTCAAACAATAAATCTCCCTCCAGCTCTCTTCTCTGGGGACATATATACTATGCAGCCTTCAAGCAGGGCACTTAGCCTATCTTTGGGTGTCTTTTCTCTGGTGTTAAAGTTCTTTTATAAGGAACATCTGGGTATATCGAGACCTTTATGAGTTTTCAGAATCCAAAATATCTCCTTTTGATACAAGCCTGACTGTCGGCTGTTTGGATGCTCTCTAAACAGCCGCCGTAGCTATTAGGAACTCAAAATGTCAGACTGTTTCTGATGTTATGAAAATAGCTGTTTAGCCTCAAATATAAATGCAGTTTGCACACAAACCCATATTTTTACCAAAGATGCATGTCCAGTATAGCGCATTAGATGTCAGTTCAGTGTGGCTTGAAACTTGAAATTTCCATTTCTTGACTTGGGAGGTATTCAGACACTCTGCATAAAGGAGTCGCAGAAGATCCTCCCTGAAACAAATGGGTTTATCTTCAGAGAAATGTTTAAGTACTGGTAATGGTGCTCAACTATTGAACCATGTAGTAGCTGGTGATTAATTTAGCACTGTTCATTCTGAACACTTAATACAAGAATCTTGAGTAAAAATAATAGCTGCATAATTAATGCATAAGTACAATGGAATGAAAATGAGGTCTCGCAGGTATATGTATTGGAATACACAACATAAATTTGTATTGTGGGGATAGTCTCATCATCCTCTTTGTTATATGGTATTCCTTACTGCTATATAGCAGACAAGTGGAGTCGCTCTTTTTGCTGCTGAATCACAAATGTTGCAACAGCTGGCTATGCCGTAGCGTGCGCCGCAGCTGCATCCCCAGGCAAACGAGTAACACGGCTTCAGCTCACCCCCTGTCTATATGTTTATTCTATTGACTCTCGTAGAGATAGACCTATCTAGCTGGTCCAAGTTTACTTTTCAATTTATTACGATTTTGGTATTTTAGTCAATATACTGATCACTTGTATGACGCTTCTGCCTAAACTCTGTAATAAAATGTAAACAACAGAAAGGTATACAGAAAGCCAAAATAACTCATTATTGCCGGTTATATGCTCATCAAGATCCTAAGGGGGCTGTGACCTGATTGTAACTTTCCCCTAGAGCCATACAATAACTTTAGCTGTGAAAGGAAATTTTATGGCATGTAAGATTAGCCCACACTAATGCAAGGTCAAAAATAATAGAATCAATAAGCAAACTCAATACTGTTAACATTTTGAGAAAATTACTACTAGAAAACAATGTCAACAACAGATTGAAATGGGTCTCCAAAGTTGTCCTATTGATTTCCTTTCAGATTCATGACAATCTAACTCTTTTTCCTTTGCAATATGGTATCCATTTTTCTTTCTTTTTTTGTTCTTTGTATTTTACAGTCCACTTTTATTATTTTAGCTATGAACATTTGTTAGTTTATTATTGAAAAATATGGCAAAATTAGTATCTTTGAGTTTATATTCTGAAATAGACAAAAGCCTCTGATACCGTTCAAAAGTGGTTAGAAAGCCTAAGGCTATTTTCAAGTTTTAATTCTGTTAGTAATGCACCAGCACAAAGTGTGGGGAGGAGGAGGAGGGAGGAAATTGAAAGCAAGTTTGACATTTGTTTAGAACTGTCAAAATTAAGCACACTAAGAATGGGAGAGAAGTAAAATGCTTCAACATGTATTTAAGTATTGCATTTCATATCAGTAATACTTTGCACTAGCAATGCTATCGCAAATTGATTGTGTTACGTCTTTGAAGTGAACGAATTATAATTTAGCTTTAAAATGGAGACCGTGCAGCTTAGCTTCTTTTGCAGGGATGTGGCAATCAGGTGCCTGGGGTCTGTGTTTCCAATAGGAACATGCTGTGACCATGGGCAGGTTGCATAATTTTCTAATGCCTTAGCTGAACCTTGTGCAACATACATACACCTTTGTATATCCTCAATAATATTTCCACTCTGGTGTGTTATTTGAAAAACAAACAACTATTTAATACTGAAACACTCTGGGATTCTGGCACAGATGTTCCGCATACAGTGAAAAGCAGGGTAAGAGCAAAGAAGAGGGCGAGGGATATACGACATACCGCCCTTGTGTCCAGGGAGGGGCTGATCCGTCTTGTCTCTCAGCGCATCAGATCAGGAGGTCTGATGCTGTGGCTGGAGAGGAGACAATATTACTCCTACCCACATTTGAGATGGCTAGCAAGATATAAGAAGGGAAAACAAAATTTCACTATTAGTCTGGACTCTCGTGTATACGAGAGTCAATCTTCAAGGATCTTCAAGGATCCTCTCTGTTCAGGAATGCACTTTAGCTCCTGCTTTCTTCTGCACGCACAAGCGTAAATGCTTTCCACAGCTGAGGCTTATGTTAGTAAAGCAAAATGATGTATTGTGTTGTTTGATGATCTCATGGTCAGAGGAAGGGTCTCTATGCAAACTGCTCTTCCTGTGTTATTTTGAAGTCTGGCTTTTGCAGGCTCTGCGTACAAAAGAGAGAGATCTACAAGTTCCAGAGCTGGTGTTCTCATCCTTTGAAGTCCTAACATCAAAATTATGAGGGCCTGGGGTTTTAATTTAGATATATCTCAAAATAAAAGTTTTATTCATAGTGAATATAGTTCATCTACTTTTACAGTTGTTTTAAAAACAGCAGTTTAAACTGTGCTCTAAAAAAATCTATTTTAAACCTTTTTTCCTCTAAAAACATCATATGAGGCTTGAGAGAGAGGTTTTGGCCATCTTTGGCATCTCAGTAGCATTTTATTTCATATGGATACACACGAACAGCATTTTTCCATGGTAAGCCAACATGTGCTGCTTGAGACAAGTGAAACTTGAACTATAACGTTTTCATGTTTTTTTCTCTATCTACTAGGCATTTTCCTGAATTATTATTTTTTGATGAAAATTATATGTAAGACAAACATCCAACTTCATTGTTTCATGTCCAAAATGGAGATCAGCATAGGAATTTTATTTTGAACAAATATGGATTCTTATACTTAAAAATGAAAACAAAATCCCTTTTCATTTCTTTCTAATAGAGGCTTCTGCTGTGATCTGTGTTTAGATTTTTAACCCCTCTGCATATAATGTCCAATGAATGTTGTTTATTTTTTACTACTGGTATTTTGTGTTGGTGGTTTTGATTTTCCTGGTTTTTCTACTATGTAATTTCTTCTCACTGCCTTATGCTAATCAGGACTGTGATTCAGAACAAATGGGTGATTTTTTTTTTTTAATAAGTTTAAACCTGTGCAAGTGACAGAGCTTATTACATAGGGTTAATAATCTGACCGTGCAAAAGTATGGTTGTACACCTTGCTCCCAACCAAGCTGGTTTCTATGTCAGAGTTTGGAGATATGTAAATAAAGCCTAAGGACCCTGAGATCCTCATCAACCTGGATTTCTAAGACCATTTATAAGAAGGAAGCCCAAGCCCTCACACCTTTGCCCTTGCCTTCACCCTCACCCTCCTGCCTTCACCCTCCCCATCCTCACCCTCGGGTCAAAGCAGCAGCTGTGGTTATCCTGTGTACACTTTGCTGTGCTGTGTGTAGCCCTGTGGTTAGGGTTACTTTTCAAGGAAGTGCAAAATCTAATTTTAGGTCCCCGTTGCCCTTGTGTTCTGCAGACCAGAAGAGGATACAAACTACCGAGTCATAGGGGATGTTGGGTGGCATCTCATGATTGTTTGCCACTGCTGACACTGGGTTGTTACGCTCTGCGTGTGTGGCCATAGAAACTTGATGTATCGGCCCAGATAAAGGCACTCTATTGCAAGATGATTTGTCTCAAATTCTGGTCCTTTCTGTAAGAACAGCGTATGCTTTTTGTGCTAAAGAGTTATTAGGTAAACCACATGAATGACACTGGGATCAAGTTTTGAAAATCAGACTAACCTCTCTAAAAAGTGCAGCTGTGAACCCCCTTGACTAGCTGGACTAGAAACAATTTCTCCTGCTTTTAGGATGAATGCTCTGTTACACACTTACGTTAAATAAGATAATCTCTTCTAATTTTTTTTCCTATTGGAAAGGACTTGGCTTTCTGAATTTACATTGTGAAATCTACTATGCGGCTTTGAATCAGTATATATACTGATTGTACATATACTGATATTATATACTTGATATAATCACTGTACCAATATTTCCATTAGCAAATTTTAGGTGGCTTCCTTCTGGGATTGTACCAAATCTCTTCACGAAGATTAGCCGATCGTTGTTTACAAGCACCCTGAAGCTGTCTTCAGATTTACCTGTCTTCCTCCAGGGACTATGGAGGAAGTCTGTTTTATAAGCTCTGTGGGGTTCAGCTTTGTAGATACTGCTGCGCTAAACTGGGTAGCTAACACGGAGTGAATCCAAGGCTGTGTGGTGGTGTATGTAATGGACTTTGTACTTGTCCCAAGTTCAAAACCTTTGCTTATTTCTCTGCTATCTCACAGTTCCTTTTCTCCCTCAAACATAATCCTTTCTGGCTTTCATTTGTAATAACTATACTAATTATTTTCATGGGCAGATGTATCGTGCGGTCTTGATGTGGTCATTGCTGTAGCAACATCTGTGTTTGCAACAAAAGCAAGCGCTGCATTCCTTACAAACAGGGCTTAGCTTGTCATAAGGGCAGGCTATGGAAAGTTCATGTGAACGAGATGATTTTCTGCTAGCCTTATGCTACCAGCTGTTTGGACAAAGGATTGGCAACAGGTCTGTAAACTGGTCTTAGCCAATAAATGATGGTGCAGTTTGTGAATCTGATCAAACTTTGACAACAACCCAGAACTTACTTGAAATGCATTTCTTGTCATTGCTGGAGAAAAAAAAAAAAAAAAAGGGAAGAAAAAACACCACTGAAGGGAGTTGTCACACAAAAGTGTGTGCTATGAACTCGGGGACCTAAAAAATCAATCATGGCAATTATTTTACTAAATTATTTTAAACTGTAGTGTGTCCAGAAGTCTTTCTGTTAAATGTCTGCTGTCACAGCAACAAGCTGTGCTGTTTCCATCTCTGACCTTTTTCATGTTAAAATGCGTGTCAGTATGTAAAACAGAAGCACTCCACACAGAAGATGACTGTAGCAGTGCTTTGCTTTGCTGCACTGAAGGTCCTGGAGATACATATTTTGTAGGAAATGAGTATAATGGGACAATTCGCCATTTAGTTAGAGGGAAAAAAAAAACCACCAACAACAAGCAAAGGTTGCTTTTTTCAACATTTGTTTTGTCATGTTCATTTTTGCTTTGATATATTGGAGGGAACAGAATGGAAGACTTAAGTGGCACATGCAGAGAATGGATGACTTGATGATGAGGTGTGAAATGACCATTAAAGCACTGACCGTTTATCCCTAATACTCTATTCGGAGTTGAGATCTAAGTGAAATGAGTTTAGTGGTTGCAGCTGAGTACCTAGTGGACAGGAGTCCATATGTCATAGAAATCTAAATCTGCTGGTGCAGTTTAACATCAATAACAGCATTGATTCTGAAGAGGTGTGGGTCAGACTAATGGATAATAACATTAAGGATGTGAAGAGCCTCAAGGAAGATTTGGGGAAACAACTGGGATGTTTTCAAAATAGGTCCTAGTATTCTGTTTTCAAAATCTGATCACGTGTAAACATGAAGTGCCCTAGCAGGTACCCTTGGATTCTCTGGGTTTGGGTTCTGCACTTTCAGATGACTACGAAAAGACATTTGAATGCGGTTTCCTGAATTGCATATACAATTGCAGAAACCGTCTTATTCCACTCTTGCAGTTTCCCTTTGTACTGCAGAAACTCCAGGGTGAGACTTACTGTCTAGGTTAGACTAAAACTTGCAGGGCTACAACCTTAGTTCATGTGAGTCAGTGCAGATATGTTGGTTGCAGTGGACTGGTGCCGGTTTACATCAGATGCCAATTTGTACAATGTTTCATGTTTCATTGCTGTGGTGTGAATCTCACTGTGCCCGCAGTCAAATGTTTTTTAAGCCTTACATTCATGAAAGTTTGTAGGCAACTTTGCAATGCTTGAGTCAAGGTGCTATTTCATTGGGAAATTTTTATTGGGTTTTGCGCTCTGAGAAACATACAGACCTTCATCAGCACAGGTGCTTTGTCATCCTACTCTCTGTAAAGGGTAAAGAACAATCCTTCCTGAAAGGCTTGCGACCCCTGTTATAAAAGGATTTCATCTATTGTTCATCTCAAAGGTACTGAGAATGAGTTTAGAGCGTGAGAGATCGCAGCAGGAGGTGGGGAAGAGAAAATCCCCCCTGTCAGTCACATGCCGTGAGACCCCAGCCTCAGAGGAGGAGGTTTCCACTCTCAAGATCATCTTTCCAAGGCCTTGTGACTGGTGAAAGGAAGAATTTTTGATTTGGAGCAGGCTGCCCTGCCAAGGCTGTGGAATTATAACCTCTGGAAAGGTTAAAATTAGCAGCAACTGCATTGGATGTTAGAGGGGCCTTTGTCACAGAAAGCTTTGCAGCTAAGAGCTGACACCTACCCCAGGAGAGAATTTCTGGCCAGGGGTCGGCAGGATACTGCAATGAAGAACTGCCGGCATCGTCACAGAGAGACGTGCTCAAACCATCGTCTCTCAGCCTTAAGGAGCAGGTCTGAGAGGTGACGAGTGCCAACAGCATAGTGGCAACTACAGGCTCCTGTCTTGAACTGGGACTCTTGAATTCCTGACAAGATAAAGGCGGTGGGGNACACAAAAATGTTGTAGTGGGGAGCCATATCCTGAAGACAGGAATTACGTAGAAACTGAAAAGCACGAAATAAAAATCTGGGGGATTCTGCTGCAGAGCTGTTTTCGGAGCCCATATCTGATGGCTCCACACTGTAGGAACAACAGACGCGTATAGGGCAAATTCCATTAAATAGTACAGAATTCAGAAGAGAGCTCTGTTTGGAGGTTCATTCCCTTCTTCCTCCCACACCTTTTAAATTAGGCTGATTATAACTCCAGGAGAGTCCCAGACCAGATGTAAGCTGTTAGCTCTTCATGTGCAGTATACGGTTCCTTATATCCGACCAGCCAAAATCAAGTTGTTCTAGTGTAAGTCTGCTTCACGGTTTGAAATCAGAAAAAGATATCCATTGAGAGAGATTTTAATTCAAGGAAGTGAGGCTTCATGTTATGTTTCTTCCTTTTGAGATTTAGATTGATGATTAATAAAGAACAGTATATAGTAGGAACTCACAGGGAAATTATGTCCATTCTGGTAAAGAATGGATGGAAATATATAGATATATATCTCCCCTTTCCCAGGAGTTCAGACTGGAAATTTCCAGGAAAATAATCAAATAATATGTAATTATGTAATTTCCTACAGATGATGGCACATACAGTAGTAAATGCTTGCCATCCACTTCCAGGGCACTAGTCAGAGAGCAGAGAAATTTCAGTGTTCCGTGTTCATACAACATGTGATATACAATATCGGGTAATTTGTTTAGCCTTCTCTTCTGTAGGTTGAACTCAAAGGAAGTTCGTGCAGAGGTGATACCCTTTTGGGATGTAAACTCGCTCTAGCACATTTCGTGTTCTCTGAGAATGGAGGGGAGGAAGGAGAGAATGTAGCTTTGTTGGAATCAGTGGGAAGAAGAAAATGTGTCCTTTAGTCATGCAGAAGTAGTCAGGCTGAGTAATGTATTCGAAGTAAAACAAAACAAAAAGGTCTGTACGGACTTGGGAAGTGTTTTGTGCATGCAAACACGCATTAGCTGGCAGTGTGGCCATGTCAGCACAAATGTGTCTGAGCAGGTATGAAGGAAACTGATTCAGATTCACAGTAATTTTTTTTTCTTGGTTAGCTTTATGTTGGTTTTACACTATCTTAATTTGTGTATGAAACTGCAGCCAGAAGACCCGGTGTCTGATCAGGTTGTGATCATTTTTCTAGCTAGAAATACCATCCCTGTGGAGAAAAAAAAGTGTGTCATCAGTGGCTATGTAAGATCATGGAAGGAGATGCTTTTAGGGTTTGGCTGGAGGAGCTGGAATTGTTACTGCCCAGGGTCACTGCTTTCCCCTGGAATCCCACCATCAGAGGGGGCCCCATCAGCGACACCTGACAGGCTGCAGAGCAAAGTCATCCGGATCTGCCCAATCTCTCCTCCCAAACCGTTGAAGCCTGGGTGGATAATTCTGCACTAAAATAGATAAAGAGTTCTTATATGATCCATCCTGTCAGTTCTGCTATGGGGGATGTACCTGCAGCAGTGGGGGCTGTAACACTGGTGACTGGCAAATTGAATGCTTGTTCAGGTCCTAAATAAAGAGAGGTGTGTGTGTGAGAGATAGTGTAGGGGGGTGTGTAATATCATAATGAATATATTGCCATGTGTGCCGTAAAATTTAAACTTAGCAATACATAATGCAAGAGCATGATTTCTCACTTTATTTCGGTATCTGGAAAGTTTCAGCACTGGCATCATATCAATATTTATTAATGCATTGTGAACTAGAACCTGTGATTATTACTCATGCTATCTCATACTTTACAAGCTTCAACTCTGAAGAATAAAATCACATCTGCTTTTGCTCTTCCCATATTTTATTCAATGTTTTAACAGCTTTGCCGTAAATATCTCATCCATTACGATTCAGTTGTGACTGTATCAACTTCACATCTCCTGTTTTATTGCTGTCATTATAGTTAAACAACGCACTGTTAATTCTGTTAACTAACAAGTTCATTGTTCTCAGTAGTCAGCAATCTCTGTTTGTTGAGTCCACAGTGTTACTGGTTGTAAATCAAACCTGGGCACTGAGTGAAGTGTTTTCCTTCATTTGGAAAATGAAGATATGTTCCTTATAAAGGCTGATTAATAAAAGGTTAATTGTGATCCCAGCTAATAAAGCTTGCAGGCTAATTCTGATTTACTAGAACAAAAACAGTGATATCTGTTCTCTTCAGCTTCTGTTACAGCCCCCACATAACAGCAATTTTCTTACACACTAAGCTGACTGTTAAAAGTTGTAAACTTAATGCTGGGGGGAGGAGGGAACCACTGAAATTATGACTAGAAAGAATGTTAAAGAATAATGGCAAGCGGAATGACCTGTGTGCTCATCAGTGGAATTGAGCAAGAGTGTAGTGTTGCTGGGGAACAAGAAATGGTTAAAGGAAATGAATGTCATTAGGTATGAAGAAGCAGCAGAGATAGTGGATTTATGAGACCTGGATTTGTGCTTTAGAGAAGAACAGAATATAGAGGGGTAGAAAAGTAAGTGGCCCTGCTGATGGGAGCAGTAGAAACCAAAGTCAGCCAGCAAGGGAAGAAAACTATGACATTTAGAAAGGGGAACCATGAGGAGGAGCATGGAGGAGGAGAGATTATTAGGAACCCATGTGTTGAGCAAAGGTAAACGGACAAAAGATCCTGTTTTAAAAATCTGAAGGCTTCACTATATGTTTTAAGAGCCATTTCAGCCTTGCCAGCACTCTTCAGTGCAGTACATCTGTCTGCTGCTGCAGGTGGTGTGCAGGAGCACACTTGGGTTCTCCTCTTCCTCCTTCCCTCCCACTGTTTGTGCCAACGGGATGGGCAGCAGCTCTGTGGGGTCTGCGCCGTCCTGTGCAAGGAAAGTAACAGGATGGAACACTGGTATGAGGGAGAGAATGGAGGGGAGGGCATGCTAAATATGTCAGAGGGGGGTCTGAGCCAGTAGAAAACAGTTCTCCTGCCTCTAGTCCTGCTAGGCTTAAACCTACTGAAATGTGTTGAACTGCTGTGGTTTGGCCCATCTCAGATTGAATTTCTGCAAACAGTACCTGCCCTTTTAAGAGGATGTGAGTCAATTGATTTCACAACATGAGTAAGCCTGTCTTCTTTTGAGAAATATGTAGTCATTAGATCTATTTTTTTTTTATGTACAATTCCTAAAGGAAAATATACCTCACTTGCGGTTTGAAAGCTGTCTCTTGAGAAATCTTGCATGCCTGGTGATCATTTGAATTCCTTGCAGTCCTTAACTTGCTGCCTGTGTGTTAGAAATCATTTTAAATGAATTGAATAAAGTTCACAAATGTTATGTGCCAGAATATGATGAACTCACTGGAAATATGACTCAAATGTATTTTTTTTCCTCTTCTTTTTTATTATAATAAATAGGAATGGACAAATACAGCTATAACAACACATTTCTGAATGAGATTTTATTGGTCTGTTATCAGCAGGCAGTGTGTAATGCCTTGTTTAAATAAGCTGGTTTACATTTGTTAAATTTTTGTGTAATTATAAAAGCATAATAGGGAATAACCACAGAAAGATCAAGGACTGCCTTTTGAATTACATACATGGATATAGACTTATGCAATTTGACAATTAAGACCTTATTCAGGAAATGAAAACTTTTTTTTTTTTAAACTGAGTTGATTTTTTTAGTCTTTTTAATTTGGGGGGGTCAGGGGTGTGGTATCTTTATTTTGTTGTGGTTTTGTTTTTTCTTTGTTTTGGTTTGTGGATACAGGCTGGAAGGTTACCCCAGGTTACCTGCTGACCCTAAGTAAATGCATAAGCAGGAGAATTCCGATATCTGGTTTGAAATGGACGTTTAGGAAGAGATGTCTCTTCCATTTTAAGCACCTACATCTCTTTAGTCACTACTGTGGGCCTGGGACAAGTGACTCAGACACGTCTTTTAGATGTGAGAAAGGTGCTTTGATGCACTGAATTCTGGGCTTGCTTTGTCTGTGCCCGCCACGCCATGTGAGGACCCCACCGCAGAGCGTGTGGGCACCACATCAAAGCTGCTCTGCTGCAGCTTGGATGGAGCCTCTGGACGCCGCGTGCTTAAGGCCACCGGGGTGCTACTTTGGTATATTATTTCAGGGTCTTCTGTGCTGGGTACAGCTGAGTGGCACGTGTGTGCAATGGGATGCTGGTTTCATTATTTTATACAAATTATGCTACAAGTTATGTCAGTGTAAACTAGGCATTGTTCTTTATGCTGTGTGGTTAGCTTCAAAAAAAAAAATCAGTTTTTAAGTCTGTTGACAAAGGAAATAAAGAACTTGAGAGTGTAGTGCAAAGCGAGCATGCAGAAGGCCACTTTTTACCTTTGTATCCTCTGAACTGTTAAGTTTGTTTGTCTATGGCAAGCTTGGGACTATGTCCCTTTGCTGAGCTCTGTGTGTTTCTGCAGAATTAATAATTGGAGAGGGAGTCCATTAATTCCCATCTCCCCATTTGAAACTTAGTATGAGGTGATGTATCAAACTAAATGCACGATGTATCTCGGCTCAGCAGCAATCATTTTACCTGTTAGTACTACTTTTTAAATTGAATTTAAACACAGAACAAGAACTGTATGAAACTGGCATTTGATTCACAAGAGTGTGTTGGGATTCGCTTTGTTGATGCTGAATCTGCATCAACACTGAACTTCCCAATAAAACTCAGGAAAAAACGCACGCCCAAGGCAACTTCCACAGCCTGGGTACCATCTTGAGGTTTGAACCAGGTCGGCTCAAAGTTTGATCCATTCACTTGAAAAAGCCCTTAAACCTCTTTGACTTTGTTTGGGGCTACCCTGTAGGTAAAGGATAGATCTGGGAGCTCTAGCTTTGATTTCTCGCTCAGTCATAGGTTTGTGTGTAACCTGAGGGTACGTCATTCAGCTGCTCTACCCTGGGTTCCCATGTACAAGGCAGTGGTAATAACAATAATGCTTCTCTACTTCATATGAGTATTGGGAGACCTTAATTTCTTATTATTTGTCATCTGCAATGTACTGTATTTCATAGATGGATGAAGCTAAAGAAGAAAGGGGAGAAGGCAGAGATTCATACAGTTCTGAAGGGAAGGTTACCTTAAGTTTTGCTTTCTGCATTTTAATACTCCTCAAGATTTTAGCCAATTTCACAAGTGCCCTTGTTCCCTTAATTATAAATTTTTGTGGGACGGAATTGTGGGTGGTCTGATATTCATCTCAGAGAATGCAGTTCTGAAAAGAAATGCACACGATGTGGGAGGGATTGCGTATCGCATAGCATTTAGATAGAGCTTTGCAACGTCAACGTTGTCGGCTGTATAAATATTGAGGACTGTAACCCTGAACTTGAGAAGTATTCAGTTTTTATCTTTTATTAACTGACTGAACTAATCGTACTGTTTCACTTGATAACAGAGGAATGGATTCTGCAAACATCAGCAGGTATGGGGTAGCACTTGCTCCCCTTCAGTATTTCCCCAGGCTGCAGTGGGACTGATGTGTTATTTGCCCGAAGGAGAGGGTAACACACGCCCCCGTTTGCCTAAGGAGTACGCTCCCTAGGAGCTGTAAGTCAGTAGCCTTCCACTTTGCTCCACTGAGGTAGCTGAAAAGAAGTGACCAGGAAATGCATTATTTTGGAGCTGGTGGCAGAACTGGAAAGGTACTATAGTGATTATTGTTTAAATCCACTTGCCTATCTCCAGATTGGCGACTATGCATATAACTTATTAATCTTTACGAGCTTTTGATGGCTGGTGGGAAGCAAGCATGTATTAATCCTGAAATGAAGGTTTAGAAGAGAGAGGATCCCTGTCGCAGAGTATCTATGGCTAGGTCACAGCTCAGAACAGGTATTTGCCCGGAGGTGACCTCTAGAATGGGCAATGCATTGTGTATTTGGGAAGGTTATTAATCTATGCCAAAAACATGATCACATGTGAGGGTTGTACTTTGTATTATTTAATTTCATTCCAATTATTCCAGAAAAAAAACAATTAAGAAAATGAATAATTATAAAAGTAAGGTCAACTCAATTTTCTCTACTAATGTTTTTAGTTACTGGACTCATTATTGCTAATTTCTTTCATAATCTTTGCCATCTAACCTCATTTGTTTCATTGCTAAGTGGCAAGCAGGGAGCATCATAAAACTTCAGTGAAAACAAAGCAGAAAAATCATGTCATTTTAGTGATTTCCTGAGAAAGTAATTATCTGTTGTTAACCTTTATGGAAAGAACTCTTCTGATCATCTTCAATATAGCTGTTAAATTTCCATCTTTCCATTTCTAATTGCAATTTTCCAAATTAAAAACATATAGCTAGGTAGATATATTAATATCACATCAACTTGTTCTTCCAATAATTATATTATTAAATTATAAAACACCTACTTTAAAAAGGTTTTAGTACCTAAAAGAAAACTGCTCCCTATTTACTATGCAATTTGAAAATGTAACAAATTCCATAGCACTGAATTTTAAACATTTTTTAGCTGAATGAATCATTTGGGCTTATAAAACTACCATGTATTTTTCCTGTAATATTTGAGATCTGAACCAACATACACTGAAGTCAAAGGGAGTCTTTTTATTTATTTCAGAGGCTCACAAATCAGATTTTCCTCTAATCTTGTAAATTAGCATGCAGGGGGAAATGCCCCCACTTTTCGAAAGCCTTATTGAATTCAGCGATGCCCTATGAGGGGGCCACCTCTATACAAGAAGTTGTTAGGCAAAATTCTTTGTCTTCTGTTTCCATCCAGAAGACAAAGAAGCTGGAGAAGGTAACCTTTAAAATATGATGTGAGTGGCAGAGAAGAAGAGTCAGGTTGTAGTTTGTTTGCACTGTATCTATTAAAATGAATACAGCTAACGTTCATTTAGCAGGAATGTATATTATTATGTAATAATCCTCTAAGGAAACTTCAAAATAGCAGATTTTTTTTTTTTCTTTTTCTATAGATGGGCTTCAAAGTTTGGGTTTTTTTCTGTTTCCTTGGTGTTTTGGGGTTTGGGTTTTTTAAGAAATTATTATTATCTGTAAGCAGTATTTAAATGTCTGTACTAGCTATACATAAACAGTGATGTATCCAGAATGAAACTTAGGGCTAAATCTTCTGAATGGTATTGATATATATGGACAATAAATTTTACAATAACACATTCATGTGGGCCTTCGTAATTCCTTAATTGTACAGAAACCATTATATAAGAATGTTAAGGTGAAGAGGAAGCTCTTGTAGATGTTAAAAGGAGCATATCCACATCGAGATGCCTAAATTAAAAAGGGTGAGTGGAGGTCATGAACAGTCTTTCATTGCCGATGGATTTACTGCGATGGAGGCGACTAGAAGAATAGCCTCCTTATAAATTTCTTTGACTATCAGGATTCCAAGCGAAAGGGATTTTCTTTATTTTTGCCTCTTACTTTAATTTTTCAGTTCTAAATGTAATTAAAAGAAGATTCCATCTCCACCCGCCTCTCTGGTTCAGCTGAGCTGCCGCTGATGTGTTGGTAGCAGCAGGGTATTTTATTGTCTCTTCTCCAGTAGCTCCGTGCTGTGTGCGGCGGGGACAGATGCTGTGTCTGTAACTGTGACATGATTAGAGGAAGTGAACAGAAAGTCAGTCACAACCTGGGTGCTTAATAGCATTTGTGTGGGGTTGAGGTTTTTTTATTGCATGGAGCAGGGTGGGGCTGGGAAAAGGAATCCTCTACACATCAAAGGAAACTATGCCTTTAAAAAACCCTGGGAGAGGGGCAAGGATTGAGAACGAACCAACGTAAAGTATCAGCATTGCCCTCAAACTCCAGCAAAGTGCTCCCCACGAGCCTTTCGCTCGCTGTGGCACCACACGGCAGCTCTGTTGGAAAAGACTTGCTCCCTTCCTCACCTTTCTCTCCGCCGTTTTGCTCTCCCATCTGCGTGCTGCGTTTCACCGTCCTTCAGATGTCCCTGATGGCTTCCAGCAGTCTCTCCTCTGGCCTGGCTGGGGAGGAGGGGGAGGTTGGGTTGGAGGGACCCACTCCTGGGAGGCACCTCAGTCCCGGCCCCCCAGGCTCATCCCCACCTGCGGCACAGGGAGGAGCGCGGAAGCTGTCGATGGCAGTTGGCTTGTGTGCAGCTTTAGGGGTACACTGCCACGTCGGTCCTGGTCACGCACCTGGCGCGGAGTTGCCCACACCGTGTTCCACTGCGTAACGTAGAACTGCTGAACTTGACTCGCGTGGTCTGGAATGACACGGGTCAGAAAAAGGGGAAGGCTGTACAAATGAACTAAAACAAGAGCAGCCATTTTGGCTCTTTAAATTCAAAGTGTTGTGACACCTACACGCGGATTTCCTTATTCAGTCCCTTGGCTAAAACTAAGCTCTGGATCAATTTAATATCTGAAATACTTCCTGCCAGGGATTATATCTTGCTATGGAAGGGAGCTAGGCTTAGTGAACTAATAGGTCTTTTCCATCTCTAACTACTGCCAGTATGATTATGTTTTTTTAATCAGAAAAATGTGTTGCTGAAAAGTACAGAGATTAAGCACCACAATTGCCTGTAACAAAAGCAAGTTTTGTTGGATGAGCAGAGATCTGATGAATGACATGATTTGAAATGTTTTCATCCTAATGGCTTCCTCTTCTGAAGTTAATTTTTTTTGTCAGTTGCCAAAACATTTATGAGCAGATTTGTGGATAATGACACTCTTAGATGGGGGTTTAAATAAAAATCTGTTCCATTTGCAACCTAAAAGACCTAGTATTAAAGCAGACAAATGGGTTTGGAGGCTGATTCTTCTTATGGCAGCGTAATAGATGAGCTGGGGTCACTGGTGGTGTACAGTGAGCAAGCCACAAACTTTTAGGCCAGTTGTTTCTTCCTTGGAGGAGTTTGACATAGGAAGTGATAAATATAGTCAAAATACTGTTTTGTAAGGAGTGCTTGCAGTGAAGTGCATAGGTCTGCAGTCTAGGGAAGTTCCTGCTCCCTATGTAGACTGAAAAACAGACAGGTAAAGAAAGAGAAAAGAGATGGGCGTTACGTGCCTAATAAATAGCTAAATTTAGAATTGGTCTCTTTGTCCAACATTCATATTCTTAAAAGGGACAACAAGAAACCATCTTTTACCAGCTCTTTTGAAGAGGAAATTTGGCCTGTGGATAGGTGATTGAACAATAGACTGAATAAAATAATCGAGGTTTATATATTAAGCTAGGAAATGTTATTAGGGAATTGTTTGGTCACGGTACTCTCGTGCCGAATAAGCCACCAAAAAGAAACACAGACTAGCTAATGCCACACCTGCTTAAATTACATGTATCAAAAAGCAAGCACTCAAAGTTGTTCAAATAGTCGCTTAAAAAAAAAAAAAATGAGCAGAACTCTTGGCTGGTTCTTAACAACAGTGGGAGATTTTGTCACCCTTTGGTGTCAGCCTGTACCAGCCCATCAGGGCTGGTGGAGGTTAGGTCATAACACGTCCTCTGATAGTCTCTCCCTTTAGCAGTTTTCTGCCTTAATTCTAATTGGTATTATCTGTACCAACTGTACTGCCAGTGCAGTAAAGAGTCCCTGTAGTTTAAGTACCGAGAAATAAAATCTTACACTGCATTCCAATTTAAAAATATCAAACTGATAACCCTGCATAGGGCTAATTTTAAACTCCTTTTGTTGCTCCAGTGAAGGCATATCTATAACACATCTGAAATAGCAGCATTTGCTAAATTTTTATTTACATATACAAAATATTTTGTGTGTGTGTGTAAATGCTTATGGTAAGGTATTTACAAATACATTTCTGTTTGCTTCTTCCAAATTTTACCTGCATGTATATACTTCGTCTAAAATGAGAACATCACCCATTATCCTGCTAGGAAAGAAAGTGAGACAGTGTATGGTAATTTTGCTTGAAATGTTGTTTTCTTACACAAGTAATAAAGCCACTTTTCCCTGCCTGGAAAGCATAAACTTTTAGCATACTGCAGGATGGCATTAACATTATTTCCTAGCAATAATGTGAATTTTATGATAATGAATGCTGATGTGCATCTATGTCATGCTTTGCAGGTTTCTTAAAAAATATCTTTTGCTCTGTTGTCCTGACTTCCACCTTTCCAACAGACGTTTTGTTATGCTTGATCCCGTCGGTCTTTTCCTCCAACACCAGAGTCTCGATCATATGGAACTTCCATAATTTCAGTCATTAGAAGGGCTGAACAACATTTACTTCCAGTTCATGTACGAACTGATAAAAAAAGAAGAAAACTTGGAAGGCAAATTACAGGAAGTTCAGCTTCTTTGCAGACACTGGTGGCAGTTGATGGACGTTGCAAATTCTTTCAAAACATTCCTCTAAAATACTTATTTAATTAAAATTAGTTATAAAGTGTAAAAGCACATTTCTTCTTTGAAGTCAGCTGGGTTACCAAGTTGTTTCACTAGGACAACCCTAAATGAGAGAATTAAATCCTGGCCTTGATTAAATAAACGGTAAAACTCCCATTCATTTTAATGAGGCCAGGATTTCAGATGTATATTACTTAGGAAAAAGAAAAGACATTTCAGGCTTTACCTACGCACCCACCAAGTTAGTACAGGGTTGTTTCTTACCATATATTTTTCCAGAGTTTATTTTCCAGGCTACTTTTAAATAGTGGGGTTTCCTTTACTGTCCACAATACCTTATTCCACAACCCCATAGATCTTGTTCATGCCGGACTTTAAATCAACTATCAAATACCCACTAGAATCTTCAAAGGCTTCTGAAACAGAATGGTTTACAAGGGTGTTTTTTGCTTTGCCAGTATTATGATTTGTTATTCATCTTGTGGATTTTTAAGCAGACCCCTGTACTTAGTATTCATATTAATGGTCTTACTGTATTTAGCCAGATAAAAAACATTCAGTACAATGTATGTAATAGTTACATTTCCATGATATACATACTTGGTAAAAGCTTTCTCATTTTCATCATTTAGACAGGTAGGATCTGGTAAATCATGTGCAGCACTCAGAACAGGATGACAGTATGGTAGGGGGTAGAAGAAAATAGCAGGCAACTGCCGCAGCAGATTTTTTTCTGAAAACCTTGACCAAATGTTTAAATCCAGAAGAGGCTGAAAATGATAATTTTTTTTTCTTTTCTCATAGCAAGTACCTTATTAGACATACCACCAAAGGCTGTGCCTGGCTCGCTCATTTCATACTCAGGTTGAACTCCCTATTATTACAAATCTGTTTTGCTTTTAACCACTTTGTCCTCGACACCTGCTTTTCCGAAGCTCTGGACTTTCTGCAGCCTCAGCCCGCGGGGTCCCTGTGGTTTGCACGTGCTTGGCAATACCTAACGTAGGTCCAGTGTATCAGTTGTATATCAGTTTTAAAACCAATCATCGTATATCAGTTTTAAAACCTATCCTTCCAGCTGGCAATGCAGCCGTTCAGCTCTAGGAACTAAGGATACAGGGTACCTCTGTGGTAGATGGGGCAAAGCAGAAATAATACCTAAGGGCCAAATTCTGTGCGAAGGATGCAAGTTCACTTGATTTCACTGACTGAAGTGAATTCGGATTCACACCATTTTACATAAGAAAAAGTTTGGCCCTCAGGTGGAATTTCTTCACTTGAGTATCTTCGTTCTCTGCAGCGTATCGTATACTTATGTGTGTCTGTTCTAGCTTTAGCTATGGTAGCTTAAGTGCCAGAATCAGATCAGAATAAGAGCTTTACTGTTCATGGACTTTATCTGGAGGGGAAAAAAACCCATCAGTTCACTATGTGTGTAAACAGACTAAGGATTCCTGTTAGATGAGGGCAATAGTAATTTAGTGATGAGAATCAGCGGAGAAGCACACCTCTTCCATCTCACCGGACTCCCCTAAGCTTTTACCTTTTTTCTGCTAACATATTTTCATGGCTTTTTTTTTTTTTTAATTTAACACAAGCTTTTCTCACGTTTAGAGCATATAATCAGTGAGAATGGCATGGTTTTCTCTTTTTTTAAT
This sequence comes from Ibidorhyncha struthersii, assembly GCA_013398815.1. Classification (NCBI taxonomy): domain Eukaryota; kingdom Metazoa; phylum Chordata; class Aves; order Charadriiformes; family Charadriidae; genus Ibidorhyncha; species Ibidorhyncha struthersii. Next base: position 1,255,987 of record VZSZ01008266.1, read on the forward strand.
TTACATTCCTTGTTTGCAACTCTTCCCTAAACATAGAATTGCTTCTACTGTTTCACGTGCTCATGTGTACACACGTGCTTGTGCTCCATTTGTTATTGTCTTCTACTGTCCGACACACATTGATCTTCTTTAGTATCTCAGGTTTTTTATATACTTTTATACTGTAGCATAACTTTTTACAGGATTCCCATTTACTCTGCAGTTGTGCTGCTTAAAAAGTAAGAAAAAAAAAGAGACAAAACAAAAGAGAAAGAACCTTTAGCTTACCTTGGAGTCTCAGCCAACAGGAGTTTAAATGTGTGTCAAGAGAGAAAATTATAATAATCAATAAATTTACTTTGCAATCTGGTCAATGTCATTGGCATTAATTTTCTTTTTCTCTCAAATGATCAGAATCATTTCGCTTTCTCAGCTACTGGTTTCTTCCCATGAAAACACAAACATAATACCACTCCATGTGGGGCTATGAAAACACAACTTTCTATATTAGTTTCCATATGCCTTCTAAAAAGCCCTCAGCATATTACACGTTACCTTATTTGTGCCAACCACGTATTAGGAATAACAATATCAGTGTTTTCCTCTAATACCTTAAAAATCCAAAGACATAAACAGTATTTCTGTAGCAAATCATTCTCACCTCATATTAATTGCTGATCTTTCTGCTGCTATAATGATGCTGTTTCCCAACAGCCTGAATGTGTCTGTCCTTTCGCTGAGGTCATAATGACTGTTAAATGTGCCACATTTCCTCTGTCAATTTGGGAAAAAATGTCGGATTATATATCAAGGGTTTACTTTGATGCATAACTTTCTGTGAAACACACGTCACCAAAATAAACTCTGGTACCTGTCCCATTGGGAATGGGAACTCATAAATACAGAGTCGAAGGTAATTGGCCCCCACAAGCCCACAAATATTACTATTAATTGCATTACCTAGAGGTTTGTGACTGAAGTTGTTGTTTTAATGGAAAGCCTTCAAACTGGTCTTTAAAAAGATATGCCTCACCACTTTTATTAGTTGTTAATTCCATTTTTAACTACCTATTGTTGGTAATATCCTCTTAGCTTGAAAATACAATCTCTTTTCCTAGCGACTCTATCCATTTTTAGTTCATTGATTCACTGAGGTTTTTTCTTCACAGGATTTCTAAAGCGGCAAAAGTTAAAAGAAAATCTTAATTGTTTATTTCATTGTTTGTGCAATGATATCAGCATTGACATCTGCAGGAATATAAACAGATTTGAGAAGATTTTTTTCTTGTTCATTTACTGAAGGGAGCTGTGCTATGTTAAATTGATTTAAGTTTCCAAATATGGGTCAGATAAACTGAAATAATCTTTCTTGAGTTAATGTTTTTCTTTCTAGCTACTTATACATTGTTTTTGTTTTGGAATTAAATAATGTCTAGAGGCTTCAAAGAGTATAAAATTCTCATATTACGAGAATCAGTGGTTAACCCCACAACGCGGGTTTGGTTTTCACTCCACTGTGCATTAGCTCTTAGGTCTTGGAAATGGTGTCGTGCTTTCCTCTGACCAGGACTTCTTTTCTTCTATGGTTGAAATTTGTTTTGAGTTTTGGATGTATTCAAACTGTTGGAAAATTTGTGGAAGCCTTTCAAAGAGGAGAGACGCATGTGCATGGCAGGCAGAGCACTCCAACCTCAAATATAAACAACTACATGACAGAGTTGCCGTAAGGAAGCAGGGACAAGATATATTTTGTAGGTCTTAGTATCTGATGGCTGTTTCATGTATAAATGTGATAGATGCTTGAAATCTGCCATGTATTCTTTGCCAATATAAAAGTGAATAATTAATTAGTTTCTCTGACATTGAGAAGCTTCTCTAAATTCCTGTCTAAAGCCTTATCTCCGATTTGGATACCCATGACTGCACTTTTCCAATGTAAACAAGCAGCAAAGGTTTGTTGTACGTAGAGAGTATCTGCTGAGGTTTCAGACTAGCATATATGAAGCAATGCATTTAAACTAGTGGGAACATCATTAATACAGGGCATACCTACTCATTAGTTACTGTTCAGCTTTCTGGGGCTTGGGAATTCAGAGTTCAGCCAAACCCTGACACTGGCTCTTCTTCCTAAAGGTACAGCACCATATGGTTTTTCTCTTTGTATTTCGTTTGGCAATCCATATGAACATTTCATTTATTTTCTATAATGTCTAAATCATTAAAAGAAAAGCTTTGGGGTGCAGTATGAGACTGACAAAGATAATTACAGTTTTAAAGCCTTAAGAGGTTTCATGCATCATATAAAATTTTACATTCCACCACCAATTTAAATCAATTACAATCTTTAAATCTATAATTGTGCTATTTAAAGCATTTTAAAGGGCACAATGCATGTGGTATTTCGCTGCGCGTTCCAAAGTATTTTCACAACAGATCTATTTATTGTGTGAAAGCATCTAGAGGCTATTAAAAGATGATCAGAGGCATTATTAACTCTTTAGTCTGTCTCCTTAATGCAAGAAGCAGATATGCTTAAGCATTATTTATCACTTAGTCTCAGTTGTGCTAAATTTCTCAGCCTTTAGTCACAATAATTGTAACGAAGCTTGGAATAGATCATGCAGAGTGTCCTCATAATGCTAAACCAATGACTTCTTTGTGCTTGGGTGAGCATGCATTCTCTTTCATATTACAACAAGGCAAAGAAACAGAAGACTTTTCTAATTTATTCCTTTCATGCTAGATCTAGATCACTGCACAGGTAAAGATGGTGCTCTTTATTTTTCATGCAAAGCCCTTTTTCTTGCTCTGCACATACTTTATATCAAGGGATTTCAGCACCCCATTTAAGCTACTTTATTACTTCTTAGCTGATTTGCTAGGAAGAAATTGTGATCGTCTTTCAAAATCCTAAAGCAGAAGTTTCAAATTAATACAGTTTTGGTGAGTCTTACCATTTTTATTCTAATGGAAATTCTAACCTCCAAATTCGTACATAAATTGAATGTTTTCCATTAAATTGAATTTCTGAACAACATCTTTTCACTGAACTTTGTTCCATTGAGACTTTTAACTTTACAAAAATAAGAAAGTAGAAGTGAAGGACCCTAAGTCAGTTGAACTAAAATATCTCAGTAATTTCTCTTCAAAAATCTTGAGACTGTGGTCAAGGGACTCCATATTTCTGGTAATTCTAACAACAAATCTTGACTGCCCAACTGTTCATCTTACATCCTCAGTATTTAAGGAAAAAAAAAAAAGAAAAAAACAAATACATAAGCAAAAAAATAAAACAATAACCACTGCCTTTCATTAGCAGTTACTGCTGGTGAAAAGTGTAGATATTCCCATCAATGCAGCTCAGATGGTGCTTAGTGGAAGATGATGGTAATAAAATATACTTCAAATAATCAGTCAGCTTTTGGGGAGGATTGAGGGGAAGGAAGCTGCATGTTGGTTTTCAATTGTTATTTTAAGTGGGAGTTTTCTTGCTCTCTAAGAAAATGCCAGTCTACCCTTTTTGACAGAGAATATCCATTATTACAGAAAGAGACAGTTTTTGTAACTGTTGAATGAGTGAACACAACCTGGATATCTGTCTTATCAAAATAGAGCTATGGGTAAAGTGCCTCTGTTGTGCAGGGAGTGCTGCTTTGGAAAGATCCTTTTTTACATTAATTCAAAACCCAAATAGCCCATAGTACAAACAGCAAAATCTATTTTTCTTCTTAAGCAACTCAGATACACTAGTTCATACACGCCCCTGGGAATCAGCAGTGATGAATGCATTTGTTTCTTAAAGAATAGGCAATATTTTCAGTGTTTCTCAAGAATTAAAAAAAAAAAAAAAAAGAATAAAAAGGGGCCCTACGCCAAAGCTGCCCCTCCGTTCTGCCTGCTCTGGAGAAAGGATTGTCTCGTCCCCAGGTAGTGGCCTCGAATTGTAAATTCTGATCATCTGCCGTAGATGTCCTGTGTAATTTGGAGATCATCTGATACAAGCTGATTATATGCAATGCTGAAACAGTAATTCCTAAACTCATAGAGGCCCAAATTACATTGATTATTTCACAGACCTTACTGGGTATTCATATGCGGAGTCAGTGCCAAAAACGTACCTACACAAATAAATTTCCTCTGCAGTTTTGCTGGCGGTGATGTTTTGCTTCAGGTTTCTGTTATATGCAGAACAATCACCTCCGCAGCGCTGCTCGGCACTGAGCAGGTAACTGAGCTCCAGTGCTGAGGGAAGCAGTTCTGAAGTATTAAGGACAGGTAGCCTGATCCTGTCATCCTTGAAGGTAGCGAGAACGTTGTCCTTGCATTCAGAGGGAACAGGACGCAAACCCTCTTTCATAAGCACTAGTGTCAATGAAATTAATTGTCCCAAGTACTGTGATAACTGCGCAAGATCTCTCTCCACCCAGCAGAGATGAAATTGGATGCAGCACCTTTTGTCAGAGATTTCCTAGGGGAGCATTAGCTTTAGGAAGTCGTTTGAAACCATCCCCTTGGCTGCTGTTTTGTACCACGGGGGTGACTTTTTTCATGTTCCAGCATCACCAGCATTGGCTAGCATGGAAATCACATAGCTGGGGGCGGGGCGGGTGGAATATGCTTCCAAAAGCAGTATGTAATCTCAGGTGATATACAAGTGCCCATGTCAATTGGTTGGTGGGTTAAATATTATTACTCTGTTCTCATTTACCAACTTTAGGATCACAGTGGGATACTTCCAATAAGATTTACCTTTTCTTACCTATTAAAAATAGATCAGATTGATCTCTTATTCTGGCAAGTCACTAGCTGTGTGGCTGCTGAAGACACTTTCTTTTCCTTTCCATTTTTTCCCCCACCTTCACATGAAAATTTTTGTGCTTTTCTGATGTGTAATACCAGAAGGTATTAGTTTCCCTCCCACTTACACAAATTAGGAATATCTCCAAACGGAGTTATTGTGGCAGGTGGAGGGAATTTGGCAAAGACTCCACATCATCTGGCATTGCCAGAATTTAGTCTCCGTTATTTTTCTACACACCTAGGGCATTCTTGGTCTCAGTACCTTCAGCGAAGCACCGGGCACCGTCGGTCGGTGGTGGGTTAGCGCGGGGGCGGCGCAGCGCTGCGTAGCCTCTACGGCACTGTGGGCTTCCATTTCCAGGGGGCATTTTCAGTCAGTCAAATTGACTTGCTTACCTGGGCAGCACAAAGGGATTGAAATGAAGCGGTGAATCTAAGCTGAATGTGTTTGTAAAAGGCCAAGACCATTAAGACTGGAATAAAATAGATTGGTGGAGAGTGGAATCAGATCCCTGGGTATCGAGGATATCGAGTGGTTTTATCTTAAGTTACTGCATTAAAAAGCAGCAAAGAAACTACTACAAACCTTCAAAATGGGAGACGTCTGGCATGTTTGGGGGAAATATAGGGTTTATTTTTAATTTTTTCCTTTGTGGGGGAACTCAATAAATCTCTCAGTGTTGGAGGTTAGATGCAGCAATATACATAATGAAAATGCTGTATAAGTGCAGTTGTTCAAAGAAAGAAAAAACGCCCTGCATTAAAAATAATTTTCTCCCCCAAAATATCCAGAGAACCAGTCCAATAAATAATGGAATGTCACTATAGACTAAGAGATGATAGGTCTTTTATTTTTGCAGTAATAGTAGAAAGTAAAAAAAGCCATTTTAAAAATCTGAACAACGTTTTTACATGCAAATAACAAATATAAATTTCCAAACTGTTATCTCCATATTTCTTAATGGTAATGCATTCCCAGTTTTAAATCCAGCAAATACCCATTTTCATTCTAGAATTAAGTTATCCTATAAGGTAACAGCAACTGATAGTAGGAATTTATAGTGGAAACTGATTATTGATTTTTATGGCATAAAGGATTCATAATACAAATATCAGTGGCAAAAGATTTTTGTATTTTATTTTGATATTTATTTGGAAAGTATATAACTGCAATGGCTTATTTTTCTAAACTGAAAAAAGAAGCATGAAATGCTTTGGAATACTCTTAGCTAAAAAGGTAATAAGAATAACAAGTGCTTAGGTTATTGGATAAAATGTGTTTTTCTTTAAGCAGAATACATCAAAATAATCAGTTTAGGATTTCTGAGCATGCCCACAACAGCTCAAGCATGTATACCTTCCAGCAACTGCAGCAAACGCAAAGCGTCACACAAAACTCGGTGCTAATAATCAGAGATGAACAAAGATGGGCAAACAAGCAAGAATTATCATCCTACAGAAGTAATCTGATTTCTACAGACAGGTTATTAGCAGTCCTGGCTAACTCCTAAATAGCCTTTTTAGGTATACATGAAATGCAATGAGGAATTTTACAGGGGAAGAGATCAGCTTCCATTTCCCAAGCATTCTACTGTAAAAGAAATCACTGTAGGAATGCAAGACTTTTAAACTTATAAAAATAACTCAGTGTTGCCCTTTTAAATTGTTTCCACTGACAACCGAAGTCATAGTGGCATTTGTTCATCCGGATCCCAGTACACACATGTATTCATAATGATACATCCCTCGAATGGCACAGTTCTTCTGTGGTTGCTACCTGTCAGCACTTGTACTCAAGAACCTTGAATATCAGTGACTCACTAATGTTTTATGATATTTTACCTCACTTTATGGTAGTCATTTATGACAAGACCAGAATGACATAAACTGCCATAAAGCAAAGCAATGCAATCACACAAATGACCATAAATCAAGGTAGCAACAGAAAAAGGTCATAAAAGGAAAGAAAATTGGAGAAAACAACATTTGAGTTCAGATTCAGAAGTCTGGAGTTAGCAGCACCGAACTTCAGGACAGATGGATGTGAGCAGCAAGCAAATTCAGCGTTCCACTGATACTAATAATTTTGCATGTGTGTGGATGCACTGACAGATTGATACAAAGATGGGTTTCCTTTACTTATCAGCCTGTTATGATGTACAGAGTGTTTATTGCAACTGTGTGCATGGCCTTTTTTCCTCCTATGAAGTTATCTTAGCTTTGTCCTATACCCTAAGCAATTCCCAATTCAGATGACCTTTTGAACAACTTTTCTATAATCTGTATCTATCTCTGTGCATTTATCTTTTTTTTTTTTTTTAATGCAAAATGTGTTCCTGTTCATCAGGTTGGCCATGTCTAAAAGAATAGGATTGCGATGCGCTTTTCTTTGAAATCTTTTTTTCTTGGTCTGGAAGAGAAGGTCCTAACCAGGAGGGGAGATTGGATGTCGAACAGTGGTCGGATGGGGATTAGTCAGAAACTTCACAGAGCTGGGGGGGTTCTGGGTGGACTGAGTTGGAAGCAGTAGTTTATTGCACGGTGGCCATGCTCACAAGGCTGTTTTATTGTGGTATGGATGGGCACAAGAGGAGGACCAAATGACGTCAGGGAGGACAAGGAGCTCTGCAGCCCCCCAGAATCAGAGCCTAATGGGGCAGCAGAAGCTGTATGCAATGAGGTATAACGGTACGTATACCACACCTTAAAGTTATACTACCATAAAAATGAGAAACTGCTAGCGGTGGAGATAACAGCATTTATGAGGAGAATTTATGGGCTGCTCATGTGGTATAAATATATACAGTACACAAACACCAGTGGGGATAAATTCCACTGGACAACCCTGTTATTTTAACAGTAACCTTGAAAATATTATGTTATTTAACTGAAGAAAGTGTTAAAGGAACAATACATAATTTAATCTCCTTCTGTACCCTTTACATTTCATCTCTGTTTTAGCAGCAGCGATGTTTTAAGAAGTATGTGCATTAAGATAAACACTGATAGTTAATTGCATTTATTTTAACATCCTTGTGCTTCCCTATCCACACCCTTGTGCTTTCATCTTGTGTGCAAGCCTGTTTCTAACGGAGCTGATGCACTTTAAAAATTATGAAGATGTATTTTTATCCCTATCCTTTATTAAGACCTCTAATTCTTCTCCTGTTCTGCTGCTCTGTTTCCTAAGTCAGTTGCTTTCCTCTTTTGTAGTATCACTTGCATTCACAACTGCCATAACCATTTCCAGTCATTTTTTAAAATTCTTCCTTGTCAAAGGACACCAGTGTAGTAAATACATATGACAGAAACGTAGCAGATAAGGAAAAAAAAAAAAAAACCAACAAAAACAAAACACCACACAAAATCAAAACCCCACAGCAGAGGACTTGAGCTGAGCGAGATACTGAGCAAGTGCATTTGCAGTGAGCTGAGCTGGGATACCAAGCCATCAAATTCAGAGATGCAGCAAAGCAATGAGTTCCTCTGGTCCTGCCCTGGGTCTCCACAGGACTCGGTGCTGAGGTACAGTTTGTTTCCCTTCTTGTCCCTCTGCAGAAAATCTGGAATATTTGGAATCACTCCAATCCACGTATGAAAGATCCTTTTCATAGCCAGAAGTAGTATCACCTGAGAGTCGCACACTGACAGTGAAGGAGGAGATATCAGAATGCCAGAAACACGGAGGTGAAAGGGAAACATAGAAAAGCGGTTTGGTGGTTAACAAAAGAGGCGGTAGTGCAGTGCCTAAGTATACCATCTAATGCCTTTGTGACTTGATTTCCCTGTTACTTCCCTCTCTATAACAGAAGACAGCATTGGGGGAATTAAAATGCCATGTCCTACAGTGCAAAAGAAAAGTTAGCCTTTCAGAAGATTTTCAGATCAAATTTTATGAGTTACTCACCAAGGTGTAAATTCACCGTCTCTGGCTGTACTCCTGCTGCCAAGAAAGTAAACTAGGACAAGTTAACAGAATGATCCAAGAGTAAAGAAAAAGCTGGTATCTTAATTTTTGATGCAGTCTATGTGTTCTCATTATTACATTGTCTGTTTGTATTACTTTTGATTTATAATGTAATTGGGGAACTATAGAAATGTTAATGGGAAAGATACTGTTCTGGATATGACAAAGTTGTTTACTAATTGTTGCCTTTAACTTGGGCTAATTTTGTAGCATTGAAATATTTAAAAATGTTTTATTTCTTTATTTTTAGGTTGTCATGAAAGCGTTGTTTAGCTTGAACTCCATTCTCAGATGAGCTGAGCTTTCTCCCCCTTTAAAACTAGGAAAATAGTGCAAATTAAAAATTTGCTACACTGGGGTTCAATCTCAAACCTTTAGGCAAGCCCATTCATTTTGTTAAATATTTAGATGAGAAATTGTTGCTTGTATGTTTATTTATTTATTTTTACAACATCCACTGTGCTGCTCATTATCTTAGGGGAGATGGAGAATATTGCAATGATTATTAGTAAGCTTCATAATGAGATTACTGAACCATTTGCCGTTGACTTTTTTTGTGATGCATAATTACAGGGGTTTATTTACAGTGCCTTTAGAGGTTTTGTTTTTGGTTTTGCCTTTTAATGATTCACATTTATATCCTTTGTTCTTCATGTAAAGGATAAGATTCTATCTCTGGATGTTTTGCATTTCTCCCCTCCCAACACCCTCTCCCCCCTGCCCCATGAAACGAATGTGTGTTATACTTTAGATATAAGAACCTCTTATTCAGTCAAGTGATCCTCATTCTGCAAGATCTTATACACTTGAGTAATCTGACTAATATTAATTGGGAATACTCAGGTAAATAGGATTATTTGTGCATTTGTCCTAGATGACTCTTCCAGTCTATGTTCAAGTCAACGGAGTCTCATCGACTCTTTCTGGCCTTATCTGTCTCATAAATATGATATATTAATAGAAAACAGTAGAAAGGAAGAGCTGCTTTGCAGGTCTTAAATATCTCATAACTGTTTGGCGGCTGTTAAGGTTGATTACCGTATTGTCACATTTATCACTCACATTCTTGACTATTAACCACTTTTCTTCCCATATAGCTGTGGTTTCAGCAATTTCTGAAGATTTTGGTGGAGGATTTCTGATAGGAAAGGAACAAAAAAAAATCTAAGAGAAGTGGGGCAGTTATTGGGATCAGGTACAGGAAAACCCCTGGGGAATAGAGAACTGCAACTAAAGTTGCCCTTGTTCTACGCCTACTTGTTCTGAATCGCAGGCATCCTTTATTTAGAGATCCCATGGGTTATACATGGGAAAATACAGTATCTTTGTTTTTCTGTTGTCACTAACATCTTTTAATGTTAGTGAAAGGTCTCCCATTGACTCCGTAGGCTCTGTTTTATTGTGAGACAGTGAAACCTTAAAAAGTTCCTCTTGTCTGCTTGTTTTACCAGACTTATTTACAATAGGTTAGATTTTTAAATTCAGGTAGAAAGATGTGAAAATTTTATACACCCAACTTTAATCACCTAAATAGGGCACAGGCAAAATGATGGAAATGGGTGTTAATATGTGACATTAAAGTTATGGCACTAATCCTAGCTATTATTCAGAAAACAGTGGGACATTTCATTTGTAAAAATTGCAAGTTCTGAGCTTCTTTTCATGTTCAAAAGCAGATCTGCGTTGAACACTTGGAATTTATATAAATACATAGTTAACTTTAAAAATGCCTTAAATGCAGAATTTATTTTTTCCTTCAGCAGCAACCAGGTCATTTTCTGTAAAAGCCAAAAACCACACAGCACGTTTCAGTTTACTTGCAAAAAATTAGAATTTAGGGAAATAAAAGGGCAAGAAGATCCAGAATAGTTGCATTTCCTTATGGAATAATAACAAAGCTAAAAAGTTGTTTATTTTATCTGAGGAAGTGTCTATTGACTGCTTCATTATACCAAGAATAAAACTGCACCATGAAGGGATACATAACTTATTTGAGGTAATTTAAAGCCATATCCTGAACACACTGACTATAACAGAAATACTTTCTGTAACTCAAATGGATCAATCCCATGGAGAGTCAGTGGAAGAGAAGGAAAATGATCAGTCCTACTATTTACCTTGCGTTCAAGCCACGAACTGTGATGCTGAATTCACATAACGCAGAATTAAGAAAACAATGTGTTCTTGCTTCCTTTGAGCCAAGGTCCATGTGAGCTAGTTCACAGGATTGCTGCATTCTGTTCCTTTTTCTCTAAAAGCGTAGTAATACGCTTGTATGAAGTGCACACAAGGCAGTGACAGCCACCATGTATACACTTGATTTCTGAAGTACTGCATCATGAAGTGAGAGAAAACCTCATTAGAATATACCCTTTCCTGGAAAGAAAACGGTTCAAGAGCCATGTTGTACATCCAGGGTTAATTTTACTCTTTGAAATTACAGATTCAGCTAAACTGCCATCGCCTCATTGTGATAACTTGTCACACTGTCGGAATTTAAGCACCAGCGATCTACTGGGAGTAAACGTCCTTATGTACACTATCTAAAGGATGGCTGCCCTGGGGTTTCTACCAAGCCTACATGATCATATATTGATGCTAGGCTTATTTATTTCAGGGGTTCTGAAGTACATTTAATCATCTTACTAAGGTGCCCTGTGTGGTACATAATTAATATTATACATTGACTTTGGAAGCAAGCTTTGGGGGGGATTTGGGTGACCCAAAAGAAATATGGCAACTTCTTTATATTCAGCAGAGAGTCTGTGTGGTGAAGATTGAGCTCTTCCATTTAGAAAGACGAGGAACGATGAGAATGTTTCTTTTTCACCCCTTGCCCCTAACGCTTATAGTATTCTCTCAGTTTAAACACCGGTCCAGTTCTACTTTTTGCCAAAAGTGAAAGAGAGAGTGAAAAATCATTAATTCAATTTCTCACTGTTTTGCCTTTGGTGATTGCTGTCACTTCAGGTAATAGCTTGTCTGTGGTTCTGACCCAATTCTTAAACCAGTCTTTCCGTACTCAACCAATTAATCTAATGGTTCATTAATTGCAAACATCTGAAATCATTAGAACCTGATTGAGCACAAAAGCATCAAATCCTGTGAAGCTGTGACTGCTTAGCCAGCAAATGGTCTCATTGCAAAGGAATGTCAATGTTTATAGTAAATGTAACCTAAACTAGGGTGTTCATTGACATATCCCTCCATTTGTATACAACGGCTCTGACATCTATCAGTTCAAGAGTGCATGATTTATCCACTGCTATATCCTGGAACTGACAAGCCAAAGATTACAGCTTAACCTACATGAAAGCGGAGGCTGTATGTATTCCTAAAATAAATATTTAGTAACTGACAAGCTCTGGTTAATATTAATTCCTGATAGAAAGCAGTCAATTTAAGCTTACTTCATGCCAAAATCTATTTGTATTTTGTAAATCATTTTTCATGAATATAGTCTAGAGAATCTCAAGAAAATATGTAAGTGGGGGAGGGTTGCTCTATCAGTTGCATTTTTTATATCGCACATCTGCATTGAAGAGAACCTTCCGTGGGCCCATAAAGTGGGGCACGCCTGGGTAAGGACACACACAAACAGTACTCTGCTGGTAACTGTGAAATAGAGACTTTTAATTAAGTGAATTTAGTGCGTGTGAAAGATGCTAAATTTACCATTTGGAACATGAAGCCTTCTGTTTATCCGTAGGGGGGACAGCACAGGTAGCACTAAACTTCACTGCCAAATTGCATCATGGATTCCTCTGTCTGCTTGATGTGATCTCTCTTTGGTTTTTCTCTTTTTCTTCTTTTGTTTGTTTTTAGAGGCTACTAATTGTTTTACTGATAGATAAATAGGGAAAGACATGAACATTTCCATTAGACCATTTCTGAGCACTGGAATTCTCCTAAAGGTTTTTGTCTTGCTGCTCCGATGACAGCTGCCGTCCTACAGAGTCTAGTCGGGGGCCAACAGTTAGCGCTCTCCTCAGCACGGGTAATGTAAGGGAGAAATTGTATTTTACTGTTGAACATGTGCATTGGTAAATGTCTTCATAGACAAACTCAGTGGACTGCTTAGTTTATGGTTACAGGGAAGAAGACTACCCGCATAATGCAGATACGAGCTCATCCTGCCTGTGCGCAGGACAAATACCAATCCTGCCCGAGTCAGCTGACAGCTGTGCAGCCATAGCACAGACCTCGTAAACACTGACGGAAAACAGCTTCACACCGTGCAAGTATGGCTATTTGGCTTCAAACAAGAACAGATCTCCCATTTGTATAACATTTGCTATCTTTTTCTCTTTTACGCACAATGCATGTGCACGCACACAGCTTCATCCCACAGTATTCAGCGCTCTCACCTCTCCGTGTGTGCGTTCAAAATGCTTCTGCTTTTCAGGTTCATTCTTCTGGCTGAGCCTTCATCTGGCCTGTAATTTTGAGAGAAGGCTTCTGCTCTTTCAGTTAATTCTGTACTTGATTTCTTCCTACATATGTCTTTAAACAAAGATTAACTGCAATTCTGCTAAGTTGGTGATGTAGCGAAGCTGAGCACTGTGTGTTCATCAGGCAGAGGGGATACCACTGTGAATATACTTGCCTAGGTCTGGACTTTTGGTCTCAAACTGTCTCTGACGTAAATATGTGTGTGTATTCATCACTATGCTTCTATAAACTGTCAGCGAGCAGAAGGGGAAAGGGCTGGTTCTGTTCTTGCCAAACTGTGGTCCTTGCAGCCATAGTAAGAAGCAGCACACGCAATCATGTTCAGCACTATTTCTTGAAATATTCCTATGTAAAAGATGGATAATAAGGGTGCATGGTGGTGTTCAGAGAGCTTAAATAGCTGCCCATCTGTGTAGGAACTTCTACCCCTGCAGATAACAGAGGGGATGGTTTAGAGAGGCTACCAAGCAGAGAGCAGGGAGAGGGCCAGGACTGAAAGATAATCGGGGGAGGAGCGAGCTGTGTGCTTCTGGCAATAGATGGGCGGTATCAGTAGCCCTAATGATCCAGGGCAGTGGCCTGAGGAAGTCCTTGGAGTGTGGTTCCCTTTATCACTTTTACTGGACTGCCCTTTGGGAATGAGTTACGATCTGATGGTTTGATCTTTTGTATTGTGTATGGGGTTATTGCACCTTTTAGTTCCTGACAACAGTAGTAAAGCTGCCAAGTATTACTTAAAGTGTGGGAATGTTTATAAGAACTCAGCAAAGCAGAGTGCCTAGTATTCAGAGTGCTAACAGGACAAGAAACGTTATCAAACATCTAGCAAAATGGTGTGCTGTGGCGCTTGCTGCAGTACCTTGCTTTGAAATGACCTTTTCCAGCTGGTGAAATAAGCCTTTAACAGAATGCAAGGGTCAGTAGCAACGTAAATACTGAAGACTGCAGTTCCAGGGTATCTCTGTGCTTATATTTGAGGAGAGCTGCACGTGTTTTTAAATATACATGTATGTTCACATCTGCTGTGGAATTATTTCAGGTGAAATCCCCAAACGTGTTTGTTCTGAACGTTAAATGGAGTGACATTATTAGTTTTTTGACAATGTTCTAATGGAATCATAGTTCAAAATATTCAGTGAAAACATTACGCTCCCCCATCATTAAGGTGAATTTTGTTTGCGTGCTCTTTTCCAAGAATACTGATGTTAATTTTTGCTTAACTTTAGTCTTACAAGGTATGAAGCAATTTAACAGACTCGGTAACCTTTCATTAAAGTTCAACGCAGTACTTAAGCATGTTGGGTGCATTAATTGTTAGCTGACAGCCATTATTTCTGTGAAACCCCTTTGTAGTAAAATTTCTGCTTGATGGATTGGATTTTACAAAATTTGCATTTCACTGAGCCAGAGTCAACTAGTACTTAGAGCTGCGGTAGATATTTAAATAAGAAAACAATAATTCTTTAAACTATTGTTAAATATCTATTAAAACTATGAAACTTATTTAGGATTAACTCTTTATTATGGCGTTCACATCCCTGCAGCATTAGTTTTGACATATCATTATAACAAAACTGTCTTCTACTATAGATAGGACTGAATGTCTACAGCTGCTCCTGAGCGCTGGCATGAAGACTGTTGAGCTCTATACTTTTCAAGGCAAGGGAAAACCCAAAAAAATCAGCAGACAGGAAGGTTTATGTGTTTTCCTAAACCTCTGTTTCAGAGATGGAGTCAGATATATATATTTCCTACTCAGGATGCTATTAGATGGTGTAATGCATGGTGAGCAATTCTCTGAGGTGCCAGAGCGCGTGGAATTTCTCAGATAGTAAACTCTGAAGACTTTAATGGATTAACATAGTTTTCCTGGCTACTGACTTTGCAATGACCCTTGCATCTAGCAGACTAAACTACCATCAGCACTACAACAGTGAGAAGAATAATAGAGCATCAGTGGTTAGCAGCAGCGTTTGCAAGGTGGAGTTCAGCACTGCAGTAGTTACCAGTATGGAGGAGACAGTGAGAAAGGAGTAGAAAAAGATATTAAATCTCTGAAGCTGCGAAGGAGGAAGAGTTGACAGTGATAAAAGAGGGTAAATCATCTTGGAAAGAACATGAAAGTTTTGTGTTTTAGCTAGTTGGTTACAAGTTGCTTCAGAAAAAATAGCAGAGCAGTTGTCAGAGTCTGTGTTAAAACACAAAAATAAAATAAAATTAAATTAAAAAAAGACCTAAAGCTTGAACAGATACAGCATGTGAGAACGTTAGACCTATTATATTGAAGGTATCTGGCTGAACATGTTGGCCTAGAGTGGAGATGCAGGGAGGGAAGGAGGAACAAGAAAGAGGATCCCTTGGGGAAACCAAGTTGTCCAACGAAGAGGATGTGCTGAGGGAGCAATTATAATCAGATGCGACCGAGAGAAGCAAGATAGTAGAAAGTTTCTCACAACCAGAGCACTAAAAATCTCTAAATTGAGAAGACAGTCAATTGACACAGAGATGAAAGACAATGAAAAGTAAGAGTGGAGCACTAGCCTATGATCTGTGTTCTTGTATATACACTGATTTTATCAATGACACACCATTATTAGGATCAGCTGAACTCTTTTGCACATCCTATCTGATCACAGCTCCATCTGTGCCATCATCCTTCCTGGCTGCTGACAAATTCCATATACTTAGTGAAACTTTGTGGAATCGAAATCTAGGAATATGTTTCTGAAAAGGGTCATGAGCATAAATATACAAGTAACAGCACAGATATTGCATTAACTTTTATTACTGAGTAGTTAAAAATGTAACACTATTGTTGTTTGGTAATGACAGAATAAATTTATAATTCTTTGATTATGTTAAAGATCTGAATAAAAGTTGAGTCATGCCTACCTATCACTAAATCAATTACATGCTATAATTTGGTAAAATTAGCTGACTTTAACCACTAATCATAGATGCCTTATTAAATACATAAGAGTAGCAAGAAATTACTTAGATCATCAGTATTATCTCATCAACAGTGGAAAAAGAATGTTACTTCCTTCCATATACTAGAAATTTGATGAGGAAAGGAGAAAAACAGAGAGAAAAGTGAGTTACTTAATTATTCAAGAGGGAATTTTCTCTTCAGCAAATTCCTCTCTAAGCTCAGCCAAATGCTGTCATTACATGGCTTCTAATTTTAGGTAGAATTTGGATAGCAGGTCAGAATTTTTAACAATAAAACTGCAGGGTCCATGTCACAGGTAACGGTCAAGTATTTTTGCTTCTTTATTGATTCAGGGGTCTGCCATAAGTATCATACGGTAAGACCCCACACACACAAGGTTTTGCATGTTCTCTTTATGGTTTCATTTTTATGCTCAAGAAAGGACAAAGGAAAAATAACTCGATAATGCTGCAATTTTAGCAGTACTCTTTGAAGACCCACCCCACTGTCCTTTTCAGAGGTTATTCCCAGGAGTCCATTATCCCATAGGTACCTTGCATCTGTCTCTGGATGGGAATGAGCCCCTTGGGTTGAATTAGATCAATACCTTGACCTTCAGGAAGATTCTTTGTTTGTATCAAGGAGGCAATGAAAAAAACATTGAACGAAAAAATAGCATATTCATCATATGTAAGATACAGAAGAAATGTATGCTAAGTTTAGGAACT
This sequence comes from Ibidorhyncha struthersii, assembly GCA_013398815.1. Taxonomy (NCBI): domain Eukaryota; kingdom Metazoa; phylum Chordata; class Aves; order Charadriiformes; family Charadriidae; genus Ibidorhyncha; species Ibidorhyncha struthersii. The sequence goes on from VZSZ01008266.1 coordinate 1,272,845, forward strand.
GCTTAGTAAATGGTGACAGTTTGTGGTGTAAAAAAACATGGAAATCTGAGTAATTATCATTCAGATTGCTTATGACCCCTTGGACATTTGTGAGATAGAGGATGAAATCTGTCACATTTGCACTTTGTACTGAGGTTATCTAAATGCGGAGAGTGATTTTTCAAGATGTAGTATCTCTTAGCAAAAATGTAAAGAAAAGGAAAGCGGACCTCATTTAGGGAAGCTTCATTACTGGATGTGGCAGAAAAGAAAAAGGTGGAAGACCTACAAAGAGATCATGTGAAACAGAGAAATGCAGCTTGAGAGATCAATTTTACGTTTGTTTAAAGCAGAAAATTAGCCATATTTTCATAAGGGAATTGTCATGATTGTGTCCTAATGCTTTCAAAATTAAGCATTCCCTAAGGCAATGAAGACTGGGGAAAATATCTCAGTGGCATTGCTATGCTTAAAAAATAAGAAAATGGCCAGCTGTACATTCAAAACATCTGAAATAATTTAGCTGGTCATTTGCCATGTGAGTCAAAGTAAGCATACCTGCCACAAAAAGAGTGCTCTTGGGATGTACAGCAGACCTTGCACAGTCATGTTACTCTGGCGCTGCACTGGAGGTGTTGCCTTGGACTGATCGGGAAACACGAAAAGCTGTGAGCAGAAATGTTAGCATGCAATTTGTTTGGTTTTTTTTGTTAAAATGTATTTTGATTACAAAGTTTTGAGCAATTCTATAAATGAAAAACAGTAAGTCTTGAAAATTTCTGTTGAAAAAGAAATGAAATTTCTTCTGGGAACGTAATAAGAGTGGGTTACATGGATGCTTATGACAACATGGTAACTCAGCCAGCTGCTTTGAAAATGAAGTAGTTAAAGAAAAACATACCCGGTTTACAGTCTGCTGTCTTGATAGAGATATATTTTATTTCTTAATATAACACAGATTTCCAAATAATCTAGCTCCTTGCTCACATGGCATCTCTATATCAGAAAATCTGTATTTTACTCTACCTCATTTGTAGATTAGGTAGGTAGATGCAAAATCCATGGTCCAAGCTTTGTGGCCGTTTTTTCCTGAAAAAAGGTGGTTGAGTAAAATTTACATTATTAAATTCAAAAGTCATATTTGAAAAATCTTAGTTACCTTTCCTTTTTGAGTTCTTTAAAAAATCTGAATGATACTTTTTGCATGTTGTTTCAATTCTTATTCGTCTTTTTGCTTGAAACACTATTATTTTTTTTTTTATTGGAAAGTGAGTTTTGCATTTAAGCTTTTTATTGTAACAGTGAACATAGAGCATGTTAACTGCAGATGTAGCGAGCAACATCCTCCAACACAGCCAAAAAAGAAGTTTTAGGGGAAAGACATATTTGGCACCAAGTGATACCTTCAGCTTTGGTAACAAACCTGACTGTTGCTTACTTTACAGCAACTAGGTGACAGCATTCTTGATGGTTAGCATCATTCATCTTTCTTCTGCTCAAGAAAAGAAAAAGAAAGAAAGAAAACTGTGATTGGTTATGGTGTCCCAAGGGAAACTCTCCTAGCCTCATAACGGGCATACCCAGACTTTTTTTGTGTTTTATTGCAACTTATATCTGCAGATTTTGCACTGCTAAATATTGTTCCAGCAAAATTATTTTAAATACAAATTAGTGCTTCTCAGACCATTAACCATATAAATGGCACTAGCAAGCTGAAGGTGCAGAGATTTGTTAGGGGGGGGGAAAAACCAAGTTGTTTTGATTTTATGATTGTTAAGCTGCAGATGTAGGTGTCTGGATGTAAAAAAGACCAGAGGAAAACTGCCTTCCTGGAATGGTTGCCACATGCTGGATTGGGGAGCTACACTTTAAGATGTAACTTTAGGGCTGTATAATTTGAGCTGGGTTATAAGTGATGGTCCCTGCTCTAAACAGTCTTGCATATGTTTATTTTACCTTTGACATAAGTGACTTGTTTGTGTGCATTTTTGTCCATTCCTGAGTAAAGTTTCTTTGCTAATCACATGTAGACGATAAGGGGAACTGGGCTGAGCACCACCATCAGGTAGTCAATGTACAGCTGCCTAATGCCTCAGTTTGGATAAGCTAATGGGAGTCAAATCAGAGTTTTATTGGGCAGTGGTTTTGGTATAGCATGACTATAGAGTCTGTTCTACTGTGACAGGATGGAACTAAATCCTCCTTCATTAATTTTAACTAGAGATGACCAAAATGTCCCACCTTTAACTTGTTTTAATATAAAATTTTCCAAGAAAGGGCAGAGTAAGGGTAAGAAGACTTTATTAAATGTGAGAAGTTTCTTAAAAGCAAAAAAAAGTAAAAGAGGAAACATCCATTTTTCCTTACTAATTTTTAATCAACCTCAAATTCAAAAGACAGCTTGCGTTCTTCATTGGCAAACAGTAAGCCACTCCAAGAGTGTAATCATACTAAAATTCACAGCTAGGATAATGTACAACTGGAACTCCATCAAGCCTCTATTTTGAGGAACTGAGGTATGCCTTGGAGGAATGCATTAGATGCTATGGTTAATTAACTAATTTACTCAATCAAGTTTAACAGTGGTTTTAACTTTAATGGCACCATTACATTTTAATATGAAAATAACAGGCTGTATTCCTAGCATTCCCTGCAGTCCGCCTCCTCTCCACCATCCACTTTACAATTTGATTTTGATTTGTGAAGTCTTAAACCTGCTTATAATGTCAAGCGCATGTAATACAGTATGTCTGCTGAACATTATACATGCCCACCTTACAAACACAGTTGCTTGAAGTCATAGCTCCTGACAGATAGTGTGCATTCTTCAAGAGTCATTGAGTTTGCATATGTCCTTCAGGAAGAAAGCGGTATACATGTGTAAATGCAAGTAAGCTAATTTTAAGTGTGTTCGAGTGATTTCCTCAAAGAAGATCTGGGTCCCTGCTGCCTTGCAAAATTCCGTCTCAGGCCCCCACTTTCTCTGGGGCAATGTATTGGCGCAGATGGGTCCTGTTAAGCTGCAAGTAGAAAATGAAGCAAAGAGAAAGGTCGTTCACTCTGTACTCCTTGGTCTGCTGAAGGAAGACACGTCTCTGTGCTTAAAAGGGAGACTCATGAACCCTTTAGGTGTTCCTGTCCCCGTGATAAAGCCTGTTCTGGCTGCAGTCTCCCCCAAACATTTTTTGTGATGTTTTCTACTTTATGCAATATAAATATTCTGTGGATTCCTTGAATTTCATGTCTTAATATTCTTAGATGACCAACTTCTCCTTTACGTTCTGCATCTTATTTTTGTCTAATCTAATTAGTATTAGTATTAATAAATCCTCCTCCCCAGTACACCAGTGCAATGGTTTCCAGCTGCAGCCCATCAGCAAATAAGTTGTTTATACTCATGTGGGAAGACCTGTGCCCAAAGCTGGCAACAGGAGACAACTGTTGCCTTAGTGCTAGAATAATTTATTGAGATACTGAAAATGTACCTGCAAGTTGTGTCAGGCAGAGAATCTATAGCTCTTCCTGTCAACGGGCTGCTGTGGGTAAAAGAGAAAAGGTCTCATTTTGGGGTTGTTTTTTTTTTATGGTAAACCCCTTCAAAATAAAGTTCCTCTGTGCAGAGGTGAAGCAGAACATGGTGAGCAGGTAGACCAGTAATTGGCCTATGAAGCGTAAACCCCATGGGGTTCCAGGCATCCAGCTGTCGATACTGAGGAGAGTCTGTTCCTGACTGGCAGCAAATATTTAGGTGCTAAGACAACATTTAGTCTCCCTTGCAAAATCCAGTGCCCCGACTATGCTTCAGGACAGAGCAGAGGCACCACGTGCACCACTGCAGCCCGGCTCGTGCCCGTGTGGCTGGTTGTCCCCACGTGGGTCACACCAACGAGACCGAGACATTGACTGCAAGAAGCAGCCACAAAAGGCAAAGATTTCAGGTGTCAGAGCAAGAGCTTGCTGCTGGGTACCCGCATCCAATTTATAATAGATTTAAGCTGATTCTGGAAAGGGACAGTAAATCATTGCTAAACAGTTATATGTGATTTTATTGAGAATTTTTACTAGCATAGATACAAAGGCCGTACTTTAGAGATTAACTCGGAAAAGTTTTACAAGACAGTGGAGATAATGAATCACAAATTCTGTAAGGGTGAACCTCCCATGCTGAATCAAAGTACAGCTGTCTCATATTTGCTCTGTGTGCATTTTGCTACCAGTAATTTTGTCATCAATTTTCATATTTTGTTTAAACATATTTGTCTTTTGGACAAGATAGGTCATATTTCATACATTTGATAAATTTTCTCCTTGGTCCAGTTTTACAGGATTTGCACTTAATTAATTGCACAACCTTTAATTCGACAGACTGTTTTTAATGGCTGTGTAGTTTCAAATGCATATACACAGAGGAATTTCAAAAAGTAATTGTTTTTATGTCACTACCATTGAAAGTTGCAATTATTAAAATATACAGATAATGGCACAGAATTTCTTAGCCGCTTATACTAAATAATGCACGTGCTTTTTTATGCATATTTTCTGGGGTTTCTGTGGAAGTTGGGGTATCGCCTCCGTACAGCAATGTTCATACACAACCCCTGCAACTTGGTGCAAATGTACGGTTCTAACTTGCAAAGGCATTGGCAAATTTAGCGTGTGTACTTTTGGAAGCATGAGCCTTTATTTAATTTTTTTTGCAGGAATTATACTGCGATTTCATTAATAGTTATTGATGAAACTATTTGACTGGGCACTGGCTAGAAGTGCCGTGCTTTAAAGTGCTAAACAAATTTCATACTTCCGAAGCTTACATAAGCTTAGCCGAAGGGAAGACCACCTTTTACTGGAAGAGCTAAACACTGACAGTCGTGGCGCTCTTAAAAGCTTCTTTAGTTCTTAGCAGACTCACAGAAGAGAACTACCTCACCCGTCCAGACAGCACACTGTCTGGAAATGTGCCCATCAAATCTGTTTGTCAAGCCACCAGGCTTTTCCATGCCTGGTAAAAGGCAGACAGGAAGGAGTAGGCAAAGGTCAATCCTTGTCAGTTCTTTGTAAATGTAATTGTACTGGCAGTTTGCAAGGCGCTTGCTCGTTCCCTAGCAACTTTGTGTATGTGGGGAAGAGTTAAATACATATTTCTCGGTGTGTTGCTTTTTCACTAATTTGGCAATTTCAATTTATTTTTTTTATTGGCCTTTTTATAAATTTGGAGGTTTGTGGGCATAAGCTGCAAACTCCCATAAGCAACTGTGGAAGCCTTTGAAAAGAAATCTGCTACTGAGGACTGACTGACTTCTGAGTTGGAGTATAATCACGATAATTAATCTAGATTCCAACTTGCTTTGTTATGTGGCTCTGAAAGAATGCACTTTGTGATACAAATTCATTGCAGACTGTGTTTTGCATACTGGTGGTGGTGAGCTGCAATCAGAATCTGACCCAGTATCATCGGGGGCTTTCAGTGATCTTTTACAGTGAGGGCTATTAGATAGGGAATTTTTAAAGTAGATGTGTCACAAATGACTCCTACTAATAACAGTGATTTTAAGATGGATTTTTGTTTAGACGAATGAATTTAGGGATCAAGCCGAGGCATAGAACTCCAGTCTAATTTCTAGGAGTTGTCCCTACTTACACAAAGGATGAATTAAACTCATTTATCTTACTGAAGCCACAAAACGGTGGGGCTCACGTGTGCTGCTGATGAGGACTGGCACAGCTCCATTGACCACAGAGTGAGTTGGCCGAGGGTGCGCGCGAGGTGCTGAGAGAGATGTTTCTACAAAGGACCAATTCACATCTGTATAACTGAGGCGCACAGTCCCATCCACCGACGGTAGATAACCGGCCGGTCCAGCTGCACTTGCAGTGAGAGCGGACTCGAGTTTTATGGTTGGGATAGGGCTTGCTAAGAAGAAGGTCTGCCACTTGGAAAACACGTCCCTCTGAAAAAATGTCACCTATGCAGTGTGGAGACAGGTATGAAGGGTGACTGTGATTAACCACACACGCAGTGTACTAAACACATGCTGAGAGAAGTACAGTGAGATTCTGCTTGATTTTCCATTTCTGTTGCATTAACTTGGCTAAAGAGCAGCTAAACACAGTGCAGTTTTTAAGTGTAATTATTTGATCTGCCAAGTCACAGGTTGTTTCAAGTAGCTAATATTCCCTTTCACTTTACTTGTCGATGGAGTGACAACACTTCCACAACACTTAATGGTAATATTGATGCAGACAGAAATGCATCCAGAATGCTGTGTTAATCCATATTGTTTTAATTTAACAGACCAAATTTCCTAAGAATTGTTCCTTTGACTTCAGTAGTGTTACACCAGCAGAGAATTTGTTCCAGTGAGTTTTACAGTGTTACTGACTCCCAGTAATTTATCACTATACACGTCTGCTCGCTGAACTGATAGAACCTACAAAGACAGGCACGGTGGTTTAAATTGCTTGGTCTCTCGGTGCAGGTAGCAGTAATTCTTTGTTCGCTATTATGTACAGTTTTCTGCTCATCTGTAGATCTTGAAATGGTTTAAATTTAGGGTGGGACTGTGCCTATTAAGGTAATCGGACAGTTAAGGACCCCCACACGGGCTGCCTGCAGTACTCCGCTGCGTGGGGGGAATGGGTTGTACCCTTGCTCCAAATGGTTTTGCAGCCGCTGCCTTCCCGCGTTGGCTTGTTCTGGGTGGGACGGGGAAGGGGAGCGAGTGCTCACCCTGCCTGGTCCTGCCGGCAGCCGGGTCGGCCCCGCGGTGCTGCGGATGCTCTACACAAGCACAGCGCTGCAGAAACTTGCCCAGGCCCCCAGAAAGTTTCAGGTAATCTAGTTTTGTTTTTTCTTCTCTCTGCTTTTTTCCCTTAACCCTGGGAATTAAAAGAAAAATGGAAGTCGCTATGGTGGGAGGGGGAAATCTTACAGGCCTGCTTTTTTTGCTTTCATCTCTTCAAGAACCCAGACTAGCCTGTTCCAGAAAGAAAACAAGGGACCAGGATGCTCAAGGATGGATTTTCAAATAGCTTCATCCTTCCTAGGAGCACAATTACACATTTGGATTGCGTACACAGGCGGGTAACAGGCACGTGTCTGAAGGTGGGATCTCTGAGTACCAGAGGAGGACAATGTGATTTTTCAGTAAGAAGGTTACGCAGTCTGATGCTGTCAGCTGACTTTCAGCATTAAATACACCTTTCAAATTGCTGGCGGTTTCCCCAGCCATTTAAAATGTAATCACGAGAGATCTGGCTCACATGGGTTCGTGGAACCGGCGCAGCTCCTGGCTCCAAACCTCACAAGCTCTGACAGCAGAGCACATTGCTGTGACCCTCCAGGTTCGGCAACACGGACCGAGGGGTCTGCTCCTAGCAGAGGGCACTGGCCTCAGGTAGAGGCACTTTTTGCTCTTTTTTGTTCCTTGTAACAATTTACAACAACTTCATACTACCACAGTAGAAAGAGTTACAAAGGAGGAGTTAGAATTCAGGCTGTGTCCTGGTGAGTTTCTCATCTTTGTTCATTGCAGATGTTAAGTCATTTTGAGATGCAAGTCATTTCTTTGAAAAAGCTCTCTTTGGGGCTGAAATATAATGGCAGGAAATTAGCTGTTAATCCCGTCTTTTCTTGGACAGACTAGACATGCATAATAAACTCCCCCTTTCCTCCTCCTTGCTTGCCCAGTGATTCAGTTTGACCTGAAAGAAAACATTTTCTTCCAAGAAAGACAATGTTTATGAGGTGCAACCCTAGTTTGGCTCTGATGATTAGAGACACATGTATCAACCTGTGCAAAATTTGTGATGGCTGTTTAAAATGAACCCTGGTCAGGAAGGCTGAGATCACAAACCCTATAATAATCAAAACACCAGCTTAACGTGATATTCCAAAGTTGCATCCAAACTCACAAACCTGCTTTATAACCTTTGCTCCAGTTGAGCACAACAGAGACGGAAACGCTCCGTAACTGTCCTGGGAAGGAGCCGCGCTGCACCCTCTCCCTCCTTCCTCCCGCTCGGGGGGCTCCGGGAGAGGCTCAGCCCAGAATTGGGAATACGGCTACATTCCCTTTGTCTTCCAGCAGATTTTGGCGACTCACATAACCCATGGAGCCTCCCAGCCACCTGGCAACACCGCCGACATGCTGTTTGAAACAGGCAAAGGTGGGGATATGGAAAGGTTAGAGTTGTCATTGCACTCAGAGACAGAGACCTCTGCGTTTACGAGATGGCTACATATTTGTCAATACTGACGGTTTTCTATTAAAATCTCTAATGGATTTAAAATACATAATTATTTTTCCAGAACTAATCAGAAAAAACAGCAAGCCTGATTATATGGTCTGGTGAACAGATATCAAATACACCTTTCACATTTTCTCACATGTGTACTAGAAATGTGTCTCACTGTGGTAGAAAAGCTCAGACTTTTTCTTTCCCCATTTTAACACTCGTAACTTCTTCAGCTCATGTTGTTTTAGCTTCTTGGGCACAGGTAGAAAGGGTGTCAGTGTGAAGACACTGTTATGTTATTTTCTGCTTATGTGGCTGAGAATATTTTGTTATTTCAGGGTATTTCAGCAAATGAAAGAGACACCTTTGGGAAACTGGGAGAAGTTCTTCCGCTGAGCAGGAACATACATTCAATCTTTAGTTCATTGCTTCTGGTGGGCAAGCATTAAATCAGGAGCTGTGATCAGATCCCTGGCAATTCCTTCAGCTTTTGTTAGCACTCCTCGTTCCTGCCTCGGTCAGAAATCCTGAGAAAATGAAAAGTGATAGGGAAATAAAAAGTTAATACGTTCCCTTCTAATTGTGCAGCGAGGGTACTGTAATGTGAGAGTGGAGAATATTGTGGTGGAAATTAAAAGTTTGTGGAAAATAGAGGCGGCATATATGGAAGAATGCTAGATGAGACAGCTGCCGGGGGGAGAGGGCAATGTTCAGCATTGCCTCTCTCGGTGTGACTGTGAGTTAGGCATTTAAGGTTTAGTTCTTTAAACAGTAACATATATATCTGCCCCAGACTTTTCATGTTTTCCACGCCTGACGTAAGGAGACACCAACGCTGAAGTCAGTGGGACCTTTGTTCCTCCCCTGATTCGATCTCTCATTGAGTTTAGTACCCACGAGCCCCTCCTGGGCACCATATAAATGGTGGGGGCATGGTGGTAGGCATGCCAGGTACGCTGAACTGTATGGCTATGCGTTGCTGCTGTCACATCGTATAAGAAATGCTCCCTTTCAATTTTAAAGCATTGTGCTTTATTACTGTTCTGACTTACCTCTAAATATAGCGATGCCGGAACATCTGCTTATTTAAGTAGTTCCATTTGGTCCTAAATCCATCAGGTCCTTGTAAAAAAAGACTTTAAATAGGTCCTTTTCTAGTGAATAGCTGGGAGCTGCTAAAACTCCTTGGGCTGGAAAACAATATTATGTACTCAAACTTCTCCATTGCGTTGATTAATTATTTTTAAATAAATAAGCTGCTTTGAAAGTTATTTTTAGTCAAACCAATAGAACTCGAACTGAAGTTCATATGCCAGCCTTGTGAAATGTAAACTGAGTTATAAACCTATAGAAAATGGATTTTATTATGGAAATGTAAACTGTCCCCTAAGCATAGCATGGGGAGGTGATGCTATAACAACATACTAGAAAGTAATAAACAACAGCCAGTATTATATCAGATGACTGGGTACAGCTAGAAATGTATCTGTTTGGGTGTTGAATTATCCCCAAATTTGAATTATGGGCATATAATTCAAATTATCCCCTTCCAGCAATATAAAGTCTGACAGACATATTTTTTTAATATACTTCTTGTGCTGTTTTGCATTATGTCACATCCTCCAGCATTAAAACCACAGCTTTCCTAACATGATTCATCAGAAATCAGGGGGGAAAAATAGTTGAGATCTGATATACTGAGTACTCTTAAATTACATAGCAGCTTCAAGTATAGCATATGAGGAGACAGAAGCAGAGTGAATAAGTATGTCTCAGGCTGTCATGTCCGTGAACTGGGAAACTCACTGGCTCATTGAATCATTTCCTGGTACTTCTGCTCATCCATCGATACAGAGAGCAACCAGACTGGGTTTACGGAGATGAAAGCCAGAGTAATTCAGAGCCAGCTGTAATTCTTTATAAAACATACACTAAGTATTTTTGTTGACTCCTGCATGACATTTCCAAGGTGGCTGGGAAACCAGGCCATTTGTTACACAGAATCTAGATCGATAGAAAGCACGGAGGAAAACAAGTAAAGTTAACATCCAGTGGAAAGGACAGAGCAACTTCCAAGCTTGCACATCTCAGATGTGCAGAGTATACATTTCAAGGGAACATCCTGTTCTTCAGAACATCGTATTCAATTACTGAAAAATATTAAGCACGAGAAAAAGCTACTGCCTTACGTATACGTAATTGTCAGATTTTACCAATGTACCGAACAGAAGCATTTGCACACCCTTTTTCTTCTAGCTTTTCTATGCAGTCACGGCAGCTACCTATGTCTTTGTAATGCCTATTCCACAGATATTTTGTGAGTACTCGGACACACTGAATCCTCACTTTTATGAATGCTGTCTGCTTTATCAGCACAAAATTACTGTATTTTAGCATATAAGAGAACATACGCTAAAAACCTAAGGATATGTTTTTCTTCAGATATGATATATCAGGGATAAAAATAATTTTCTATATCGATTCTCAAATAATCTTGGTCAAATTTCATAGTAAAGAGTCTTCCTGACTTCAGTGGCTTGATGATTCAGAGTTTACAGGGAGCCTGGGCTCATGTTTCAAGATCTGATTTGAGACACAACTTTTCAACCATACCTTGTAAAGATTCAGGACTTTCTTCATTTCCACTTTGTGTGCTGTCCGTATCCAGCAAAGTTTACATCCAGGCTTTCAGAGTGTTCTACGTTAAAAGATGGAGGAAAAAAATAAAAAATCCACAGGTTTGTCTGCTTAAGGTTACTACTTGCCGAGATTTAAAAGAATTAACACATCACCTGGACTTTACATGTAAAGTTTTAACTTTTTGATAAACAGCAGACTCATCTACTGCTGTGCTAGCTATTTTTAACCCACCTTGTGAGTATGCTTTTTTTATTGCTTTATACAGCATATCTGATTCTCTCTAAAGCACAAACTAAAAAATCTATCCGGCTGTCATTTGCTGCATAGTGCCATCTATCATCATGCAGCTTGGCAGCTGTAGTGCATGAGAGGGAGGGGGAGCCGAAGCAGGAGGCACAGTCAAGGACTTTCACATGTAACACAAAAAAAAAAAAAAAAAATCCTTGTCACAATTATTTATGGCTCTTGCTGGGGCACATAATAGGACACATAAAACCTCTGTTTCAGTTTCAAGCACCCTCACATCCCCGCTCCCTTGTCGAAGTTGGTCGCAGGCAGTTTTGCTTTACACATACAATTTCCTGAACAATGCCGAGCACTTGTGAAGTGACAGTGACAAATACTAGAGATGCTGGCTGCAGCTCTGCAGGCTGTTACAGGAGCAGCGGTGTCAATAATCAAGGAAGGCTGCCAATGACACCAAAATGCCAGTGTGATATTCCACTTGTTCAACCAGCTATCTGCAATGCTTTTATTTTTGAAGTTGCAGGAAACTTGTGTCCCTGTAGTACCGGCCTGTAAGGAAATCAAGTATCAGAGGAACCTGCGCCAAGAAATAATTTTTCATTATCTGATCTTCTGTGTAGTTTGATTTTGCGATAGCTAAAATAGTGCTATTTCAGAGCGGCTTAATGAATATTTAGCAGTTTCCTATTAGTGTTAGCCTGGTGTGAAGTCTTTTTGTTAGGGTCTATCATATCACCCCCCTGCATGGTGTTCTTGACTTTGTTGTTCCTAGTGCAGCCTTTGGTTCAGGTCCCAGCTGATGGATTTCAGAGCGACTCTGTCTGCTCCCTCTCTAGGTGCCAGGCAATGGAGAGCTGTGCTGCTAAGGAAACCATGCTTTAGATAATTAAACATAAAACTCAGGTCCAATCCAATAAATTGTCGTGCTTGCAGTTTCTCAAGAAAGAGCATAGACAGACATTAACCTCGATGTCCCCATTAAAGTCCTGTGATACACTTTTTATTTCCCATATCTCATAGTATTTCTGATCTCCAGTGTTAAGTAGCAGACTCTTAAATTAGTAGAAGGGAGACCAGGATGTATTTGCTTCTGTGGAGCAAATCAGTTTGGAAGGTACGATCCGCAAAAACATCAAGAATACAAATTAAACAGAAGCCCTTGAAAAACACACCGCGTTTAAACACAGTACATTTTCACTATTCTTAATGCAGCCGCAAACAGCATTCAAATATGCAAAGTAACTGTTGTTAAACCCACTTATTAATAAATCAGGGTTGCATTTAACTAAGTGGAGTGCACTTGACCTATTCCTGAGGATGCAGGAAAAGGTGGTGCCTTCTAGGACAGCTTCGGTAATTTCAAAAGTTGAAATGTGCCTAGAAAAAAAAAAAAGGAAAGATCCGAGAGACCAAGTTAGCAGGACGTGAATTGTTATGAGCTTTCTGTGTTTCAGTTCTATCAAACTGAGTATGTTGTCAATTATATGCCGAAGTTCATTCCAACTTGTATCTCATGACCTATTTCCTATAGGTCAGAAAGTGCTCTTACATGAAGAAGGGTTGTTTTAGGAAACATCGATCCTGCTCGCTCAGTTACGTACCACATCCATCCTGCTGCCCCGCGCAAAAAGTGTTATGAGAAACTGTTCACACATGGCAAAGCACATCTCTGTGTGTGACTTTACATTCCACCATCAAACCTCTCTCTGATTCTATACAGAGAGTTCCTGTTGAAGAGAGGTGGTCTGGATAAGTGTAAGCTGAAACAGCTGTGTGCTCTTTACCTCATCTGCACTGAGAATCACAGCCAGTTTCTGCGCATTGCTTCCTCCTTCACAACCTAATTAAACATGGACACGTGGGGTTTTTTTCTTCTGCATAGTTTCTTTTTAAATTTCCTGTCCTACTTGGATTTCTTTTCTCATCTTAGTGAAAATAGGTATAGGATCAAATGTTGATCAGACCATAGTTACATCCATTACTGTTGTTGCTTTCTTAAGTTCTCTGAAAACCAAGAGAACTACAGTCTTTACTGTCATTTCTACCAGTAGCAGCTACATCAGATGAATTTCCTAGGGTCAGGTGATGTGCAGCATCTCAGACAATGTTGTCGTGATTCCTATGCAAATGTATGGAAGTTAACATTATGTATTTTGCAATAGTCTGATTAATTGCATGAATGTGCTCACTTATAGGAAGTCTAAGGCTGTGGAGCTTAAGTAGGGTTTTCTCTGCAGTTCTTCGTGAAACCCATGAAGTACCCACGGAAACTCCCATAAACCAGCAAAAACGGGCAGATTGAGGAGAAATGACTTTACATAGCTTTGCTAGTGTTTGCAAACTATGTTTTACTTTTTCCAAGAAAAGCAGTAAGGAGCGCATGAATTCTGCTGCTACATCAGATTTGGTATCTGCAGTACATTGTGAAATAGAACTGCTGTTGATCAAACTAATTTCTCATGGATCACCTCCTGTCCTTAATTTCTGTTCTTTTGCTTCTTTTTCCTACATGCTTGTAACATCTTATGCTTATGGCACTTTCTGAAGAGGAAAAATATTTTTCCTGGAATTTGTAGATGCAATGTCGAAGAGGCTTAAATACTATGAAAAAAAAATACTTAAAAAAAAACCAAATTATATTGGTAGTGAAATGATCCATACAGTAGAAATCTCCACATACTTTCTGTTTATTTTCAATTCATTGATTTTGTCTTGAGTTTTTTGCTCTAGTGTCTGTTTCCATATAGTTTGGACACCTTTAGAATTCTGAACTTTGAGATATACAAACAATTAATATCGTTATCAAGGCTTATCTAAAGAGCAGAAAAATGGAAGGCTTTGGTTGTGATATACTTCATAGGATTATCCTTGCACTGGTTCCCTTTCAGAATCTCACTTTTGGAGAAATCTCTGGTTTATGATGCTTTTCTTTTGTTGTATTCTTATTCCAGATTTCAGTTATTCCATGTAGAAAAATGTTCACTGCCCCTCCGTTTCATATGAGTTACAAGGTAATTTGCCACAGTCTGAGTACGTTGACTCTGGACAAAAAAGCCTGAGCAGGACAAAGTAATGAGTCATTGAGTCGTTTGGGGAAAAGCACAAATATTAAAACAGTGGGGGGAGGGGGGGGTCTGATTTTATAGATGTGGAGTAAGGTTGTGAGTAGCTATAGAAACGATGTTGGTATTCCTCAGTGTGGTTCATCTCATAAAATTGATCTTATTCTTCAGCTGCATTCATTGAATTTATTTCATAATCACATAGACATGATTTGGTTGGCTCATAGTCTTAACATGGAGATAGATGCCACAGTTAACAGTATATATTGTATACTATATCCTTTAAAGTGGCATACTTGGAGCCTCCCACTTCAAAAAAAATCTGCCCAAGAAAATTTTTGGCAATGCTAATATATGTGCACTCGAAAAGCAGAGGGGAGGAGAGGTATAATGGGGTACAAAAATTGGTATTCTTGATCATTTCCTTACAAACTGTTCTTGGCAATTGTGCACAAAAAGTGTGCAGTGTGTCTCTATACTTCTGGGTTTCTACAAGTGCGCTTAGAATCTGCTTTACCCACTTTAAATGTAAATTACCATGTAATGTAATACTAGATGGTAAAAAATCATTTAATGTTTACATCAATAGGAAGGAAAAAATAATGATGTAGTACCCATCCATTCCTGTGCACAAAACTGGCTGCCATATGAGAGCCTCACCTGAGATTTTCAACAGCTAAAAAGTACATACTTGTGAAAGGGTGCCTTCCAGATTTTTAGAGGATGAAAGTTTTTTATTTACTGTGCAAATACTTTTACCTGCATGGCCAGCTAATGACTTTTGCACAATCAGAACTTTTCAATGAGTTATCGTATAGTGTTTTTAGTTTGTTTGTTGTGGTTTTTTTTAATTAGTATTTAATAAACTTTAAGCCTGTTTGGGTTTTTATTTCTTGTGATGCCACAACACATTGTTCTTTGCTTGAGATTGACACCAATTTAGTAAAATGTGGCAAACATGCAGCTACCAAGGAAATAGTTTCCTTAGCAACAAGGAACCTATTGACAACGCTCAACGCGGAACCCACTTTAACCCCAATCTGGAGCTTCTGTTTCTCTGTTTGCTGGCTGTTATTTGCAGCTGTACAAATCAGATGTTAGGGGACCAAATTTTTCTGTCGCATAAATGTACGCTGTGCCATCTCCAATGTGCATGAAAGTAAGACATGGTGAACAGCCCCTTGCACCATCAAAACTTGTGAATATAACGTTGCACAATAACTTTTAAAATATGCGGTGTACAAGTCTGAGCTTAAGTAAGGTTACGCTAGCTGTAAGCTGAGACCAGGTGATATATCCAGGATTTAATAGAACTTAATTTAAAATAACAGAAGGAAAAGAAGTCTTGCTGTGTACTGCTGACACACATTTTTGGTCACAGGATATTTATATGCCGTTGATGTAAGATGCCTGTGTAGCTGCAACATTAGGTTTAGGACTGATAAAAATAGTGGGAGAAACAAAAACATTCCAAAATCTCACGTGGGAATTGCTCCATCTAACTCATCTATCATGTAAAGTAGCAATAACAATGACTTTGCTGGGAGAGGAAAAGGCTTGACTTCTTTCAATGGAATTTTGTTTTTTAAAAAAAAAGTCCAATATAAGTTAAAAAAAAAAAATCATCATCACATTCCTTGTTGGGTATATTCGTACTAATTGTCTTAGTGCATCTCTTACACATTCTCTGTTTTTCTGATTTAGGCACCAATATTATATGGGATGGCCCAGTACTAACGACGGTAGCCTAAGCCCAGAGGATATTTGAATGCAAATCCCTGTTCTGCTACATGTTTTCTGTGCAAGTCCCCACGGACTCAAATTTCCAAAGGGATTAGCAATTGTGAATGTTCCCAGTTTGGAACAATCACCTAGAGACCCATTACGAGGATATGATTTTCAGAAAATGCTAAATACTGTTCTTCTCAAAATCAGATCTCTTTAAATTGTTCCCAGTTTAGCACCCAAATTTGAAGCACTGCATATGTTTGAAATCCCACGAATCTTGGCACTAACGTCTCTAGCAGTGGAGCAAAGCACAGAGCCAGCCGAGGCAGAAATAACCCAGTTAGCCCAAAAGCTGTGTATTTCAAACCTGCTTAGCCCTGTGCCCAAGGTGATAATCTCTGCCGAGACACAGTGCAAGTAAGCTTGGAGAGGAGGAGGCTTAGATAGTTTTCCAGGCCTGGGAGAGTATTTCTGCACAGTCGGGGTATCGGTACCTCCCACATCTGCTCGCCAGCCTGCACAGAGTGAACCCGCTGATGTAGGCGCTGCCGTTCGTTGCATCATGCCAGTCTTAACTCTCTGTTTCCGTAGTCCTTTCACACACATGGGGTTTTATACTGATGTGTTTCTTAATGATGGTCGGGATAATGTGCTACTAATACTAATCCTAGTATTTAATTTACGTGTATAGTACCTGATTTCTAAGAGGGCTCTGGTCCATACAGAATTGACAGTTAACAAGGGAAATAGTAGTATTGTTGTTTAAAAAGGTACGGTGTTTAATAATTAAATATTTCTTTTTAAAAGAAGAATAATACAGGAACAAAATAATTTTTTTGCCATGCTTTCCATAACAGAAAGCAGCACTGAAGTGCTAAATATTGATATTAGTATAACTTCCAAATAGCTTCTAGGTAGAACTCAGCGGTTCATCTTTGACAGCTTTTAAGATTTGGGGCCAAATTTTCAATAAAAGTCTCTTACAAAATGTGCAGCAGCACATACGTAGTCTTCAAAGAACAGGTATTAGATTAATTTTCACCATAATTGGTTGCACTATTTTAACACTCTACAACAAAAGGAGAAAATTACAAAGGTGAAAAAAAAAATCTGTTCCATTTCAAATATGAGAATCAGCAAAAACTCTTTTGAATCAATAAGAATCTTTATGATGGCTTTGGTCATAAAGATCCAATTTTGAGAATAAAGCCCTTTTCTACTTGCACATAAATGAATGTAGACGTTACTGCACAAATAGCTCTACAAATGCATTTGATATCATTAATATTTTCCTAAATGAAATTATTAGTTTGCCTTTTGTCCCACTGATCTGAATTAACTGAAGATAGATCCTTGCTTTCTGCTGGGCACTTGGAAATTCTTTTTTCCCAAGAAAATACTAATATAACTATGCAAGAAAAAAAAAAAAGGTGCATCCTGAAGACCTAACTTGAGTATTCATCTGCTTTTGTGGCTGTTTTTTTTGCTGTTCTGTGGGGTTTTTTTTATTTCTGTATCACTTTCTGTAGTCAAAAATGTTAAACCTGTGGCATCTGTTAAAGAACTTTACTCTTTTGCTGCTAAACTGCTGTAATTAAATTGCTGTATCAGCAGTTTCACATTGAGCATCTCTCTCATTCTGAATGGTTGTGATTTGATTATCTCTTCCATGAACCCTTGCAATTCTACGGGTATGCTTTTGTATAATTAGATGAAGTGTGGTCTGAAAACCAACAATATTTCCTAGCCACTGGTTTTAGAAATCCTTGCTAGAAAGAATGCTAGTGATAAACTGATTTTTTTATTTTTATGCAAATTACAAGTATTATAATCTAACATATAGTTTAGCATCAGTTGTTCTTCAATTTGAGAAAATGCTGATTTAAAGCATAGCTTAATACAAATTATTCAGTGAAGCGTAATAGTAAAAAAAAAACAGAAACTTCCTTCCTTAAAATTATCACATTCATTTGGTCAAAGACAGATACAGTTTCATTTTTAAAAAAAAAAAAAAACTTTCAGCTAGGATGGTCTTTAAAAATACATTTATAAAAAACATCTTACCACCAAAATCACACTAATAATAGTTCAAGAATGTATTTGTAAATACATACATGACATATAATATAGGGTCAAATTTTAGGTTTTCCTTACACATTTGTAATTTGACTTTTAGTAAAGCTAATCAAGCTGGTTACACTAGAATAACAAGAGATAACTAAAGCACAATTTATTGCCTACTGTAATTTTTCTGAGGCTAGTCACTAAAGTATTTCTACAATCTTAAATTGTGGAATATTGGCTGAAATTTTGCTGACTTATGCACAGAATACATACTGGTGGGGCAGCAGCATAGAGCTTTCTTCCAAATGTCCGGTGAGCTTGTTTCAGTCATACGGATCAACACGTTTTCTTCCCCATTGTATGTATGAAAGCTCAGGTTATCAGTCGCTCCCGAACGTCTCTGTGATCCGTGCTGCCCCACATCTCTGCCTTTGTGCTTTAAGCTGAGAGCAGCAGCGTCTCTCCTTAGTTTTTCATGTCCTATCTCACAGGGCACAGTGTCACCACTCGACACCGTAAATACTAATGCAGTCAAGCCAACAACTAATTTCATTGGTAACTCATCCCAAAAGGCAACTAAAAAGCCTATTTCAAAACATATGCCTTTGTGGATGTCAGATAGTGATAATTTCCAATTGACCCCTGCTGGATTCGAGCAAGTGAGTTGGAAGGGATTTAACCTAATCCTAATGCAGGTTTCTTGAGCCATTCATTCCCTCACACTCAACCCAGGTGAGATTTCTTTTTTTCTGGAAACAGACATTTCAATTTCATTCTTTCATCTCTAGTGGATAACGATGCCAAAAAGTAACATTAGGGATACCTTAGTACTTCAGGTTTTCTGACACTTATTAAAAACTCCATATGACTACACCGCTGCCTGTCGAGGTCGCTCAAGCAGAAACTGTGTGGCACACAGCCATTGAAAACTGTGGATTAGGCACTAATGAATTTGTGTGATCAGCCCCGTTGTCTTTTAAGCTGCAGATGCTCCAAAGTTCTCTAACAGTGCAAAAAGAAGAGGGTGACAAAGGGTGTGCATCTCTTCTGAAGTATTTTCCGAATAATGGACTGGAGGAGACATCAAATTTTGCAAGGAGACCGTGGGATCCCCAAAGACAGATTCTGCCGGGGCAGAAAATAGCATCTATAAGAGCTTTGACCTGCTAGGGACAAGCGTAGTCCAAGCCAAAGCATCCTTCTCCCCACAGCACAGAGCAGGGAATTTATAAGAATTAATAGTCAAAATAAGAGGGGCTGCAGATTTTTTCATCAACCTGAGTGAACTATGCCAGGCTGTGATTTTTAAATAATAATGATGACGTCATCACTGTGATCACCTGGATAGAGTTCAGAAGCAGAACTGTTGCTTCTCAGTGACCGGAGCAGTTTGTACACCAGCCTGCGAGTTCTGCGGAGGGCTGCACTATTTGTTGGAAAAGGAGCTGGAAAGTTCTTCCACAAAGTATCGAATATTGCATCTCTTTTTGCAGTGTGAAATCTTGGGTCTGGGAGCCGGTGGCGAACAGAGACTGGGAGTTGCTGAACTGGCAGAGAACTCTGATGTCAGCCTTACGTTCACCCCCGTGCGCATCACTTCACAGGCTATCGCTGCTCACTGTAAGAACATCTGCTGCTTTTTGCCATACGGCTTCTGTGCTGTGGTGGATCACGCTAAATCTTTGGTAGGATTCACTGAATCTCGCGGTTCTCTTCACTACATCCTACAGGAGATGAGACTGGAGCTCTTGTATTCTCTGACCTTGAGATTTTGAGATTTCAACCCACATTCTTCACTTCACAGGAGGGCCCCCCACCCACAGCAGTTCCTGCAAGCGCTCGCTGTTCCTGCCCGGGGTCCCGGCACCAGAACAAAAGCAAGTGCTCCCGATTCTAATTCTCAAGTCCCCTAGTTAGGGCGTTCCTTGTTGAACAGAAAGTAGAAGTAATCCAGGGACATAAACTGGACTGCAGTCCCTGCCCTGCTCCCAGCTCCATCCGCTGCCCATTGGGCTGGAGGGTCATTCCCTTCTCCTCTTTCTCCAGCTCGTCTCCTTCGTGCCCTGACTTGACTCATGCTCACTTCATTGAATGGTAAATAAGCAAAACCCAAAAATGTCTGAAAAATTTGAGCAACTGTGTTTTGGTAGCAAATAAGAAGAGTCTTTGGGCAAATTAGAAACGTTGATTCCTACTGTTGCATTATTAAGAAGAGTATTCAGTGTATACTGGGAGAATTTCATCTTATCCATATGCATATCTCTGTCGCTTTCTGTTTTCTTGATAAAAATGCCAGCCTGATTCAAGTGTTCTGCCTTGAGCAAACTACGCAAAAATATTAACATTTCATTAATAGAACATACCCTAATATGTAAATGATGATACACGACAAGCTCCTCTTTATCACAGTAATTGCTAAATGCAAGAGGGTCACGAAAGCTGAAATTTTGGTGAGCAACAGACTTGGGACACGTGACCGCACTGTAAGCTACTACTTTTCCTAACAACTTGAAAAGCAAAGAAAATCCAGTGACTTGTGGTCTGAGTTGGCTAGAAATTACTATGTGTTTTCGGGGTTAATGAGAGAGGAATTAAGCACATTCACACATGTGGTATCTCTGAGCTGTTTCTGTAAGAGCTGTTAATGTAGGACAGAAGTAATAAACCAATAAATTAGAGGTTCTTAATTATCATTAGAAAATATTGCTATCTTTAAATGCAGATGCAAACTGGGGAAGAAAAGTAAAGAACTTTCTGTTTTTAAATTAGCATGAATTAAGAAAAAACACAACTCAGATTTTCTTTCTGTCTAGTTTTAACTGGGGAAATGCTGAATATGCAGCGATTTTATTTTTTTTTTACATTAATAATAATAGGAAATGGTAGATAGTGGCATCTCAGCACAATTCTAATTTAATGAGAAACAATAAAATAGTTTTCCAAAGGGGCCTATTTAGGTCCAAGAAAGGGGGATATTAAACTTCCAAGATTTATTTTACTTTCGTTAAGGTATGCTGATACGCGTTTTCTATGGCTATATTCTATCTGCTGATTAAATCTTTTATAATTTCCTTAGTTGGAAGAGAGCTGATATTCTTCAGGCCGGACAATTTTGCAAAGGCATCAAGCAGGTCACTTTTTTTAGTTGTGGTTGCGTTGATCTCCATTGCAAAACATTTCCTTTGGCTTTGTGCAAGATGATGTCATGAAAAGAAAGGGAAGTCAATTCTGGACCCACTGGAACAATTCTAGATCTTGTGGAAAAGGAAGAGAATCCTAACCTAAGAAAACCCAGGGAAATATCATAGAAGCTTCTTCACACCTCTGCCAGAAAAATTCAAACACAAAGTGTGACACACCTCGCAGAGAGTCAGATGAAAAGGGAATCGGAGGCACTGTGAGGTGGCAGAGTGTCTGCAGGGCACCTCAGAGACTTCACCTTCTGCAAAGGAATCTTTCATGAGCTTGCCAAGGCACCATTTGTCTTATACTCCAGTAAACTGATAACATATATTTGGATTTTCCCAGTCCACCCCCAGGGAAAATTTCTCATAGAAGCAGCACCTGCACTGCCTTACGGGAGCAGTAGTTAAGGCTTCTGTTCTCCTTATGGGGTTGGGCCTCCGGATGCTTTTTATATATATGTCTGTATATGTATTTACCCATCTAATTGAATTACTTACATTCTGCACTTTAAGTGCAAGGTGAGAAACGTCCACCTGGAAAGCAGTCTTACCTATGGAAGTGCTACCACGACAATTCTGAACTGCAGTTCCTGTGAGGCACCATAATGGCATATCAAAGTGGGATTTTTTCAGGGCTAAGTTTTCTCTTTTGGTTTTCTTCTTTGCAATTAGAAATTATGTTTCTGTTAACAGCAGATAATTTTCCCTTAAGAAATCATTCCATTATATACCCGGGGGGTGGGGTGGGTGGGTGTCTGTTTCTTGTTTGTTTGTTTGTTTGTGGTTTTGTTTTTGTTTGGTTTGGGGGGGTGTGTGTGAAAACCAATTTGATGGAGACATTGTCTATGATTCTATGATTGTAGCCAGCCCTAGACCAAGGAAAGTAGAAAGTCTGGATCTTATCAATAATTCAGTGAGAATGTATGTGCAGCTGGAAGAGAATGGTGCTTGGGCATGCAAATAAGGAAGCCAGATAGCTATATTAAAGGATATTTACTGTAGAGTTTAGGTTATATAAGCTTCAAGTCTTGCACAGTGACGGGGGGCTTTTCTTTTTTCTGAGTGTACATAATAAACATGAAGGAATCGCTTTCTAAGCTCGGATGCACTCTGTGTTTCTTAAACATGCAGAAATACCAGCGTACCTGGCGAAGCCATAGGTGCACAAATCTACGTCACGTAGCTAGTTAATTGAGGCACGACTGCATGGCTTCCTCATGGGTTTTTGTGATTTTAAGAATAGAATGTATAATAGTACTGTTGACTGAAAGCGAAGGTTACTTAGTCTTCAATTAGTGAGGGAATCTGAGGAGAGTATTTTCTTCAGCGATTCAGTAGGTGATTATGCATCATATCTTACATCCTTCGTAAGTCCCCTTTGTACATTTTTTTTGGCTGAAAAGCTTTAAAACTTCCTTAGGAAGCATACAGAAATTCCTTCAAAATATTGGAAATATAACTATCGTTACAATTATGTCAGTACAGTCAAATATGTAATTTCATATCTGAACTTTATTTTATTGTTTAGTGTTTTAACCCATACCTAGTATTGTGCTAGTTTCTGTAGCATTCTGTGTTTGGTTCCAGCATTCTCCTTGTCCTGGAAGTCTGCAGCGTAATGTTTTCTTGTGATGTGGTTGGATCCATATATTTAGAAGAAAATCTTATGACCCTAGAGATGGCAGAACACTCTGTGGTTTGAGACCCGTGTTCGAACACCAGGAATGGCACAGGCTTTGGGATTTCACTACTCCTGTGCACTTTTCCCCATGACAGTGATGCTAAGTGGGGTTCGTTCAAGTGATGTGTTTCTGTCATTTAGCTGAGAGTTTACTTTGTTAGGAATTCCTCTTATTTACCTATTTTACCTGGTTTCTTTGGATAAATTTGTTATATCCTCCCCACACTTAATAATCTATCTCATTAGGGGGGAAAGCTCTAGTTCTAATCATACAATCCCAAACATTAGTCACTGCAGTGCCCTGGGAAGGGTTTCGGGGGGCAGTACAGTGCTGTACAGTTGCTGCTCTCTAATTAGGTTTCAAAGTATGTATTTCCCATAAGTGCAGCAGACTAGGGGAGCAGCGTTTGGCCAGGTTTAGGTTCATAAATAAAATCCCATTTTCAGGAGCAGCAAGAATGATGACTTTCAATCAATCCTCGCTGACTTTGTTTTCAGTGATTCTGTTTGACGTCGATCTCTTGAGAGACCTTTTTGACACATCATTGTGATCAAAAAATAACATATATTTTTATTTAAAGCACATAATTAGCTATTGGAATTCATATTTAAAACATCATTTGCTACTTCCAGTTTTCTGTAATGTCTCTTTAGTTCACATCATCTTTTTTTGTTCCAAAGGTCTATGTTAAAAAAACGCTCTGTCTTACGAAGGACACTTGCTGTATAATCCTTTGTTAGGATAACAGGACCATCTGGTCCCATCCATCTCTCTACAATTTGATGCTGGGTTAATTGCACCCTGTCAGCATGCATGATTGACAC
Source organism: Ibidorhyncha struthersii (assembly GCA_013398815.1). Taxonomy (NCBI): domain Eukaryota; kingdom Metazoa; phylum Chordata; class Aves; order Charadriiformes; family Charadriidae; genus Ibidorhyncha; species Ibidorhyncha struthersii. The sequence continues at coordinate 1,296,490 of VZSZ01008266.1, forward strand.
TATGTTTTCTCTCGTCACTAAGAGTAGTCTATTAACAATGCAGTTTGTCTGAATTCTAGGAGATCTTTTCACAGCTGCTTGTGTGGGTCCATATACTCTTCCTAAGTTTTGCTATCAGCCATTACAATAAAAATACATAAAAAGTAAATTAATAATAGATATTCTCAAATTTGGTGGATAGGTGCAACCCAATGCATTCTTCTCTAAAATGGAATAAGCTGGTTTTGAATCAGTAAATTAGAGGGTCCGTTATTTCCTTAGCAGAACAAGAATGGGCATCTCTTCATCCTGTTGTTAGTGTATTGTCACTGCAGCATGCCATGAATTAATGGGCGCAATTCCTCTGACTTCAACTGAGCTATATTAATTTATCCTAGCTTTAATTTGACCTCATGTTGTAAAATGCTTAATATACAATACTTCTAGTTTATCTGTAAATATAACCAACCGCATAGCAGTCTGGGCAACCTCTTAGTATACCACATGTGATCTCGCTGTTCCCATTTTAGCAAATATCAGGACAGCTAGGACTATCCTGATCAGATGTTTACTCCATTTTAACAGTTGTATCTATGTGTGTTTTGCTTTGTTTAACACTGAAGAATACCCATTGTTTCTATGCAGCTTCATGCAAGGTCTAACAATACGGCCCAAGGTCTGTCCCAGGAGATTTTTGTTCTGCAGTACGTGTTCTCCAGCTCTCGTCATACCTGACGAGACACGTCCACTGATGGACAAGCGAGATTCACTGTTTGCTATTAAAAGAAAAGGGCCAACCAATTCGTAATGTTAAGGAAAATCAGTTTAACATCTCTATTAGTTCTACAAGTCAGACTTCTGCAAGCTTCAGTTTGTTACATTTAAGTCACATGACTGAGAGAATTCCAGACTCCGTAGTCCTCATCTCTCATTGCTTTGCATTTTCTGCTGCAGATACACCCGTGCCATGAGGTTTTAACATTACAAGATAACATTTTTGTGCCCACTTACTACTTATTTTATGTGCGTTGACACTAAGCTAAGGAAACTTGTGCATCATTTTCCAAGGCATAGTTTCTATTCAGAAAATACACTTGTACTAGGACTTCACTGATTAAAACTTCTGCAAGGATGCCACAAATAAAGTATATACAGGTAAAACAATATGCAACAGTGAGCAAGATTTTAGAAAATTTAAAAGGGGTCAACTCTGTACTTGGTTGGGAATTTTTCACTGGAAAGTTTTCTGACTGGAGATGCCAGTTACTCCAGACCGTCATTTTACTAAGCTTTCAAGGATTGTTGAGAAAGGCTGGGGTTTTTTTTTCCATGTCCAGTATCATCTGGTCAAAGTAAGACAGAGGCTAACTTCAGAACACCCAAAAGCTTATTAACAGGAGACATACTCCTCCTCACATCCAGGACGAATCCTGCGGTCCCCCATCCATCAGCTATGCTGGGGTGGGTGGGTATCTCTAACCATGGAGCTGGGGGATGCTCTGTAGCCCTGTGGTTATACATCCAGCTGAAGCGTGGGATACACGAGTTAAGTTCTTCCTTTTGCACAAAATTATTCCAAAAGAACTAACTGAATGATCTCATACATAATGCCTTTGTAAAACCACAATGCAGGGAAGCTTGAACCATGGTATCCCACATCCCAGCAGGTGCCAAAACACTTTGCTAACATCTGATTTGGGGAAGCTGCTTTTTTTAATACAAGAGTGGCAGGAGAAAAAGACTTGGGTTTTATTCAGTTTCAGAACAGAAAATTTTCTTACCAACTCTGCTTTTGATAATTTTTCATTTGGTGGGGTTTTTTTCTGCTATAATTCTCTTCTTCCATAACTTCAGCAAACTATAGATCTCCAAATCCCAATTCTCTGGTACACACAGTTGAAAAATACTTCCTTATCTTCAGTGAATATTAGGCCTTTACATAACATATGTGCATATCGCTTACTTGCTCTAAATTTGGTTTCATATACTTACACTATGAAAATGTTAATCTGTCAACAATTTCATAAAAGTTCTTTCTAGTGTTATTGGTGGTTATTATTTATATTGTGAGAGAACAAGAGATAGGTCAACGTCACTTTGCACTGGATGTTATAGCTTTTTTTTTTAAAAAAAAAAGAAATTCCCTTCTCCAAAGATCGTTCAGGCAGGAGCTCTAGTTTTGATTGTCACATCCTAACTGACAAGCCAAGTGCTGTTCCCAATTGTACTGTAACTGAGGCTGGAATGGGGCTCTTTGTTTTCCCCTTAGATGTTGGATAACTGGCACATCTCCATGTGTGAGGAGATGTGAAGACTCTGCAATATTATCAAACATCATTTCTAAAGGAAATGACAATTCTTTTTGTTACTTTCATTGGTACTTTTACATGGCAGTTGCTATAATTTAATGTAATTATATCTTTCACTGTTTTTTATTCTTCTATTGTATATATATATTCATGCTTTCTCTGATGATAGTTTTCATTGCAGCTTCTGATTTTCTTATAAGAAATTAACTGATTACCTTGCTGCACCTCAAGAGATATGACCCCCTAATATCCTTGCTGGATATTTTTCCATCTCAGGCTTCTCACTGATGAAGCAGTAAGATTCCCTAAACATTTCTATTCGTACTAACTCTGTCCCCTACCATATTTCGCAATTGTCATGAGAATAGTAGTTCATTGAATTAATCTTGTTCCTAGTCATCAAATTATTATAACTTAGTTTCAGCAAATACAGTAGCTACTCAAAAAACACATTACATTGTAGAGCTGGTTGAAATATTGTGCACATACAGCAAATGCAACAAAATTTGCCACTTCACTGGGTTTGCGAAAAGGGAGAAAAGGAGAAAGAAATCCCCCCCTTTTTTCCTGCTGTAATATCACTAATTACCTCATTAGCAAAAGGCCATTCCATCAACAAAAATGTGCTTTTTGTACATTTTATGCAAGTGACCTTGAAAGTTATGTATGAAACAGGGTTTGTTGCACTTTCTTTGGACCAAAAGCACAAATACCTGATGATGCAAAAAAACAGCGGAGAAGAAATAATTCTAGCTTCAGACTCGAGACAGTAGCACTGTGCTCGGGGCAGCAGCAGTACCGGCTATGCCCCTAGACCTCGGTTAAATTCCTCTTGTCTCTGTGTCCTTGGACAAGTCTGTTCAGGCTCCTCTAACCCTGATTCCTACTCCCGTTTTCTGTCTACCGTGTTAAGTTACGTTAGGAGAGCTTAGGGCCGCAAAATTGTCTTTTATTATCTTTTGTATCTCGCCTTGTAAAATTTATTTGAAGTCTCTGGTGGAGGCTATATAGGTATAATAATGTGTGAAGTAGCGTAATATTGCATAAATCAAAGTATGTTGATTCATACTAGCTGAAGAGCTGTCCATCACCATTGATTTCTGTCTATAGGAAATATTCTCTTTCCTGGTTTCTGCGGTATGATTATGGAGTACAACATCGGAAGCATTGGCAGCCAACTGAGTAAAACACAGCTCATTGCAACGTAACCTGCACAAAGGTCTCCCAATTCCACAGACGTTTCCAGGTCCTCTGCCTGGTGTTTTGATGCAAGGTCATTTTCACTCATGTCCACCGCTACACAGTTGTGAGGAACGTAGCTGTAAAAGAAGTGATCATAATGTAATTCATACCTACCTGGCAGAAAATAAATGAATATTTCATTATATTATGCCACATATTGTAATACTAGACATTGTGAAATGAAGCAGATAAGTTAAAGACAAAGATTGTAAAAATAAACGGTCTCTCTGTCTGCTTTGCAGGAGAACTGATCACCAGGACATTTAAGCTTTATAGAGAGGGGTATTTGTAGCCACATTCAAATTGGTACTCTCAGGAAAGCTAACAACAATTAGCTAAAATTGCAAATTTAAATCTATTCTGTAAAATAATTTACCTTTCTGAAGTTTCCTATGCAGATAGAATACAGGCGGTATTTTTTGCCCCTTGTAATTTCATACAAAACTCATGGGATCAAACTTTGCTATTGTGAAGTTCAGGCTTTCAGCTTAGACAGGGGCTGATGCTTCCGACTGTTCGCTGGCTCACGAGCCGGCTTTTCTCAGGAGGTAAACTGAAGGGGAGAAAGCATCCGAGGAAGGAACGACCAGCTTACGTGCAAGTTTGGTCTCTGCAGACCCGGAGGCAGGCTGACCCAGTTGGTTGTGAGTCTGAATTAAATCAGAGCTAATGAAACCAGAGAAGAGGTAGGCAGTACTAGCGGGAAAATTCAGACTTGCTCTGTCAGTGCTAATGAAGATACTGTGAGCACGCAGCAGCCGAAAGCTCAGCGTTCAATTTGTTGTTGCTTCTGCATGTGAAGGTCTAAAAAGCAGTCAGGTAGCAGGGATTCATACTAGCTTCTCTCCCTTCCCTAAACAAGTACGAGGTGCCCCTACCTCTGCTTACTTCCCTACGCAAAGCCAGAGTGTGCTTTTATTCACAGAAATCAAATGAAGTGATACAGCGGTGAGGAAAAGAGCGTAGGCAGTAAAACATAGCTTATGGGATCATGCATGCCTATACCAAAAATTTCTATGTAAGAGTATTTAGCAATAGTTGCAGCTTATAACAGCATGCCTTTTTTNCAAGACACAGTCGTTTTTACAGTGCACTTTCATACTGTCAGAGTTGCTGGGGAAGAAATTCAGTCAGCCATTAAAAGGTGGGAAAGCATCCTGCTGTTATGTATATGAGAGCAGGGCTTTGTCTTGTCACATGTCAGATACGCAGCAGTAGAGGGAGAGAAAATCGTATTGGTATATGATGGAGTTTGCAAGATGTCCTCCAAACCTTAATTATTGGAATGTGTCCTGGGATAAGTGATGCTGTCATTGAACCCTGATTAGTTCAGAGGCAGGGTGGATGCAAGAGGGAGGAAACATAATGTCAGACTGGTTAATTAGCAAGCAAGTAAGAGCAACCCAAATTGTACAATCTGATGAGCAATTTGTCACCCACTCATTTTAAATGAGAAATGTGGTATCACTTTGCATTTCCTTTATATTTGCCATTTTTGGATCTCTTTATATGTGAACTAACTTTGTGGCTCCTTTGCAGGGTAAGCAAGTGTTAGTGCGCTTACTACTGGGGGAGAGAGAGTCAGGGCTGAGAAGACAAAGCGACTCGTCCAGAGGTTACACATCAAGATCACTGGTGAAAAATCTACGAGTCTGAACGCATACTCTAACCTGGCTTAGAAATAAGAAAATACGGTGCAGAAAAATTAGAGAGATGGAGAAGAATGTAAAATTCAAGGTCAGAACATTTTGCCTGTTGATTATACTGTCCTCAGCAGTTCAAGGTTTCCGTTCATTTGGCTTTCCTAGTGGGCACACAAGTTTTTAGGACAAGAGCTTGAGGGTAAAGAGATTTTGGGCTATTTTGGTGATACAAAAGCAACTGAAAGCTGATTTAAACTAGCAAGTGGGAGTTTCTATCTGCATGCAGATATTCTTCAGTGACACGGTGCTGCCAAACGGCTTCTCTCCCCCCCTTCTCTCAGCACCAGGAGTCAGCACGGGGGAAACCTGCACGGCTGCACGGCGCAGTCCGTAGGGTAACGAACAACCACACAGAACTGAGAGTAATTTTATTACTGTAGGAACTAAGCTTGCTCAAAATCAGAGAAATGCAAAGCGTTCTTCTTTCTACCTCCAAATTCCTGGGCCGCATCTCAGACGTTGCTTAGGACCATTTGTGAACGTTGAACTTCTAATATACTTGTGAGCCGTTCTTCCTGACGTTAATTATTTGAACAATTCTTGATAGTAGTTATTTGAACATTTCACGAAAGCAAACCTAGCTCTCAGCAGACTGCTATTCTTTGTAAACGCTCAGTAAACATTACCCTTTAAAATGGAGAAGGGTAATCATCCAAACATGTAACTTGGAAGGTGTTCAGCCAAAAAAAGCAGCAAAATCATTTCCTATTGTTCTTTCACAACGGGAAGATTTTTTTTTTTTAGCCTTTGAAAAGTACAGAGTACTTTAGCATTTCCTGGATCACTTTTGAAGACTTGCAGCTTCTGAAGGAGTCCTTGAGTGATCTCATGAACGAGCAGTGCTTTAAAGCATCATATCAAGATTTTATAATAGTGTATTCAAGACATCTGTTACATTTAAAATCTGAGCAAGGCTTGTCTTACTGAAAGTTTGCCTGTCTTTTTCCAGTCTAATCAGTTGATCTAATAAAAGATATTAACTCCACCTACAAACTGCATATTTCTCCTATCTTTAGAGCATCACAACCACTGCGTTATTACTGTTACCACCATAATAAGTGCATGTGGGCATGAATAACTGTTTCCAGAAAGTGATAAAAGTGACCAGTTCAAGGATTTCTCTCTTTAAAGAAGCAGAGAAAAAAAAAAAAAAAGGGTTTTAATTCTAAAACAATGTATGTCTTAAGGGTAAAGATTTCCCATAATAAGTCCCCTGCTGTTATAGGATTCAAGAATTGTGAACTGCCCTGAACTCTACTGCTTTGTCCTTGTAGTACCTAACAGTTTACTTCTTCTTGTCATTTATTGATGCTTGTTATTGATAAGTATTCTGCAGCCAGGGTTTATAGCAGATGTGGAGCAGATGCTCTGTGGGTCTTCTGGATTAAAGATCTGTCAGGGATGCCTGTGGATCCCGATCCTTCAGTAGTTCCTTCGTTCTACATCAGTATACCTCAGGATGTGACAGTGACATCTGGGCAGGGAGGGGAATTTAGGAAGACTCTCTTTTTATTTATAGAGCTTTAGAGACTTGCATATTCAGAGCCCTGCATGAACTCAGCTGAACCCAAAAAACAGCATTCAGTGTTGTAGGGATCTTGGCAAATAGGTTTCTGTGACGTTCCCTGGATGTGTTCCAGTGGGGATGAGAGCTCCCCACTACCGCTTGTTCTCCAGCATAGTAATGAAATGCAGAGTATCTTGTGAGTCATTTATAACAGTCATAGGGTAAATTTTGTTTTCCTTTCAATAATGTTAACCTGGTGCTACATACAAAATGATTACATGTCTAATATGATGCTAGGCCAAGCTCTGCACAGGGAACGCAACCCTATAGTAGTCATCTGGAATACAGGAGAGATGGCCAAATTAAAAAATTATGTATAGAACAAGATGAGGGAGCGGGGAAGGAGTTTCTTTCTCTAAATCATCCTACGTCCTACGTGTTTTATCCTACGTCCTTCAACAGACTTTGCCTCCAACGCCAGACTAATTTGATAGTGGAACAAATAACATTTATTTTGTAAAATTTAAGGATAGATTTCAGGTACTGAAAGCAAGATGTTACAAGTAAAATTGAGCTGAACTCAACTATCATCTAGATGGTCGAAAGATGTGTCATAACCTGTAGGATCTCAACTACTAAAACTAAGCTTTGAGGGTTTTAGTGTTGCTCTCCATTCTAAATTTAAACCTAGGCTGGATAGGTACATCTCTAGGTTATCTGTCCCCAGACAGCCCCACCGCAGCCCTCCCTCGCTCGGTCTGTGATGTTAATGGAGGCTGTGGAGGTCTGGCAGCCTCGCCCCAGATTCGACTCCATGGACTATTTAGCATGCCATCCAATTGGCTTTATTTTTTGAAGAGATAAAATATGTCATGGTCAGATTTAACCTGATACAACACTGCACAATTGCTTCTGATTGTTTTAAGTTATTTCAAGTCAGTTACTTATTATCATCTTGGTTAACAAATATTGACACATCAGTATTCCACCCATGGCTGAACTGACATGAGCATATAAATACGATGCTAAGCAAGCTGGCAAGTACCTTTTGTTCACAGCTACTCAAATTAAAGACAGGTACTTTGGTGTGTCTTCAACCAGAAACAAACTGTGAAAATTCATTTCCCAGTGCTATTTGGGTGTTTTTGTAACTCACTATGATCACACTGCATATGCAGATACAAGTTAAAAATAAGCTTTTCAACTCTTGCTTGTTTACACAATATTAGAAGCACTTTATAAAAGTGGATGTTAATTAATGCTGTATTCTAATGGCATTCCTATGAATTTGTAAGTACATTCTGGAGAGACTTTCAAATATAATTTACTTTCAAAACAATCAGGTTTATCATTATCAAAATAATACAAATATTATTTTTTTATTTCCCCTACCTTTACTACAAAATTGGTTAGCCTTAGTTGTCTCACACGTATAGAAAAGAAAAAAAATAAGAATTTTTTTCTTAAATATTTTCAAAAGTTGTTTTTAAATAGACTTTCCCTCTTCACTTCAATCTACTCTTTTTCAAAGGGAGTAAGGTATGTATTAAGTTTTCAAGGAGGTTAGCCATACATTTGTGCTCATGAAAAAGTTAGCTACATATCTAATTATCTATTTAAGATATCTTGCATGCACCCAGCTATCAGTCAGCTAAACTCACGCAGTCATAGGAATTGTACAAACATGTTAAGCACAGCAGCACTTACAAAGATGTTCTCCACAGAGATGTGCTTTTTGATAACTCTACCTAAAATATTTAGAAGAAGATTTAAATGTTTTGAGAAGAATTCCTTGAAGTCGTGGAAATTATTTGTTATGCAAACTATGGTGTGAACTTGCCTGATTTAGCATGTTATTTGGTAGGATTGAGTGGAGAGCTCTCCAGTGTGAAGTGTTAAATTATGATCTGCAGAATAACGGGACCATACGCTGCTCGGAATAGCGAACATGTAGGGCTACACCATATGCCGTGTCTCTGAGCACAGCCAAAGGGAAAGGTGGAAGTGTGGCTTTATGCTCTCTTAAACCCAGCTTTAGCAATTGCCGAATTCCCCCAAATGCTGAATGCCTTTGGCTGATGTCTTCGTGCTTGCAATTCCACAGCAGCTGTAATTGGGTAATTTGCTCAGGCTTTTGGAGAAAGTCCTGTAGTTGCTCAGGGGAGTGAGTCAGTTAAACTGTTTCTTGCTGATAATAGAAACAACTTGGTTAGAATAAATAATGACCTTAAACTCACCTGAGTTTGTCATTTCTGTTAACTACATTTTTGTATTTTTCTATAATCATGATTTCTGATGGGGCTGAAATCAAAAATGCCAAAATATTTCTAATTTATCTGTATTTGCGGTCATTTTCTTGCCAGAGCGCACTAGAAATGTTAGCAATAATGTCTTTTCTCACAAGATTTTTGTCTCTTGCACAAAGAAAATGTTCAGATAAGCAGCCGTGCTCTTGGGACCACATCTGAGCAGGCTGCACAACCAGACGTAAGCTGTGATCTAAACAATTGATTAACTATGTAAAGTTTAGATCTTGAGCTGAGCTTACAGTTTCCATCCCTACTAGCAACAACAGACTGGAACAAAAATCCTTTACCCAAATGTCTTTGAACTTCTGGAAGGTTACAGGCAGATGAGATTACAGGCTTCTTGGCTTGGACCCACCTCTCTTTTTTTGTATTATTTTCGGGGGCCGTTTTCAATGTGTTTAGTGAATACCAAAGAGACAGACCAACTGTACAAAAACTTCTGATAATTCTCTCTAAGTTTAAAGGACACGTGCCCAATGTTTATCTGGCTTAGGGAAAAGGAATATCTAAACTGTGCATCAAGGGCAGGGAATAGCAAACATTTCTGCTTTCACATCTATCTGAAACACAAAGAGAATATCTTGTCCAGACAAGTAAATTATTAAACATTCTTTTTAAAGAAATCATAGGAAATGCTTCCTTTATCATCTATCTATTCATTAGAAAAGGAGGTGTGGCTTTCAAATCTCCCTTTGACTCCGTAAGTGGAACAAAAATCTCATAACAGAACTTTTTATCCAGTTCATGTAGTTGTCAAAACACAAGGAGGGATGGGGACATGTCAGATGAAGTAAATCCAAAGAGTGAAACAGCATAGTTGAAAGTTATTAAGGAATGGTATGCTTCGTGCAAAAATGATTGCAAATGCAGAGACAATAAAAATTGAAACATGTTAAAATCCAGCACAGTTACACATCTGAGTTTCCATTTATTATGGTTCACTATTTTAAAATGGATCCTGAGTCATAAACATGGCTGCCAGGAGGTCCACCTGGGTCCTATGAAAAAGATAATAAATACCCCTCCCCCGACTTTCTTCTGTCATATTACAGATATTGCAGTGATTGCTTTGGGGCTTTCAACCAGGGCCCTAGGAACTGTGTCCCCTGTGCTTTCCTCTTTCCATAAGTCGTGGTTATAAAACATTTTCATCTGTGCTCTGTATCAGAAAGCATCTGCATTTTATTATATTTCATCTTTGTGCCAAGAAAGGAATATGTTTTGGAACTTCCGAGCACCATCATATAATTTTCATTAATAAAAGGAGGAGGGAAGTACCATCATCCAGCACTTGAAGTGACCTTAAAAGGGGACACGTGCGGAACTGCACAGAAACAAAAGATCTGGACTAGCAGGGCCCAGGTGATCCATGGTGGAAGTTCCTTGACGTTACACCAATAACGAACAATTGGTGCCAACATTTTGATAGTAAAAAATGAAAAGAAAAGAAAAAAAAGAAAAGAAAAATGATACTGATTACTTATAGAACGTAAAATACTGATATCCTGTAGTAGCCGTATATCAGCTCAGCTTAAATGCGTTCAGCAGTATAACTAAAACGAGCCATGGCTGCCTGTTTTTTAAAATCTTGCAGGAGGAAGCAAAGCCTTTACAGCATTTCTTTTTATCATTTATTTCTAGAATAATCTGCGCCATAGTCTGTCAGCAAAGAGAAGGTTGAACCAGCCTCTTTTTTTTTTTTGGGGGGGGCGGAAAGAAGCTGTAATGGTGCAGCCACAAATCCAAGGAATTCCCTGGCCTTTCACAGATGTTGGCAAGGCATTAACACCACCTTGCTCTCTCCTTGTCTCATCCTTCCGTTTGTTTTTTTAGTGGTATAAAGGATATCAACGTGTGCTGGCAAGTACCTGGTGCCTCTATGGAGTAGACGTTCTCTCGAGTTACAGAGCTCGATGTTGGAAAGGCTGTTTGCGATGCAGAAGATTGGGCTCAGCCCAACTAGTACCCCCCTCTGTCCTGTTTTTTGGTGACATTTATTTTCTCCATGCACATAGGAGCTCATTTAATCTACCTCAGTTTCTCAAAGTGTAAAATGAAAAAATATTATTGGTCTTCATGAGACCATAATGAGGGCAAAAAGGTCAAACAGAGCTCTAAGCTGAGAAGTGCTTTGCAAGCGCAAATAATTTTTCTGACATGGACTTTGCTGTGAAGTTATGTTGCTAATATTTTAGCTTCTTTTTTTTTTCCCCCAGTTTTAAATTGTTATCTTGAAAATGCACAATAGCAAATTTTTACAAACTTTAGCCAATCAGGATCAGCCCTCCCAGATAATGTAAATACAATTAGTTGATTTAAAGCACATTTCATGTTATGCTTATCTGCTAAGTGTTTCGGTTATGGCGTTCATACAGAATGAGTCACTCATACATATTCCTCAAGGAAGAGCCAAAAGATGGAAGGAAAATACAGCCTGAGGAAAAAGTCTATAAAGATTTCTCGCTTTTCTAATCCCTTCTCTCTAATGTTTCTTTGTAAATTTGTCAGATGGGAATGAAATTGCCTCATAACTCTCCAGACGTGAAGAGCATCACTGCACAAAATTACGTACTTGTCAAAGCAAGGGGGAATTTATGTTGGTGTTCCTGAGATGTGATTTTATTCAGTCTATTTCCTTTGTGCACATCATAGCAACTAGAAAGACAAAAACAACTAGTTTATGTATATCTTCTTTTTTCCCCCCCTTTTTTTCACCTCTCGTGAATTTTTTAGCTTCTATTTTTCCCTTTTGTTTTCTTATCCTCCCCCTCCCTCCTTTTATCTACTGCTTATTGCTAGTGACAGTAAACTTCCATCCAACAACGCTGCAATGAGAGCAGCTATGATTCTACCAGCACCAGGCAGTTCAGACAAGTGCTACGGTAATTTCCCTATGGAGCATGGAGAAAGGTGTGGCTTCTCTCCTGGTTAGGAAAGGTGTTGGTTTAGAAACCCGCAACATTTCTCCCAGGCAATCAAATTATTATTTAAATTAATGCTTTGCATTATACTTTAGTATTTTAATTTAAACTTTTTGCATTTTCACTCTAAAGTTTCTGCAGTTAACCATTATGGTTAAACTCACTGAAAACTTCTTCCGATAATACCTCAGTCCAGGTTCTTTGTGCTATTTTGAATAATATAGTTCTCAGTCTTTGTGCAGTATTTCTTCCTTTAGTTTAAAGTTCTGTTATTAAATGAAGTCTAAAGCATTAGGTACATAAACTCCTCTGAATTTCAGCTTCTCCTGGCTATGACCTTCTCAAGACATTTAAAAAAAAATCAGCTTTTTAATCCTCCTATTTGTGTTTCTCCAAAACACCTAAGATGGTTTTAAAACCAGTATTAATGAAAACAAAAAAAGCCAACAAAAATGAGATCTTTGAAGCATTATTCATGATGGATCCATTAACCTCTTCTAAGCAACGGGGATGACTCATCTCACCTGACATGGCCTTTTAGGTACCCTCCCAAGGCAGAGGAGGAGAAGAGATACAGATCTATACTTCATCTTAGCTGTCCTAAGTACAGCCCAGGGCTTCCTCCTTCTTTCATGCGCTAATCTGTTTCCATCAACTATTGAGGGAGGTCTAGATGACTAACTTAGCCTGGACATCTTTCAGGTGAGATGGATCTGGATGCAGGTGCCCAGCCAGAGTGGTTCATTTTACTCCATGTCACTCCCCTGGGCTTGTGTTAGATCAGATGCCCCTCTAGCCATATTTTAGGACTAGTCAAGCTCTGGTTTCATCTTCCTTAAATAACAAATATAGTTTGGCTCTTACAGTCTGGCCATATATGAAGCTTTGTATAACTGAAGATGAGCCTGAGTTATAAAAATCAAACGCCTCCTCTTCTTCCCCCACCTCCCCACTTTGGAAATTGGTGTTCACTTCCCTACATATATTTAAAATGATCCATATTCTGAGTGCTGAAAGGGTAACCTTTGGTTTGCTCGCACACCAGGACACGTCGTGTATTTACAAGTAAAAGAAATATTCTCAAAATGATGAATGTGGTGATACAACAGTAGGTGATATGCTGAGGAAGTCATGATTTTGCAAGGCAATGTTAGGAAAAAAGTTATTTCACTGGATATTTAGTTTTCTGGGAGATGGTCTGTGAGGTTGTTCGTTATCTAGCAAAACAGACTCCTAATGTATGCTTCTAAGTGCATATGTAAAAATACATTTGAAATAGTTCTCAAACTGGTTTTAAGCTGCAAAAATCTCCTTATGGAGTCCGTCACAAATTCCTGTATGAAAACCACCTAGGAGGCTATGGACAAAGCAAAGTCTGTGCAGATCCTCGTAATCAAATTTCCTGTCTCTTTTTATATTACTGGGCTCTACAGCTTTTTGTATGACCTTCCAAATGTTATCCTTATGCAGTCAAAACTAATCTCTCATTGTATACGATCTCCAAAAGTAAATAAATGTTGTACTATACAGAGTGATGAAAGGAAAGGTAGTGTCTGCCCCCTTCATTAGCACCACTAGGAAACATATTCAGGCCAATACCAACAGCGAAATAACTCACGGCCAAGGACAGTCAATCACAGACTGTATACCGGGACGGAGATGGTTTACGCTACCTGTTGGACTAAAAGATGAGTGTATTTCTTTTGCCTTCATCATGGTCTGGTCCTATAAGTGTCTGTGTGTGAAACGGCCCTTGAAGTCAATGAGCCCTTAATGCTGTTGGTTAATATTAGGTATCTATCAGCATTTTATCTTGGTGAGAGTGTAAAATACTGGCTTAGAGCAATGAAGAAGAGTTCCTGGAGTCGTCCCAATGACTCCTTAAAGCAGTTTTCCCTGCAGTATATGGGGTATAAAATTATCACAGTATTGATGGAGCTGGGAGGCTGGTCGTAGCAGCCTTGATGAGGGGCTGGAGATCCCTGCAAAGAGCAGCAAGGTAAATGCCAAGCCACATATTGTAGAGTAACAAGAAGAATTTTTATTATTGCTTTTTTTCCCTTTTGTATTTTCCTTACCATTTTGATCAGATGTACATTGTTTATAACCCCTAGTTTACTGGCCCCAAATATCATTACAACGTCTGCACTATGATATATGTTTGGTTGTTACCCTTTTAATGGATAAAAAAAGATTTAAGTACTTCATTCTGTTGCATTTTGACAGCTGTTAGCCATCATTTTTCCATTCACCTGCATTTAGCAATCCCATAAAGGGAGGCAATCTTAGAACTAACAAGAGCTGGGCACTGCAAGGTGATAATTCTGTATCACTTTGGCCTATAAATACCTGACAGGCTTTGCGCTGAGTCAGCAGTCTGTAACAAAGTGGCAGCCATGCCCTTTTATCTGTGTGAGTGTTTCACAGCAATTGGACTATCAGCCCCTGCAGTGAAAATCCATAGTATCGATCAGGCTATTTCTCCACTGTAATTCTTTTGTAGGAAATCCCTGATGACAAATTTTATCTGCACCACTTTTTGATCGCTGGTTTGATGTAAGCGATCTCCAAGGGCAGAGTTAAGCTCCTGGCCGTTCCACATTATCAAGCACTAGCTTTATTTACTGAAACTACAGTTGTGGTCACCAACGAAAATAAAAAAGAGAGAGAGAGAAAGGAGGAGGTGGAGGAGGCTGAAAATTAAGAGCAAAATAATATCTCAAAATGCAGGAGCGAGGGGAAAAAAAAACAGATGCATCAGCTACTTGATTCTTAAGTGTAAGTTATAAAAGCCTGTACCACATTTTATAAACACATGAATAGTCGGAATATGTTTTGATAAAAATGTCTACATGATGTAGGGCTGTATCTCAAAAGCAGAGTGTTTTTTGGACCTGATCCTGCAAGCTCTTGATCATGTGAATGATCCCCCAGGTCACTGTAGGACTGCCCTGCTGGGAAAGGACTGTGCACATCACTAAGCAGAAAGAATTTGATTTCAGTCTATTTTCAAGCTGATAAATGTTCCTTCTGAGCTGCTTCACTTGTACTTATTGCAGTGTGTCTCAGGCCACATGAGGGTTTGCTGTTGTGATAAGTCTTGAGGTTTTTCCTGTAGTCTCGAGGGGTGCGGAGCTGGGGTCAGTTCAGACACGCACTTAGAAGACCAGATGCTCATGAAAAGCTTATACAGACAAATCTCTGGTTTCAGTGTATTCATGGTAGAAACTTGTATTAGCAATACCACCCTGTTTAGGCTCTTTCGTCTACAAATTTAACTTGAAAATCCTACAAAAGGAAGTTCACGAATTTCCATTCTACCTGAGCTGAGTAAAACCAAGAAGCATCAGATATTACAGAACACAGAAATGCTGTTAATGTGAATTCAAAATATATTCTACCTTTGATTTAAATGTAGGTTATTGTCACAGCAGAGTTATTGCATATTATCCTTTGGACACCCTGAGTTTCTGATTTTTCAGTTCCTGATGAATGAACCCTTTACTCCCGGTGCCCTTAGGGAAGTTTTCTCACCGGCAGTTGTTGCTGTAGTAGATTGGTGTTACTTAGTATGACTTTGCAGAGATGTTTTTACCTAAGAAATGCAGTATGAAACAGTGAAACGGTGCCTTATGTTTTTATTTAAAGCCCTGAGTCATTGACATATCCCAAACATGGCACATACGGTACAGAATTACTTAGGAAAATACCTCCAGTCTGTTTTTTCACCCAAAACATGTTAAGCACAAAACTAAAAATAGCTTGCATAGCAATGAGTTCTCCATCAAGAAAATATCTGTTTGTATAGCTGGACTCTGCATACAACTGTGTCACTCTAGTGAAATTCAGTTGCCTAGTAAACATATATCTTGGGATATATGTTTACTGAACAACATATATTGGATTAGGCATGGAGCCAGTCCAATTTCATGACTACACCTTTGAAAAATTGTCTGATTAATACTGAGAGGAATAATTGTATGTGAAAGGAATAGTAAACATTACCCACCAGAAAGAATTTTCAGCAGATAACATGAATTACTTTGTCCATTCGGAACACTATTATGGAGAAATCACTTTAATCATTTTCTTCAGCAGTAGCACTGATTAAATAAATTAAGACTGATTAAGTATTGAGAGTTATTGGGATTACTTCGGATAAACTATTTTGGCTTTACGCAGGGTTGTCCACATTCAAAGTTTGAATAAGTTCAAAGTTTGCATAAATGTGATTCATGAAAGTAGAATCATAAAAATCCAGAGAGAGACAGTAAGATTTTCAGAGGGAGTTTAAAGAATTTTAAAATCAGTGAAATTCTTTATTTGAGTTTTACAGACTACCTATCTCCAGCCAAGATTTTTGTCATAATATAGCGAACAAAATTCAAAGCGTGCAGTTTAGCCCAAAGTCTGTTTTTATTACTGAATTATCATAAATCCCAAACACATTGCACAACACTCTTTCTCTAAATTATCATAGTGTAGTCATTCATCCTTTTCTATACCCATGAATGCAACTTTGCCCTGTGCTTGAAAGGTTAGCATGTCTGTGACTGGATTGACCAATGTAAGATCTAATTCATTAATTACTGGTTTATATTCCAGCCTTTATAATAAGGCGTTTCAAGTGCGGTTGCCTCTGGTACCAAAGAGAAGAGAAAATCTCTTGGGTAACGTCTAACCTACATTAGGGCCTTACGGGCTAATGCAAACTTTGAGGTACCAATGACATATTTGAAAAAGCATGTGACATGGATTGCTTATAAATTATTTGGATTTATTTATTTTATGTTCTATCTTTCAATTTACTCCTGATGAAAAGTACTAAACTGACATCAATAGAGACTCCTTTTTTGTGAGCGTAGTATAGACAGGTGTTCATTCAATGCTACATTAAGACCACCAACCCATGTCACTTAAACTACTGAACAGCCATCAAGTAATAATGACTTCCAATTACTACTAACCTGAGCTAGAGTTGAACCAGTGACCTTGAAATACTCCGTATCCCATTAACAGTTCCCTAAGCCATCCAGTCCCCTGGTGTTTGATTGTTCTGAATACAACAAAAGAGCTTTCCTTCATTTTTCTTTATTTCATTTTTTAAAAACTGCTTAAAATTAGGGGTGGATAGGTATCGAAATACTCAATTTACAGTTTCTCTGTATCTCTAATACCACATCTAGAAGAACAGCTTTCATTTTCACTGAGAATACCTCCCGCTGAAATGAAATTCTCTTTTCTCAGTCCTTGATGCCTTGTCTGTCACTGACTTATTTTGCACACCTAGATCTCAAGAATCAGTAAAAGCTGCCATGCTTCTGCCTTGCATTACATTACAGCATGGTCTCAGACTCTCATGATGAATCCTGGTATATCCTCTCTGTTACGGGAGCATGTTAAGAGCTGAACAGATAATAAGCAATGAGTCATTAGATGCTAATTTCTATTTGTGGAATACCTCTCATTAGATTTTCTATATTGATTAGATAAATTTTTTTTTCATTTTTCTATCTATTCTCAGAAACAGGTACTCAAATATTTGATATTTTCACCAGGCCAAGTACCATGCTGGTCTGTTAGATACCAGCACTGATGCGTCTTGTACCACAGCCAGCGCTTGCAGGGAGGGGGAGGGCAGTGGGCCACCGTGGTCGGGGCCACAGGCTCTCCTGTTGGGGCGGCTTAGCCTCAGCTTGAGTGTTGAAATAGGTGACTTGCTGATGGTAGAAGCAAGGGCAACAATACCTTTGTACTTGCCTATTAAAAAATAAACACTTTCTGTAGGTAGCATCCACACAGCTGTAAGGATTTGCCTGTTCCTTTGCACTTTTACAATCTAAAATAGGTTCAGCTGCAGCACTTTGGTGTACCTTTGTGACACCTTCTGCCAGGAAAAGGTGTCAGTTCATTATGGTTTGTAACCCACCACCCGCCTCTCTCATATCTGCATTAAGAGATCCAGTGATATTGCTGGAAAACTTCATCCTACTTTTTTCTCCAAATTTCTGATGCTTTGGGGCAAATTCAGTGTTTTCATTAACATTTAAGATAAATCTGGAAAGAGCACAGACATTAATGCAGATTACAGGCCTGAAATGCTAAGCAGCAACAGCTTCCTTTGATCTTCTGAGATATGTCAGTTGTAAATATTTTTGCACTCCTGAAAATCAGCACTGTGTAGCCCTCGTCCAGATAAACGGGGAATTTAGTCATAAAAATCCTGGTAACTCCTGCTCTGCCAAGCACATAAATCCTACAGTCCCTTCCCAAACCCCATGGTTTGGGTCTGATTCTGGGCTGATACAGCAGAAACCCCATTTTCGCAGGGTTGAGCAGACCAGTACTCACCTCATGGCTAAGTGTGACAGTGGACTCTGGTAAGCAGGGCCATCTTTGAGGGACTCGCTTCAGGAAGGGTTTGCATCTCATACTACCATGTTCTTTAGAAAACGTACCATCACCACATGCCCTCTTCTAAATATAGAAGGAGGCAGGAGGGTCTCCGTCTTTTACACAATAACTCCTCCTTAGAGTACTTGCCTGGCAAGCAGCAGACCTGAGCTGAGCAGCTTTGACGTAGGGAACTGAAACGCACCAGGCCTCCCCCGTAGAAGCATGTCCTTCCCCCTCAAACTTCAGATTATTTTGCACCTAATAAGGACAATTTCCAGTTTTCCTGATGAAGT
Source organism: Ibidorhyncha struthersii (assembly GCA_013398815.1). Taxonomy (NCBI): domain Eukaryota; kingdom Metazoa; phylum Chordata; class Aves; order Charadriiformes; family Charadriidae; genus Ibidorhyncha; species Ibidorhyncha struthersii. The sequence continues at coordinate 1,315,149 of VZSZ01008266.1, forward strand.
TGTACTACCACGCAGAAAAACACCCTTGAGATTTACGATGCCAGAAAGAGACCTACTGGGAGCTTCAGAGACGGGGTACGCACCTTGGAAAAGCACCTTCTGAGGGTTTTGGGTCACTCCTTCAAGAACTGTGTTTTATCCAGTGGCTCTCTACTGTGAAATGTCAAACCATTCTTTGGCAATAATCATCAGGATAAAAAGGAAGGCACCTGCTTTCTTTGTCTACAACCTTCCATCCCCATCTCCCCCTTTTTAAGTCAAGTGAAACTTAAGATGAAAATCGCCTTTTCTTTCTAAGTCAGTTACTGTACCTGGCTGTAACAGCACTTTCCAACAGGAGGGAATTACACCTGGATCCCCCACCTCCACCTGAGTGTTCCCACTCTGTAATACAAGTGTGCATCGATGCTGTTAGCCAGCTTTATAACGAAGAACTTAAGCCCTTCTCTCCTATACCAAAAGAGGTCAGGAGATGGTTTTGGACAGTGGACCCTGAGCAAGCAGAGAGCAGGAAGAGACAGGAATATTATTCTTAAGGGCAGGATTTAAGACTCACCCATGTCCTTATTATTTCCTCATTGGCTAGACTTAGGCTTCTGCTCTTCCATCGTGGTACTGATTTTGGCTCCGGTCTCAGGGGTCTTGTTCACCCCATATACTTTATAGTATGTTTAAGTGCCTAACCAATATATGATTTTACTAGAATAGTCTCAATTTAGGCTTCAAAATTGAATCCTTTCTTTACAAGGACTTTAAGATCAGCAATGTAAAATACTAGGCTCGATACATGGGATTTTATTCACACTGGAATTTACTGTCGAGACATGCTGCTCGTGTGCAGGTCTCTGATTTACCCCTGAGGAATGAAACAACTCAATCGCAAACAGCATTTGGAAAGTAAGATGTTTCCCTCCCTGCTCCAAACTTATCATCTTGATGGTGTTCCTGGCTACACATAACCTTTTACTACAATTTTAATATGTGACAGCAAGATAAATCCAGGTCAAAATAAATATATTCTCAAAGGTAGCCAACATTCACTCCGGATGTTTTACCTTGGTAGTTTGTACCAGAGAAAACTATTCCTTTAAGCACAAGGGTGCTCAGCTGGGGCAAAACAAAACTATGGTAAATATATCTTGCAACGAAATTACATCAATGAGTTAGTGAGGTTTTTCCCTTTAACACACTGATGATATTAATTATAATTGTAAACTCTATGTCAGGTTTCATCAGACCTGTCTTTCACCATCAAACAAAAATAGTCTAATGTCAAATTACTGAAGTCTCCCAGCTGCCGGAAATTCCACTTCCCATCTCCAAGTGTTTTTCTTTACCACAAAATAACAAGCAAGTCCCATGTGTTTCTATCTGTCCTGAAAGTGCTGTCTGTAAAAGTCATGTCATAACCTCAATCAATCACTCAACATTGGCCAACACTTTGGTAGATGATCCAGAAATACTACTTACTGGGATTATACTTCAGGAAATAACATATTGCTGGCTGACAGCAGCAGCAGAATACTTTATAAGGAGGTCCGATAACCCGAAGTTACCCAAGTAGTTTCTTTCTGTAGCTTCTGGGGCTGCACCTATTTGCACACCCCCAAGTATATGCCACAAAGTGCCATGTGGAAACTGGGTGGCAGGAAGAGCACTTAGAGCTATTTAGTGCCATGAATATACACAACCACCCATGGTGATTAGTTTTCAGTATTCCTTATCTTTACCAAAGGAGCGCTGGACCTCACAGCAGAGCTAACAAGCCAGCACAAAGGATGCTGTACCGTAGCGGGTGATAAAAGCAGGGCGCATCGATGCAGCATGGAAGTGGGGTGCACTGTAAATACAACAGTTTTCCACAGAGGGGGCTGAGTTCTTTGTGTTGCCAAGCTAAAGCACAGAAGTGGTCCTTGGTCGGTCTTCGCCGCCACTGTGAGCCTACAGGCAGTCAGCAATGTTAGTAGATGGAGAGTATTCAAGAGCAGAAAATCTGCAGCTGCTCATTGGAATAAGATTTCTGGCACTATTTTCCCAGAAAATCTATTTTAGAGATAACTTTAATGTGGATATCTTAAGCCTGGGAATCAAATAACTTGCACACTAATTATTAACCTAAATTAGCTACTATGAATTATTTTTCTAGAAGTAAATACCTAAATGTAGGCAAGTATTTATTAATTTCTTTCACTTGCTCATGAACATACGTATTATATTTTCTGAGTATGAACACAGTTCACTAATTAATCAATCCGTTATGGAATAACAAAATGCCACTGACCATTTAGACACATGGAGAATACAGCCTATAGATCCTAAGCCTGTCCTTTCTTAGACTGGATATTCAAAATTTATGGATCTGCCAGTCAAGATATAATAAAATGCAGAAACATGCTTGTAAAAAGAAATGTGATATTTACTGTTCAGCCATGTAATATCTTCTACTTATACATCTCCCTTGAGGATAACTGGATGTTACTGGAAGCATAGTTTTCTTAGACATGCTCAATTTTCCTCTTTTCAAGTTCTCTTCTTCCTTTTTGTCATTTTCTCTTTCTTTTTTTATTTCCTGGATCTCCTTTGGAAAGTGCCAGACCTTGAAAAGACTAACATTGCAATAGTAGAAATAAGTAGCATTTGAGACATAATAGTTGGCTTATTCTAAATAATTTGCAATATAAAGCTGAAGAGCAGTTTAGAATGAGTATGTTTAAGAGCACTGAGGATTTAGACTTCAGTTATTTGTGCCAGAGCCAGTCTGGAGACAGACTTCATGGACATCCACCATCACTAAATCAACAAAAGTAAAGTCAGAATTGGGGCCTTTCAGTGGCATTTCCCTGCTGATTTAAGCCAGTCGGTAGGGTTCCGGCTCCATTTCCTAGCAAACTTTGGGAATTACAGATCTATTGCTAACAGGTAAGTGGCTTAAATGAGAGGTCAGGTAGCTGTATCCAAACTAGAATACAGTTCTGAATTTAAAATCATCATAACTTGTCTCTGTCATTCTAGCCTACTGTATGTATAGGAGCCTTGAGGTCTCTGGTGTTACATCCCTCTGTACGTATAAGCCTGTCTGCATACACACATCATATTCCAAATACTGCAGTGCTGAAAAGGTGCCAGTTTAAGGTCTTAGAGGAAGCAACAGTGTGTGTTTTGTAATACTCAGTAAAAGTAAATGCCATTTGATGATGTCTGTTGGTGAAAGAATAGAGAATACGCCCAGCTACGTGCTGTAACTTCAGGTCTCCTTGCTTTTATCACTTTACTTGCTTTTATGATATGTGCAGTGAAAAAAAAATCTCTTGTGAATGGAAGTCTAGCTTTCGCTGCAAGGGTTATTAAATGTGAAGAAGCAGTACAGGCCCCTCTGCTGCACATAAAAGGTGTTGCCTATGTGGTCAGCCAGCTGGGGAACAGTAAGGGACTGCCTTCTCACCGGGAAACTAGTCTCCACCACAATTTATATAATAGTTTGGGGAAATCCCCATGATGGGCCAAGGGAGATGCTGTGGATCCACTCTGTCTTGAAGCTCTACTACTCAGTGCAATAAATCCGGAGATGTAACTGCTCCTCCAGCATCCACAGAGGCCTACACCCTATGCCAGATTTTTTTCATGAATTTCTCTCTTCTCGTTGCCTCAAGCACAATTACAAATACATTATGCAGTGTGAATTGTCACCCTTTTTTAGCATTCAGCGGTGCTATGAAACACCATCCTTTCCCCTTAGTATACCGGGTTGAAATTAGTGCATTCCCCAAATATCCTGCTGCCTGTGCCACCCCACTGTGACCCAGAGAGGGGACGCTACAACCAAATGCTTCCCCTGATGGGATTTAGTCAATCACATCCACAATATCTTCCGACCTCAGCTTTCAGAAAGGTCAGGAATCCAAGTCTGCCGCTGATCCCAGGTCACCACACAATGAGCTGCTGCCAGGCTCCGAGTGATAATAAGCCCTTGATTTTCAACCGGGGGAACAGTATGATGTACAAAACAAAACAAAGTCAGATCTATTTATCCATTGGAATGGGCATACGCTTCTCCCTCCGCCTAGAGGGGCTTCGGCTGCTCCTTAGATTGCATCTTTTTATGTATATTTTTGGCAGAAAGGCATTGCACAGCACCAGGCGTTGTGCTCCACTTTACTGCGGTGCAGAGCACGACACGGTGCATTGGCATCTCCTGCAGGAAACAGAATTTGACAGAAATTTAGAAAAAGTTGGGTTTTGGATTGAGAGGCAGTGATCAATTCTGACAGCGTCCTGCTCGGCTCAATATTCTCTCTGAACTGCCTGGAACCAAATGCCAGCGTGCAGTGCATTTCTTCCCAAAGTTCAAGAGGGTAGATGTAAACACAGGCCGTAAAAGACCTGCATGTCTTGAGCTTGTAGGGGTCGTAATTCTTCCCAGCAAAGTTACCTTTCCTGTTTCTATGAATTACTCTTACATTCTTGTAAGAGATACGGTTTGAGGTATTTATGGTGCATTCAATTCTGCTATCATTGATTTACTGGACTAAACCTGCTCCAGGATATGATGTAAAGCCCCTAATTCCAAAAAACTCTTACATCTCAGTGAGAACAGCATTTTCTGCCCTGTTGCCCTCAAGCAGATGACCAACGGAGATAAACAGAGGGCACTCCACTCTCGGTTGCAATGTGCTTGGTGATGTGAAGGAATCAATCAGACAAAAGCAGATTATTAGAGTGTCTGAGAGAGATCAAACATTGCTGGCATCTTCACCCACACACGGTTGATTTACAGGCAAGCTGATAAAGTGCTGCAGCTCACTGTCAGAAGTACATGACAGCTCCTCTAGCTCTATGGATAAATTATTGCTGAAGCCCATGATAACATTTCTCCACCTAGCAACCAAACATAACAGGATGTGGCTTTTAGTACTCAGAGCCAGAATGATACAAAGAGAAAACACAGAAACTCTTCAAGCAGTGAGGTAGCGCACCAAGAAAGGAAGGCACGAATAGATTTTCACACACATGCACACGCACACGCGCGTCGGGGGTATATCTATACCGGCTCTGCTGGCAAAAAAACTGACTTTGCATTAGAGCCGTGTATTTGAAAATACACAGGCCAAAAATGCACAGAATTGGGGCAGGCAATGACTGCGGGAGCGGGGTGGCAGCGAGGGTAATCATGCAAGTGTGCACGCGTGCAAACTGAAACGCAGGGCAGTGGGAAGAGTCCTTGTACGGGGGTTTGCGACCGTGCGGCTCGCCCATATGTACCCGAGGCTATGCTGCACGAGTGGATAGGAACATACATGGAAAACGTTAGGTGTTTCCTTTTACTTGGAAAAGTGCCAGCAATATGAAACCACCAAATGAGCCGGACTTCAAATAACCCTATCTTGCTTTAAAAAAAGGCAAATCAAAATAATCCAATTATTTGGAAGACAGCTTTAAAGAAAGGTGCAATTCAGATATTCTCTTTATTTTTATCTGGTGTCTTATAAAATAATAAGCAATATAATCTGCTAAATATTGCATCATGGCTATTAGACATTGGGACTGCTCTCAAAAATTGAGTTGGGTTAATTAGAGCATGTACTATGTGCCTATAAAAGACTAAATCAGGCTCTGTCTCAGGAGCCAGACGTGAGTGCTTTTCGAAAACTGAGACTGTGACCCTGACAACTTAAAATCTAAAGTATATTGAAAGTACTCACAGGTTAGAGGTTCTGCTGCCTTAGATGCCTTTAACAAATTTTCTTACTTTGAAACACACTTCCTTATTTAAAAATTATTTTTCCTCTTTGTTGCTCTATCAGAAGTCAACCCACAGAAGAATAGGGAAATGAATATGGAAATAAGTGTATGAAAGAAATTATGAAACCTGTTTATCTGCAGTGTTCTGCCAAATGAACAATCAGAAAATGTGATTTTTTTTCAGAAAATGTGATTTTTTTTTTTCTCCCTGTGGCTTTTTCAGTTACAAGAATTTAGAAAAGGTGAGAGGTAAGTGAGAAATTCCGAGATGTAAAAAATGTAAGCTGATGATATCCCTTAAGTAATTCTTCGTATTATTTGTTAGTTGGTCATATTAAGGACTCGGTATTGTTTATATTAAGGACTCAGTACTGTTTGTCTGCAAACTGAGATCTAAGACCAATTTGCATTTGTACATTTTAATTGTGCTTCTTTAGTCACTGCTGTGATTGAATGTAGTCCCAGCAAGCGAGCTTGCAAGCTGGCTTAATTAACCATTTGCACTTGTTAATATCTGCACAACTGCATTATCTGCATGCACCTTTATGAAAGTATGGACCTGACTAGAAAGTTTTCCTTATTAATGAGCATGTTACTGGCTGGATTACTTGAAGCATATCTTACCTTTGTGCCTACTGGAGGTTAAGTGCAAGGGTGCAATCCGATTGTTCATGATATTTTAGAATCTCCATCCAATTTTACCATACACTGTGCAGACTTACAGACACATTACAGGGCAGTTTCTGTTGGACCTCATGGGGCAGATTTAACAGTGCAACTCTTGTAAAAGCCAACAGAAATTGCATGGCTTAATCCTTGCATGCTGCATTGAAAAATTACCCATAAATATTTCACCATTATGTTTTATTATTACAGTCAAATTTGTTTTATGTACTTATTATTTAAGGGATAATAGGGCAGGTGTCCCATTTTATGAGGCAATAATCTGGTTCACGTTGGCTCCATAGTTTATCCCTACCAGTGAGCTGCATTATCACCAAGGGACATAGGGAGCTTGTCTTATTATAGTCATAATAATAATACCTTGTATTTCTACAGCACCTTTCCTCTAGAATGATCTTAAAGCACTTTAAAGATACTATTTGATTTTTGACAAGTGGGGTCATCTCAAAGACTATTTCAACAATACCCATTCTGGAGTCAAGATAGAAACCAGACTTCAGACCATCCAGACATCCTCTCTCAAATCTCTGAAAACATTTGTTGTTTATACATCTCTGACTCAGATAGCTGAGTTTACATGTGCAGGGGATGAGGTTCCAAATATTGATGGATGTCCTTGGCTGGGGGATCATGGGTTCACTTACTCTGGAAGTGGAACGTGATGCCCTTCAATTCAGATGTCTTGTAAATGTCTCTGTACATCAGAAACAGCTCTCTGAGGAGGGGTTGTGAGAGCTGGACTGCAGGCGTGCAGAGACAGCCCTCACATTTATTGGGAGGTTTGGTTGAAACCAGATCAAAGGGGGAGTGATTCCCACCCCTTCATTAGGTAATGCTCCTCTTCCAGATGACTTAGATTATGTATCCTCAGTATGGCCATGATGATCATTAATGTTAGTGCCCTTTTGGTAGATGCAGGTGCTGCTGACAAAAGAAACCATTCTACTTTCTTCCAAGCAGCTTAGTTGTTCACTAGTTTGGGTTTGTGTTAGTATATTAACCATGTTCAAGTGTATATAGTGTATTAGTTGTATTCAAGCTTGGCCTAGGCTGCTGTCATTTTTCCTGAATACCACTGACTGGGTACAAAATTGAAGGTGCCTTACAGCCAGAACTGTTGATGTGTGCCCATCCCCAGCTCCCTTTTATGAGCCTGTGCCACACGGAGTCTTGGTTCGTTTCTGGATAACGTTCTCTAACGTATGTGCCTTGCCTGCCCAGCCCTTCAGCCAACGCTCTGTGCCACAGTGACAAAGTATGGCACCACTCAGTATTTCAAGCCCCCAGATGACTTCTGAGTTTGTGATTCCGGCATTTCCTCTCAGTTACAGCCTGCCATAGGGAAAAGAGTTGCCAAATTGAGATTAGGCTTGTATTTTATTAAAAGTAAAAAGAGGATTTACCCACAAATATTGTGGGGTTTTTGCTTTTTCTGCTACTTTTGTCTTTTTTTTTCCCCCTTGTGTTTTCTGTCTTCAGCCGTGAATCCAGAATGGCAAAAAACTTGTATTTTTTGCTGTAATATGAGTTATCTAATAATTTCCAGTAATAGAAGTGGTTTACTTCTACTTGAAAGTTGAAGCCAGCTCTGGTGAATTTATATATTCTTTGATTAAATAAGATATATTAGGCTGTGTTTGCTCTCTTAACATCCCACAGTCACAAGGGCATTAGCTACTCAGAGGTGGTGTTACTCATTCCTCCCTTATCCAAAATCCCAGGCTAACCTAAAAAACTTTCCCAACTAATACTTCACTGAAATTGCCAGATTTCCACATTAAGTTAAAATTTATTTGAAATTTCCCCACTGGGAAAAAAAAAATCTTTTAAAAAAATTTTCCAGTGTTTTGTTTACTTGCATCTTGCATGATTCAGCATTCTCAGAATATACTATTTTATTTAGAATGGGTGGAAAAAAGGATCAGTTTCTGCTATCTTCATAGAGAAATAGTTGACCAACCTGATTTTAAAAATATTAGTGCATAACTGTGCCAGTAGTTGCTTAAAATTATTTTTATTAGCCCCTACCTGTGTTTTTGAGTACCTAAACATCTCAAAATGTTTCACTTCATTATACTTCAGCATTGTGGCTAAGGGACAAAGCTTTCATTAGATCTATCATCCATTCAAAAAATATAGCTCTGTGCGACATTTACATCAGTAAAACAAATCATACTGTGCCTCAACTTTCCCCCATTAGTAACTGAATGGATGTCTTGCCTCACCCAGGCAACAGGATATGTCGAAAGTTCACTGGATTTACGGATAACAAATCACTAGCTATCTTTCAAGCATTGTACAAATTATCAAACATTATTTTATGTCACCGAGTGAGCTGACTGGGCCATGATTCAGGCATGTGCTTAAGCACCTTGTTGACTTCAGCATCTAAATATCTAAAATGAGTATTTAGAACGAGAAAAAGAGACATGCTTTCCTTCCTCCCTGGACCATTGTGTAGGAGGTAAGTTCCTAATCTCATACCTCAAGAAGTATCAAAGTTTATGCAGGAGTTCAGCAGTTCAGCACCTGTATTTTGAGCATCTGGATCTACTTCTCCTCTTCTCATTCGTTTCTTTTTTTTTTTTTTTTTTTGGCTTGCTTATTACAAAATTTCAGGTTTACATATCTTCAAGAAAGTTGATATTGCGAGGAAAAAAATTGCATATATCTCATTATATTAAAATGTTAACATTTCTAATATTTCCTAATGACACCACTATAAACTAAACATTGGAATGAAAAGATCTATGACAAAAGTGGAGCCTAGAGACATTTAATGTGAATGCGTTTCTGGGGCAGCTCAGGATTTGTTTTCGGAATGTATAGAAGATTATAGAAAATTGGTTCAATTATGCCCTCAATTACAATGTGTAAAGTCATTGTACCCTGCAACTGATGGCAGAATTGGGACCAAACAGCGTATATTGAGAAATATGATGTAGCTTTTATGTTGCTTTCATATTTTCTGCTCTTGTATCGTGTTCTATACTACTGTCTGTTATTTATGCAAGACAGTTATCCTTTGTTATCCAATTTTTATTTTCTTAAATAATAACCGGGATGAAGCCTGGAAGGCACATCTCATGAACACCCCCATTACGGTGCTTTATTGACTGGTCAAGGTCCCATTCCTAAAGGAAACAATGGTGTGTTTTTCAAGCCACATCCAAGTCCAGGTGTTCAAACTCTGTCGAAATCAGTATTGCACAGAAACAGGAGGATTATTAAAGCAACAGAACTGTCTCCTCTTCTCAGAAAACAGCAACAATGCAGGCAGTAATATACAAGTATTTCTTGCACGACTCTGCCCCCACTGATGACATTCCTTAACCTCCTCATTGGGAGCAGTCACCTCCGAGTGAGCCAGGCTTTTCAGTCACCAGAAACCATTCCAGTCCAGCTGCCAACAAAGGTGCCAGTAATCATTTTGCTGGTTTTGTAGGATGGTTTTCTGCTTCGTCAGACACCACTGAGCAACCATTATTAATACTCATGGAAATTTCAGCTGTGTTAGGAGACTATCCCTGATGAAGGCTGATACACACTTGACAAACACTGAATTTTTTGTTACTGCTTACACCATGGGACTCTGAGCACTCCCAGAAATTGGGAGATTTTTTCTTATTCGATACCTACGGCCAGAGCCAACCAATCCCCGACAAAGAAAGCATGCTAGAACATGTACAAAATATGAAACAAATTCTGTGGTTCATATTTGCAAAGAACATTGCAAACATAAATCACGACTTACAAAGCCAAAGGAGGATGTCAGAACGGTTAACAAATGTTGCTTGTCTACTCTGTCAATTGGCTCTAAGAATACATGGATCCATGGTATTCAGTTAGGCTTGCATGATTTAGCTGATCGTATTCAACAAAATCTGCCAAGATCTTCTCGTACCCCATAAATGAGCTCCCAAAATGTATAGCTTATAATTGCCTTTTTTTTTTTTTTTTTTTAAATGAAAGCCTCTAGCAGCCGGGAGATTCTACAGTTCTCTGAGTATTCAGACAATTGAAACACAATAAAAAAAGAATCCTGTGGCATCGGGGTTTTTTTGAGGCTGTGGATATTAGGACTTAGATGTGTGATGCTTGTGTGATCAGCAATACAATTCTATATTCATGAGAAAGTAAAATATGAAGTATAGTGTAAAGTAGCTGTTGCATGCGTGCTTTATCTTGAAACAGTAATTGAATAGCTGCTAAGTGCTGAATCCTGAAGGGGGAAAAAAAAATCCTGTATGGTTCCTTGGCATTCTTTTATGCTACGAGAGTTCATCCATCCATCCTAATTTATGAAATGCCTTCATATTTTGGCCTTCCAAAATTCGACCAAATATGTTTCAGATGCAGTGTCTTTATTATCTTGTGCTTTATCAGAGGAGAGGAAGAGGGCACTGAATTTCCATGAATTCTCATTGTTGTTATCTCTCTGAATATGCAGCCCAGACAAAGAACTCTCTGAATGTAAAGTAAGAGAAGCGCTAACGCTCAGCTATAGCTTGATGCTGAACTCTTACAAGCATGAAAATCCTTCTCACATTTCAGTGCTTGCAGCATCTCTGGCTGCTAATACACAGCAAAAGAAGACATGGTGAAGCCTGAGCACCATGGGAAGTTTTTAGTAGTCTGTTGAAGGTGCCATTCATCACATTATTGAGTGCATCTGTGATCTGATCGGCTTCCTCCCCTCCCATTAAAATGGAAAATAAGGCCTGCATAGGTTCAGTACCTTTTAGGTCACCAGCAACTTGCAAAACGTGCGTCTCTGAAAGGTGCCTGACCTGTAACGGAGGGGACACTCTGCTTAGGCTAATTTGTCCGTGACAAATTTACTGGCTATTTTGTTCTTGGTACTTGAGCTACTTCAGCACCAGCTCAGATGTCGCTCCGCTGTACTGCTCTCCTGGATGTAGACAAAACGTGATGCTTTTCCACCAGGACCTCTATCCCAACACGCTTTTGTTGCCTGCAGTATTTCACAGGAAATATAAACAGCCTGCCTCCCCTTGGAGCGCAGCAATAGCCAAGTTCCTGGCAAAAATATTGACAGAAAACAAAAGCTCCCTGTAGTTACAGAGGGTCTCACAGAGCTCAGGTTAGATCTACGGCCTTCCAAACCGCTGAAGGCTGAGAGAATTGTGGAATTTGGCTCAGCTGGGCTGCCTCCTTCCTGCACCAAAATTTCAACACAAACATAAAATGAAAATTTCTTTCTTCAAACATACTTAATTGCTTTCAAGTTTTGGCACTTCTGTTACTATTGGATTTCCAGGGCGTCCCATGGTAATGATTAGAACTAAGCAAATACCTCAAAATATTTTCCATGAAAACTCCCTTGAATAAAACATTGAATAGCCTTCAGCTGTGTTCACACCCCTTTCATATTTGCTTTCTCTGAATATTCCAGTGACTGATTTATGGGCAGAAATGTTAACTGAAACAGCAATTTTTAAGGGAATGTTGCTTAACATTTATGGAAAGCAGATTTTAAATATGGATATAGAAACTAAATGCAATCTAATTGGAGCGAAAATAATACCAGGTGATTTGAGTCCACTCAGTGTAAGTAACCCATCTTAGTGTCCAAAATTGCAAAAAGCACTAACAAAAGAAGTCTCTGTCCACCATAAAGACCAAAAATTAGGACCAGATACAGACAAAACTTAGGAGGTACCTAATGGGTTTTGAAAAAGTGCCTGAGCAGCGTATGTGTCCAGCTCCTGTTGACAAAATACCTTTATACATCTGGCTATACCTCAAAATAAATGTTGGATATTAAATACATTTGAAAAATGTGAAGGTAATGCAAAGTTAATTGTGAACAGGAGAAGAGACTGAGCTCATTGACTTAGTTGTTTACTATGAATAAGTTGATTGGCCTTACTAATGATATAGGATTCTTGGCTGCTTCTTGAAGACTTCATTGTCAAAGAGCAAATATTTGCATATTGCTCTACAACATCATTAATTTTGTTTTGGTAGGTGAGTCATTAAGACCTACATTTTTAAAAGTGTACAAATATTGCATGTCTAATTTGCATCAGCGTCTAATATGTGCATAAATCAGGTGAGATCACACAGAGATGACCAATCATGGCATCCTTGGACGAGCAAGGATGCATATAGGCAACTCATGTTATCGATTGCATTAAAAAAAAAAGAAGCTGAACAGAGTTTTAAAGTACGGTCTTAAAACTCTCAATTTTTGCATATGAAGCTCTTATCCATTCTGTAGCATGTTCCAGAGAGAGATGGTTTTGCTGGTACAGGGAACCTCAGACAGATCTGCATTATTCCCCTATGAGTGCAAAAATATCTTCATGCAATATCTGAAAAAACTCATTTAAATGCTCTGTGAATACAGCCCTTCCCAAAGGCCAAGATGTATTCATGTATTTTGGATGATCTTCAGCTAGAAAACTGTGCAGTTAATGCACCCATCTTACAACGTAAAAGATTTAAACAAAACAAAAAAAGAAAAAAGAGAGAGAGCTGAAAAAGCCAGCCTACAGCCTCTAACCTAGATTCGTGCTTTTAAATAAAGATGGTGTGACTATGTTCTTATTACCCAATTCCAATAACAGCTAAGGTTCGTTCTTTAAAAATTAAGAGCCAGAACATTTTCTTAGGGACACTTATACTATAGTGTACCTTTTTCACCTTTCTGGTAAGACATCTTAAAAATATCAGAATCAAACAGCAATTTCAAGGATGGAAAGTGCTTTGTTTTCTTCTTCTGCAAGAATGAATGGAAGGATTTCAAAGGATAGAAATTATGAGTGAACATTGTAGGTGCTTTACCCAAGAATCAGCCAAGTTCAAACTCAGACTAGATATCAGGTTATTAAAGATACTCCAAAGGCTATCAGATCTTAGGCAGGATGCGTAAGTGAGCACACTTTAGTTTCCCTTTCTTTCCTAAAAAATAACTGCTTACCCTACTGCCATCGCATGCTAAATTGTCATGTCTTTCTTTTATTAATAAGACAGCTATTTTCTGAGCTTCTTAAACTTTTCCAAATTTTCTTAGCACAAACACTGTTCATTTCATTTCTTATTCTGAGACTGATAACAGGGTTTCTATAAAAATGAACATTCATGATCAAAGAGCAGCTCTGTATCATAAACAAATTACAACTGGGCATGCTTTGAAATAGCTTAACCTAATTAAGCTCAAACACTTTTGCAAAAGCTTTAAAAAAAAAATGGGTGTAATTGGAGCTCCATTCAGGTTCAGCTAACTTCATAATTTTAGTTTGTTTGGCGTTTTTTTCCTTGCAAAGCTTTGTATAAACAAAACATTTTGACAGCGTTGCCTTCCTGGGAAAAATGGTGGTGCTGCTGAAAATTCAAATTTCCAAATGAAATGCAGTTCTAATTGCTCATTTTTACAGTCCTTGTAATTCATGTGAAATGTCCGTGCCAAACAGAGATCTAATTCGCATGTGACTATTTCACGACTGTGTAATACTCGTGTGCGTACAAGTAAGTGTAACTGAGTTGGTGCCCATTGCGTGCTGGAATGCCAGTAACTCTCTGTGCGTATCTGAAACCCAACTGCGTGTATTTTTCTTACCAAACTCGTTTACAAATGAAGGGTTTGGTTTTGAGGACTAAAATGGAAATCTTCGTGGCATCATCTGGTGCCACTGTCTTAAACTACGTTATGTGTCAAGCATGCTCAGGGATGGCAGACGTTACTCCAGATGTCTTCATCATTTTCAGTGCATATTGTTGGTTCCTTAGGGAGAATCAGCGTTTAGGCTGACATTATTGGACACTCAGGTTTTGGTGTCTAATTTGTGACCTCACTCTCTACCTCCATTTTAAAAGTGTTACGTAAAACTTTTCTGAAGTGTTTATAGATTATAAAACCCCAAGTTATAAGCATTGATGATCTTCTTAAATCTGGTTCTAGGCTGATTTACAATAATATTACACCTGAATCCTTTATTTACTTAAGTCAGTTATTTTAAAGGTACAGAAACAGCTGTGGGTGGTAAAATGGCACAGAAAAAATCTCTTTATTGAAACTTCAATTATCTTAAAATTCAAAAGAATAAATCTTTTGTAATCTATACAGAAATCTGTATTTCTGTCATCACCATAAAAATGGAATGCTTTCTAGCAGAGCTTTAAACACCATTTCTTCTGTAGTGAATTATTTCCTATTTTTTATAATCTTTTAATTTTATTGATGTTTAATTTCATAATGACAATAATTTGCTATTTGTCTAGCTGTAGGATTTCCATAAGAAGACTGTAATTCTTTGAATGAGTCACTTTTTTTATTCTGTTCTGCACTCAAATCTCAAAATACAAGCTATGATTGGTGTGCGGACAAATGTCTGGGTGACTATCTCTATCATAACAATTATCTATCAGGAATATTTGTGGAAAAAGAATTTAAAATTCATTCTTGTCTTCTCTTAGTATTCCTGAATAACTGTTAACACTAAGTTTTGTTATTTGAATATCCATGCTTGTAAAAGTTTACTATACTGATGATTACTGAAGGCCTTAATTGAAACAAATTCATGTATACATTTCAACAAATATTTGTGTTCCGCAATCCTAATTTTTTCCATATTTATTATTTCTTTTCCATTTCATGGGAAGAAAATTTTCAGTAAAATTTATTTTAATAATTGGAAAGTATTAGAAGTGCTAAGCCAAATTACCTGTAATTATATAACCTTCTGATTCTGACTGTGTTTAACAGATTAAATGTTCTGTCTTTACAACTTTCAAGGTTAAGTGCTCGTAATGGGACATGCTGGTGAGTAGGTCATATAATCCACAGCAAGTGGTACTCAGCAAACTAAATGGAGGGTAGTTATTAAAATCTATAACATACAGCTTTAATCTAACACTCAAATTATAAGAGAACCACTTGGAAAAAGCTAAAGGCTATTTGCAGGTTCAATATATTCAGTTCGCTCTCAACAGTGATCAAAGTTTGGAACTTCACATGTCTTGGACTGGTGTAAGAGCTAATTTGGAGG
Organism: Ibidorhyncha struthersii; assembly: GCA_013398815.1. NCBI lineage: Eukaryota > Metazoa > Chordata > Aves > Charadriiformes > Charadriidae > Ibidorhyncha > Ibidorhyncha struthersii. Next base: position 1,330,586 of record VZSZ01008266.1, read on the forward strand.
AGCTGCAAAAAAATACTGTTATATCCCCAAGCTACAGTAGTTTCATAATTGGAGTCTTATACCTGTGAATGAGCGAGCAGCTGCTTGCATTGCACAGCTCTCGATAGGTTTGCATCATTGCATTTGTAAGGGTTAAAAGTCAGTTAAATGAATCTGAACACTAAGACAAATTGCACTTCTGTTTCCTACATAGTTTTCTACCTGAAGTCGTTCTTTTTTAATTGGTGAATACTACTTTAAAACGAGACACAAGATTGCCAGTCTTTTTTGCAGGGATGTTTCGGTCACTGACAAGGCCACTCAATAAGTTCATGCCTGCCTTTGTTCCGTATCTTATTATTTTTTTATCTTGAATTTTCTTGAGTTTATTGATACTTACTTTTCCTAATCTATCCTGAAAGCCATGCAAAGTCTATAAAGTTAGGTCCAAAACCTATTTAGCCTTGGGGTGACACATTAAAAAAGAGGGTGGTTTTCTTTTTTCCAAAAAGTCCACCTTTATATGTGCAACCGTTACCCTGAAACAGTTGTAGTGAAAGCCCTCTATCAAAACAACCACACCACCTTTGCATTGCTGTTTTTCCTCTGTCGGTCCTTGAAATGACCTTGGTTTAATTACCTGCATCTCAATGAGTGAATCTACATAGAAAGTGAAGGTTAATTAATGAAGGATCGTTTCTTACTTTAAACCTATCAGGCAGTGGCTGACAAGCAAGTCTGGTCCATGCAGTATTATCCTATATCTCATTAGAAATGGTCAGATTGATGTGCTAGCTCTGGTCTAGAAAAAGGAACGGGACAGTTTGTTAATGAAGAGAAGCGACGGTACTCTTGCAAACAAATTCCAAAGCCTGTGTAGGAGTTCATTATCACCAACGTTGTTGAACTTCAGCTTTTCCCACTAGCTTCTTAATTTCAAAAGAATTTAATTTACTCCTTTTAAATGTATCAAACTTCAAAGTTCTCCACCCAAAAGGTAGGGTAGTTTTTCTACCTGAATGAATCTGGCTAAAAATTGGCAAAATAATTAGATCCTCTCTAATATATTTGTGTAGCTGTCACAAAACCCACTCAGGTTGCATCGCCTTACATCTGTTGGCTACAGGAATTCATATTCTTGACCTGTACTTCTAGATCTCTGAGGCAGTCCTTGCCCAGGAGTGCATTGCTGTGTTTTAGAGCTCGATGCCACTCTGTTAGCATTCCTCGTGGTGTCCAGCAAACCATCCACAGACATGGCTGAACTGCCCTTCCCATTAGGACGTGCCTTCTCGTACACTCAAGAAGGCTATTTTACGGCTCTATAATGGAGAAAAGTAATGAAGCAAACTGAGGAGGGTCTTACTGTCATACTGTCATCCTTGTAGGTAAATCAGTGATTAAATAATGATTACTTTCAGCTACAGCACATCGAGCAATGTGCCACAGAACCAGGCCTCCTAAAGTACTACTGCTCGTCTCCAGCAAACCAAACATTCTTACTGTGAAAGCTTCAACTTTGCTCATTAAAGGTTTTAGGGGTTTTCTCAAAAAAAAAAAAAAAAAATAGTTTATTGTGGAGGTGACAATGAGGTGAAACTTGGAGTTGTGCTGACTTGAATGCCGACATCCTTCCTGTGGAGCAGCCGGTGGGCATAAAATACCCACACAGAGCACTGAAGGGCAAAACAAAAAAAAACAGAAGATAAGGACTGGAGGAAGACAGTTTCTTAAAATAAGGAGCTGAAACCAAAGTTCACAAGTTTTACTGAGAGCCCTAAGAGCCCTCTGTACTTAAGCTCATAAAGAGACAGACATACGCCGCACATAAATCTTTTATTTCCAGTCACTCATGTTGTTGGTATAAAGTAGCACGTTCATGACTTTAGAAAAACACTTGCAGTTTCTTTATTTCAAAGACCATGGTGGAGAATGTATTTTTAAGACAATAACCAGTGTCTTACACCTGGCTATCGCTTAGTATGATGGAGGTAATTTGGTCCTATGTCACTTGGAACTTTTCAAAACATAAAGTGGACTTAGTTTGCAGAGAAAGTCTTTTAATAGCCATTTGCAGACAGATGGATTACACCTGCAGTGATTAAGTGCACTCCTAACACACTGGATTGCAAAGATCAAACCAGAACCTATTTCAGCATGGGACCTTACCTTCAAAAGGCAGCACCCCACTGGAATAAAGAGCATGAGGATTTCTAGGCACTGGAACCGAATCAAAGGGATCCAGCTTCACCTATGAAACCATCTTTGGGCATTTTGGGGTTCAAAGCACTGATGCTTTCCAAATGACCTCAGAAGGTGGTTTCCTTTTTTTTTTTTTTTTTTGTTAAGCTGGGAGTCAGGCTGGATTCAGAACCAGCTGCAGTGCAGGTACTAGGCAATGGTTTGCCAATGTTCACATCATTGACGAGTTTTCCAAACACAAAAATGGTCAGAGAGGCAAACATTTCTTATGCTGGTGAACAAAGAACGTATCAATACCAGAGGTTTGTTTGCTTCCGTGTTTTGACTATGTTTGATCTTGCAAACATTACAGATTTTGGCTGCCTTACAGTTTGTGAGGAAAACAATGTTTCTTTGCTTTAGATTATAATAGGCTCTTCAGCATCTTGCAATTCCTCTACCTTTTTAACATCTTCCCTTCCCAGCCTTATCCACTGATTAAGAAATAGTAACAAAACACGTCCAAAAAATTTGATCTTTTTTCATCGTCGCTTTTGAAGATTTACAGAAAAGAAGGTGGGACTGAGCTTAGAGGTAAAGCTTTTCTTTAATACACTATATAAAACAAATTTTTATAAAGATTTAAACGGTAAGTTGCTCCCACCTTAAGTGGAAAATGTCTTGTGTGATCATGCTTCCGTCTTGTCTATAAAATGTGACTTTTCTATATGCAGAAATATTAAGAATTGTTTCTGGTTTGGGCATGTGCCAGAATTTAACTCATCACACTTCTGTGTTTTCAAGTACCAGGAAAAAATGATATAAAAATGATATTAAAAGTTTTCTGTAACTGTGAAACAGAGCTCATTTACCTTTGTAATTTTCTATTAATTTACTACTAGGATTCATTTTGCATTTAATTCAGTCCTCTAATGGCTTGAAACTGTGTCTTTGGTCTTTACACATTTGTGGTCTCAGTCGTGTCAAGCTTTTTCATCTACTTTATGTTCATTTATTTTAACTTTTAGTGGTCTTCTAGCCAATTCTTTATCCTTTTTATTACAAGAGCATGAAATTTTATAATGCCCTAGAGCTTTGTTAGTCAGCTGCTACAAGGTTCTTAACCTTAGTTAATTTATTCTTTCACTTTTGACTTTCAGATATGGAGCATGCTTTAATATTTTGGTTTTGAATATGAAAGCAACTTTTATTAAGTAGGTTTATTACATTAATAGATCCTTTTTTCATTTTTACAGTAGTGTTTAGGTATCCTGCTAGCCATAGAATATATCATTTTACATACTGATTTATATTTTTTGTAATATAACTTAAACTTTACTATATTAAAATATTGACAATATAACAATCATAACATTGTTAGGTAATTTTACTGAAGAATCATTGTAAACAAGCATAAGAATGTTCTTTTTCATTGTAAAACCTGAAATTTTTTTGTTGCTTATTACATTAACAAATCCTACCCAATGGCAGTTTTCTTATGTACAGAAAAATAAAGGGGAAACCACTAAAATTATCACTTGCCTTAATTTTACATGATTATTCCGAACACATCTTGTATCCCCATCAAGTGATGTAATGCTGGCCGCTCTTGCAATTTGGCTAGTCCCACAGGAATTCATTAAATCCCTACAGCCATGTTATTATCCAAGAGTTTCATATTTTTATCTTTCAGAAGTAATTATTAGCATTCCCAGCCAGAGAGCAAAGCTTGGAAATCTAAATGCTAGTCTCCAACTTGAAAAGGCTAATGAAAAACAAAATATTACAAGGAGGGGAAAAAAAAATCCCAAACTGTTTATTTCTGGTTTTAATTCCCCTTATTCTAAAGCTTATATTCAAATTTTGTTGGTCTGACTCACATTATACTTGGAGTGGGACCACTACATAAATAGAAGAAGTATTAAACTCAGAAAGAGGAATTATGAATTTGTTTGGGACCTATACCTTGACCTACTTTGAAATCCACTGAAATAGAGGCAAAAACTTTATTTTGTAGGAAACTTTTGTAGTCCCTGACAAAATGGCCAACTTAGATTTTGCTGTGAAATTCAGCCCGCTTCAATGCAAGGAATGTAATCTGCTTCTTTTCACTTAGGTGATGCATAAAACATGCTTTCTACATAATGTTTTTTACCCTTAAACATCACTAATCATTATTCTGTGCCCTTTAATTTGCATCTGTCTTAAATCTCTGTTGGTATTCCTCTTCATTCTCTTACTTTATTGACATTAAAATATTTTTATTTAGCTCAATTAAATCATCATCCTGGTGCTCAGAGCAGTGCATCACTTTTGAAGCTGCTTTAGGAAACAAATGCAGATGGTTCCCTGGCCCAGAGGAGGTTGCGCCCTCATCCGAGATGAGCCTGGACACAAGCGAGGGTTGGCCAAAGGTCTGCACAAGCCCTGTGCACCGCTTGTATCCCATATCCACCCAGCTGTACACGACGGTCCATCAGCCGGGGCAGCTCCCATCTGCGGTTTACCAACAGGGACCAAAGATCTGGACAGGAAAAAGTGACAGCTGAACAGCAGAGAATAAAGGTGATACTAAGGAAAGATTAGATATCAGCTTAACTATGTTACCCAAGATTAAACACGATCAGACTCTTCAGTCTCACTGAAGAAGCATGTTTTGAAGACCGAGGCTCAAAGGAGAAGAGGTTGGAGGTGTATGAAAGCTGCAGCTTGAATGGTGCTGTAATATATCCAGCTCTAAATGTCATAGTCTAACCCCAAACATTATTATTAACACAATACTGACAGCCTGTTTTTATTTGCCTTCCAAGTCTTCACAGTGTGCAGAGTTCACATTGTGAAACCTTTTCTTTTATGGAGAGCTACAAAGCAATATCCAACTCCTGTTCTTAAATGAAAGATACTCTCTGAGAATGCCTTGGTTTCAGCAACCTGGGCCCCCAAAAATTCTTGGTAAAACCACGGCAGGTAGCGAGTTCTGCATTGAATGAAGAAGATGCAAAAGTTAATACCTGAAACAAAGACAAAAGTCATGACCAGACAAATGACTAAACTTGAGCAGCTGGAGAACAGGTAGCGAAAGAAAGATAAGGAGGAAGGAGCTAAGGCAAGTTGAACCATCATCAAAGTAAGAATAACAGGAGGCAATCCCACCCACTTTTGGCATGGTGATGAGTGAACATGAACAAGAAGAAATCTGAACACTGGTGTAAAATAAATCTTCAGCTGAAGGCTAGAAGGCAATTGCCAAGGAGTCCTCAGTGTCAGAGTTCAGACACGGGCATTTTTGCCAAAGTGCTTGCATGAAATGCATCCCTATCCTTCGCAGTAAGGATAGTAGAAGTCATCAGAGGAGAAGACAAGAGGAAAATAACTGAAAAAAACCCACTCCCGTGGGATTTTGGGAGCAGCCAAGCTCCACGGCACTCCTGAGGTTAGCAGCTCCCACTGCACTTCCCTCATAAGCAGCCTTGTTTCATCCTGCCTCCTCCTCCAAGGGCAGATGGAGATTGCTGAGCTGGGGCAGAGAGTCAGCATCTCTCCACACGGCAGGCGACGGCCATCTGGAGCGTCCCTGGGAGTGCAGGGCAGAGGGCTCCGTCCCGGGGCCGGCACGTCGGCACGTCTCACGCCTGCCCGTGAACCTGCCTGGGCAGAGGCAGCAAGCAGGGAAACAACGGGTGGAGCCCCAGCCCCAGGGGAGGCAAGAGAAGCGAGTTGCTTGAAACAGGGGGAAAATGAGGAAGGTTTTGAAGCAGAGGGAAGTTCAGTGTTGGCTTTTTTAGTTTACTTTTGGGACTGGGTGGAACAAGAGGCCAAAATATCAATTTTGAGCATCACTCTCTTAGCAAGCATACGCACATCCCGCCCCAAATGTTTACGCAGGAGGGGCTGTTAACATTGCAGAGGGCATCTCCGTCACTCAGCTTGCTTTCTGTTTTGAAGCGAGAGAGCCGGTGCAAAGGTGGAACCACTAGAAAATTAATAGCAAAGGAAAAAAGAGTTCTCATGAAATGCACTGGCTAGACTAACAATAACCATAGTTACCTGCAGTATTATGTTTTTATACTTTTTAGCGTACATGAATCTCCATTAATCTGTAATTTTAATAGAAATGTGTTTTCATTTCAGAGCAGGTAAGAGTGCTTGCTATAATTCTCATTCTCAATGTGGTATAGTTGTTATTCCACCTACATTATTTACTTGTGTATAAGTATCAAACTACCTCCAATACATTGGAGTTTTGTTTCTGTTCTACAGGGAGCTAACACTTAACGTGATTTTTATATATATATATATATATTATATATATGTGAACACTTCGTTGTCAGGTAGAAGCTTTTAGTCATTCTGACATGAGGCTTTCATACAGCAAAAATATTACTAATACTATTTTGCCTCTAAAGTGCATTTGTTATCAATATGCACTTAAACTAGTGATCAAGAGTTGGTGGGAGAGACACCTGCTCTGCATTTCTTATCTTTTTAATACCTTAGGGATACATCACTTAATAATTTAGTGCTAAACCATTTAGCATTTTAGCCCATCATCTCTTATATTACACATAGGATTTCAGTAATGTCTGATAAAATTATGTGTTAGCTGCCTTATGTGTGTGTAAAACTTAATAAGTCTTCTTCCCCCCCTCAAGTTTAATAACTGATTTCTTACATTTATGGATGTGAAATTTTATTGCTCATGGATATAGTTTGAACCTAAATCTTCATATCTTATAAATTGATTTTTAGTTTCCTTTTTGACCTTATGAATTTCAATCAGACATTGACCTCTTGTTGCTCATGAATCTGACTGATTTAATGCCATATAACAATAATACTGTAGAAAAGCATTATCATAAGAGCCCACAGGGTTTGCTGAAACCCATAACTAGATTTTGGAGGCCTCTAGCAATAATAATTCTTGACCCAAGACAATTCTCTAATGCCTTCATCCTTTACTGTTCTGGACTGGCCAATCCTTGGTTTAGTACATTCAAGGAAAGTGGTGGAGACTCCCAGGAGGTTATGAGCTTAAAACTGTATGGAGAAGGTAATGCTGAATATACTCCAGTAACATGAAGCTTATAAAAGACCAGTTCTGTCTGGGATTTGTCACATTTTGAAGTGAGAGGGAAAGACTATTTAAAAGGAATCTTTTCTGACAAAAATTAGTATTTACTTAGTGTTTAAGATTTTCAAAAAATAAAAATTTAATACTAATTGTCTTTACTGGAATGTATTGTTATTCTTCAGTCTATCATTATGGCTGCAGCCGAAACAGAGGACTTGAATGATTACTGCTTTGTTTGCTTGGCTGTGCTAATTTAATTTAATTTAATTTAATTGCTTATATGCTTTGGTTTCCTGAATAACTGGGTGTTGATGTTCATTATTCCTTATTAAGAAAAAATCTTAAAGTAAAAACAGAAGTGTGAAGGACATGGGACTGTGGCATTAATTTACGAATGCTGCATGTGACTGACTTTGGGCATGAATGTTTACTGTATGACTATAATTACTGTGCGTGTACATATATATGTATATGGGAGTTTTATTTATTAACTGATTGCTAGGAAATAAGCTGGGAGTCAACACCAAAAAATCCAGATAAAACTACTGGTAAACAGGGCAGGGGGTTAAGAAACAACGCATGAGCTATGAGCTGTGAAATATTCCTTTCAGACTCCAGCCAAAATTATACAGGTGTTTCAGCATGACAGGGGGCAAACAGATCAAAAGGGCTATAATCTGTTAAAAACTCCTTCTGTTCTAAGGCGATGGTCAGTTTATCAGGGATTTATTTATGAGGAGCAAATTGACACGTTCACTGTCTTGGAGGGCTAAAGGATAATAAGTCTTAAGTATCCAGCATTATGGAAAACTTGGGTAAGAGCGAGAGACACCACTTACATTACTCCTTTTCACTTATGCTTTGTTATAGCCTTGCTTTTTAATAGCGAAGTTGCCACAAAGAAAGGCAGAACTTGCAGCCTACCACGAGAGTCTGTGTTGCTTGATCATAGACTTGGATCCAGAATGCGCATGGCCTATGAAAGCCTAAAATTGTCTGATCACTTTACGATGATCTGTGAAGCAAAGCTCTAACCCTAGGTCCTGCAGGACATGTGCTGACCTGGTCACATCTATATCCTTTCATGTTACAGTACATGCAAACACGTACAAACAGAGGTGCTCTTGCATTACATCCAGCACCGTTATTAGATGTTGGAAGACAAGAGAAATGGAAGATGGTCCTGTACTATTCATTAAGGATATCGTGTCCTTGATGCTTTGTATTTAAAAATTAATTAAAAGTGATGACCTCTTTGTGGCAGTCCAAAAACACGCTGGCACAGAGCCACATCCATTCATCTTTCTCTAGAGAACTATTCTTTGCATACTGATGGCACTGGGCATTATTGGCGTATCTTCTCTGGTTCATATAAGAACCATCAGACCGAGTTCCCAAGGCTTCCAGTGCAGACATAAAGCTTAAATCTTGCATTCCCATAGTGCTACCGAAGTTGCTTAGGGCTTTCTCCAGAAAACAATTTTTTTATATGATGGAGAGGCTTCCATGAGTAAGGAGTTGAGGGCTTACATTAGTTTTGAAGAAAGGATGCCAAGCGTTGCTTAAGGACCAAAAGTTAGACTAGATGTAATGCAGCAGTGAAATCAGACTTCACAAGCTTTTTTTTGTAATAGCACAATACCACTTCCTTATGCACTGGGTACTGAGCTTTTAAAGTGAGAAGTCTGTGTCTGGTATATTAATATTCAGGGCTTTCCAATTTAATCATAGAACACAATAGGTGAGTATCCAAAATAGAAATATATGAGCAGAACTGTATGGTATTACTACTCTGTTTATGATGCTGAAGAGTCAAAACTGTGCCAAGCCATTCTGTTCTCTTGTAAACCATTTAAATTATTTATTGACATGTAAACTTAACAATCTTCTGTGTTTACGTCAGCTTGTGTTATATCTGATATGAATAAGGCTCTTCGGACCTTGCATTTTTATCTGATTTTCTCAATGTTGGCAATAATTTTGCTGTTTCAATAACTGATCTTATTCACCTGCTGCTAAAAACACTTGTCAAGTTGAATTACATACCCTGCACAGATATTGTTGCAATTAGCAATTACAAAATATCACAACAGAAGTGTACAAAGGTTTAGAATCCAAATTTTTAACTGTCTGTAATCATGTCCTAATTTGCTTAAGCATGTGCCAAGGAGTTCTGTTCATTTGTATATACTGTTTATCGATCTGGGTGTGCAGATGTAGTAATTGCACATGTAAATTTGGAGCAATGTGATCAGAGCATAAACCAAAATTGTCTGTACGTCCCCATGCCCAGTGTTTCTGATTGACTGGTCAACTGCCATCCAGCCAGTCAGAAACACTGGGCCCATGGGCTTTGTGGAATTAAACCCATCTGAATTCAGTGCATGTCTTTTCTTGGTTAGAAAAAGATTACTGACAATCCATTTTTGAAGATGCTGAGTTCATGAATCATTTCCCTTCCGCAACCAAGCATCTCCAAGGTAAGATTCAACTTATTTTTTGGGTACAGATTTACTCCCCTCCTTTTACCACACCTCCACTAGCATTTCCAGGTGTGACAGATGTCCCCCATCACATGGCAAGAAAGCATCTGTGACACCGTGTAATTGTCTTCAGGAGGTAGCCAGAACAAATTAAATTTGAATTTAAACCAGTGTAGGGGATAGATGGTTTCCAGGGAGGCCTCCTGGACCCACTGGAGTGTGTAGCTTCTCTATCGGTGTAGCTGCGTATGGGTCACACACCAGCAGCATCTGAGCGTCCTGCTTCGTTAGTGGAAAACGGAGAGCTCTGCAGATGGTGGGAAGTGCTGGTCTGAGTGAGGCAGGGCATAAGCTTGAGGAAATTGGTATGTTTGAATGGTGGTCCAAACTGTAAGGATTTTTCTTCCCCCTTAGTATATGTAGCACATAGAAATTACCCACAGTCGGATATCTTTTTTCTTTAAGAAATAAAAAAGAAAATAAAAGAAGAAAAAAAAAAAGAGAAATTAAAAGAGGAGAAAAAAAAGAAAGAATACAGACAGGAGAGAAAGGCCAGAAACATTTATTGCTGTTACCATTCAGTGTCTTGATACAATACCAAACAGTCAGTTACTGGGGATCAACAGCTATTTCTTCTTTTTTGGTTCTCCAGCAACTAGAATCTATTTTGATTTCTTGGTGTCCTTTCTAGTTATCCTGTATTACTCATAACTGCAGCGCAGTGGTAGCTGCCAATACAAATTTAGTCTTTTCTGTTTATTCTGTACTGTCCTGTCAAAGCAGATAAGTCTGCTTTGCATTAGAGCTCAAAAATTTAATTGTGGGAAAATGATGAGTCACTCCAGCTAAGGTAAACCAATGTCTGTGTCAGGGGACGTTCTTTTGATGTACAAAGCAACGAAATGACATTAGGGCCATGAGCCAAAATCACTAACTCTCACACAGAGGTGTCATTTACATTTCCCTGGGACAACGAGGCTTTTTGAACCAGAGATAAGATTGATTTGGGGTCAAGCTGGAAAAAAAGAGAATAAAACAGGAAAAGGGAATCTTCCAAGCTTTATTAGCAATTCAAGCCACCTACTTGTGAACATCTAATGAAATTCTCTCAAGAGACTGCTCAGTATAGTTAGAGTATTTTCCTTTCTTACGCCTCTGAGATATGGAGATTGGCAATGAAATGGTGGGAGGGACCATTTCTAGGAACCAGAAATACAACCAAGTTGAGAGGAGCAGAGTCAGTCCACGGTTTTGACAAGGTTTGTTAGAATTGCTCTGCAACCATCTTTGAAAGCCTTTTATTTCTGTTTTCAAGGATGGAGGTGTGGCAACTTATAGCTGATGTTACATATTTTCTGGCAGCATTCTCCATTGCAGAGCCGTGTCTCTGAAATCCAATTCATTTCAAGAGTGTTACTCCATTCTGAGTACTATATGTAACGTAGCTTAGGAGTCAGAGAATGGGGCCTTCTACATGTCTGCTGGTGCTGTCTAAAAGGAGGACAGCTTGAAAAACCCAGCCAAGCTGTCCTCTGGTACTGCCTCAGGGATATTTTGAATCTTTCCCAGGTTGAATGTTGCCATTATAGGTCCTTCCCTGACTACTGGAACTGTGGCTGTGAAGATCTAGTTTGTTTTGAGGGCCTGTATCAAATATGCATATCTGAGCTTCATTCACCTTCCTCTGCATTTTAGTCTGTTGAAGTACATCTTTTCAAGGACAAACATAGCAAGTCGCGCAACGACTAAATTAAGTGTCTGCAGGATTTCCTTGTGATACAATAAATTTTCAGCAGAACAAATAGCAGAAATTGAGTAGAAATGCATAAGGAAATCCCATGAAGAATTGACAGAAATGAATTCAAATCCTTTTTTTTCAGCATAATTTGGACAAGACATAATAGAGTCCACAGTTTACAAGTGAGAAGCAATAAGTGAGAAGTATATAACTAGAGTAAAACAACTCAATTAATTTACATTTTCTGCTGCATCTTTATGGTGAAACTCAGCTGTGTGTTAATGGTTCTCAGAAGAATCTAGACAACACTGATGCTCTACTTATACTTCTTATTAAGGATAAAATTCACCCTATTGAAGAGGACAAGCTTAAGATCTATGCACCCACTTAGTACCACTTATCCCAATTTTCACTTAACAAGGGCATAAGTAGTGTATACGTCTGGATTGTCCTTCTGCACTAAAGTGAATTTTCTCCCTAGTAAATTAGATTGGTCTGATGTGTGCTTAAAAGGAAGAAAATCTTTGCTTTCATTAGGGGTTGTTCTGGGAAATTGCTGCTTGACCTATAACTTAAACAAAAATTTTCAGTTCTTCAAAACTGCTTTGACACTTATTCATGGTATATTTACGTGATTTACCATTTGATCAAACAGCAAAGTTGAAGTAATGGAGCCCATCAATCATGAAGGGGAATAAAGTTTTTGAGGGAGCTGCTTGTTCCTTTGCTCTTCAGATCCTTCCTGGGGATGGATTTTTTTAATACACGTTTATTTTGATGTTTCAGTAAAATTGGTATAGAGTGGGTTGAGTAGCATCATAAGACCATAAGCACATCCCTCGTCAGAAAACACAGAATGGTGGAATGTAGTTATATATTTAACTTATATGTAAGTGAGATAAACATAAACAGGATAATTTTGCAAGCCACAAAGTGATGACGAAGTTTAATTAAATGGAAGGTCTTGTGTGCATGCAGACCTATGCATATTTTTCTGTGCTCGGTGTGTCACTGATGATAGTCAGACCCACCTGCGTGTACATCTGTCTTGTTGCACGCGCAAGTCCTGCGATTGTACAAATACATACTCGCCCACTCCCAGATGCAACTGTACAGAGCCCTCTAGCTTTTGACTTTAAAATAGGCAGCTAGTTGTATGCATACACACGAGGGCACGCAGAATACCTTCCTGTGGCCTCAAATGCATGTTTTTATTTGCAGGAACACAGGCTCGGCAAGATATTCCAGTCACAGTTAATGAAGTCCTTAATGACCTGATGGGCCTGTTTCTTATCTCACTTATGCCAGATTTAAACCTATGTAACTCCATTAACTTGTTGAGCTGATCCTAATTTTACATAAGTGTAAAAAAGATGAGAACCAGACGTTTTATGTTCCAATTATCTAAGAGAATACAAAGTATGAAGTTCTTAAAAACCTTTTTTCTGTTTCCTATCAGTTACAAAGAGACTTAAGTGCTCCCCCACCTTTGACCCTCCCCATTTTCCCTACGTACCGATTTCTGCAGCTGCTTACTCTGTTTTCCAGCAGTTTGGCTGATCATGCAAGTTTTGATCTCATTGTGGTTTTGTAACTCCTGAAATGAGTTTTGTAAACTTTATTCCTAGTGAGCACGTTCCTTCTCACGTGAATCAAAACTATGCGTTCCTCCTCCCTTCCCACAGAGCCCTCTTCTAACCCTTCAGTCTTCTCGATAACATTCCCAGCTTTTCTCTGATGTAAAGAAATTACCAGTATGGAAACGCGTCATAGAACATGAGTGTAAAATTGTGGAACTGAAGGCAAAATCTTTTTCCTACTTACAGTTTAACTTGGGTAATGTTTAATCTAGGCCTGTTGTTTTCAGCTGATTATGTTGAACTTTCTCTGTCTCCAGTAGTTTACCTTCCATGTGAACTCTGAATTGAAAGATCAGTTTTACCCTAAGGAGACACACTCTGTGTACACAGAGAAAATGATTTCAGATGTTTTGTTTAACTTTTACTGTGTTTTGATATTGCCCTGATATGACTTACAATATAGTAATGTACTGTACACTTCTGTCTCCATAGCCAAGTTCAAATGCCAGTGTGAACCTGATCTTCCAGAAGAAATTCAAGGCAGTGATTCTTGTGAGAAGCTCGCGTATCAAGTACCGTTGCCAGCTTGCTCTACCCACAGACAAGACTGAATGACGAAAGTGGCCAGCAATACAACAAGAGCCCTAGTGAGACATCTGAAATCCTGAAAGCGTGAATCTGAGCTGACCTACACCATGTTAGCACTGGAGTAAAGCCTCTGACTTTGATGGAGTCACTCATAATTTACAGCTACGTAAGATCAAATATATAGCCCAGAGTACAGAACTGTTAACATGGATAGTCTCAGGCAGAGAAGGGATGCTTATTCTAATGGTACCTCCTGTCAGTCAAGTCATAGACTACATGTCACTTACGAGGACAATGGGTCACCCTTTTTCCTCTATTCTGAATATGATTAAAAATATAAAAATGAGAGTTAGAATGGAAAAATGAACTATTAGGAAAATAAATAAGAGGACTGAAAAGAGAAATCAGAAAGGAGAATGAAAGGCAAGCGCCCTAACAGCCCCAAATCAATTACCTCAGGCTTAGCAGAGGGTGAGGTGGTTGTCTGAGCGGCTTGAAATGAACTGCATTACTCAGCTGTGTTACACTAGTCATTTCCTATTTCATTCTCCCAAGGCTTATGCAAGACTCCTCCAGAAAGTGCCAAGTTTCTGCCAAGGGAGGCAGTGAGAGCTCCAGGATCCCTCCGCAGCCAAAGCCAACGTGCGATGAGGGCAATCCCCCTCCAGGAGTCACATCTGGTGAAATCAGACCAAGTGAGAACAGAGCAATGGCCATCTCGTAAAGCTGTGTCACATATGACTAAATAAATGCAGGGTTCTGACCACATCTTTCAGTGACTGAGCTGAAAGAAAAATGAATAAAATTCAGGCGGTGAAATGCTGAATAGGTGGTTATTTCCCCTTTGTGTAGTCCTGCAATATGCCTGACCCTTTCCGTTTCTTATAGCGGTGACCAAAGGTTAAAATCAAGACTAATATCCCTTTTGTGCTAGCCCGTGCATAAAAACAAATTACTTTTTTTTTTTTTTTTCTGGAAAAGAAAAGAGGACCCAGGTCTCCTGCTCATAAGGTAGAAGGCTTTTTTATAGCTAATTGCAGGCCTAGTCTTAGACATGCTGAAAGCTCACATCAGTTTAAAGATACATGAATTCCGCTCTCTGTCATAACCTTAAGATGCCACAAAGACCTGCATCTTCAAGTGACTGCTAACATGGTGGGTTTCCAGTCTATATTCCAAAACGAGATGCCTCTGTTTAAGGACCGACTGTTCAGAGACGCGCTTGGAGCCCTGCAGTTGCTCCTGAAATCAGTGGGCGCTTACTGTAAGCACCACCGAAATACAGTCCTGGATCTCTCATGACAGAATTTTTAAAACTGAAGATACCTGAAAGTTACAGGACACTTCAAAAAAGGTAAGATGGAGATGACAGTGCTTTTTAAAGCACAGCAATACCTAAGTATGACAAATACTATAGTAGTGCTAATGCTGTTTGGCAATTTCCTGGAAGGTCTGTGGAGTGGAAATTCAGTTCATTAACTGATGCTGATACCTCCAGAAGTCATTTCAAATTGTTTTCCTGAAATAAGACTTGAACCCAGATGGCAGAGGTGAACCTGCTTCACTAGCCTCCAACAAGAGATGTTATAGGTTCAGAAACGACATTTATATTCCCAAATCTCAATCTCTGTCTCTCTCTTTTTTTAAGCTTATTAAAATTAAAAGCATGACCTGCCACATCACATTACATCAAAACATGATGTAACTTCTTAATTTAAAAAAAAGTTTTAATTTATGATGTTGTATTATGCCACAAAAAGCTTTTGTTTTCCCCAGAGAAACTATAAATTTTTTACAGCGACTGTTTATCCAGTATCTTTGGCAGACTGAAACAGTGAGCGTTGGCA
The DNA here is from genome assembly GCA_013398815.1 of Ibidorhyncha struthersii. NCBI lineage: Eukaryota > Metazoa > Chordata > Aves > Charadriiformes > Charadriidae > Ibidorhyncha > Ibidorhyncha struthersii. Next base: position 1,346,053 of record VZSZ01008266.1, read on the forward strand.
AAAAGCAGATATTTAACAGCTACTGACGAACAGCTTATGAATCACCAGGCTTGAATCCTGGCACACATCTCCCTGTAGGTACCTTACTGAAATCACCCATCTTCCCTTCACCTCCTTCTGACTGCAGTAACATTGAGTAACTGACTGATCCTGAACCACTAAACTTGATCTACTTTATCCTTTCAAGCCTTTATATTTTTGGAGGAAAGTACTCTTGCTATAAAAGTGCCACTGCAATAACATTCCAGGAGCAGTGTCCAATATGAATTTCCCACTGATTCTGAACAGCCCAGGAAAATACTTTTCATTACAACAACATTTGGCATTTATGTGTTTTTCATTTACAGATATAAAAGGGCTTTGTAAAATCGCTTTACCTATACAGTTATATGGGTGAGGGAACTGTGGCATGAGCAATAGGAGATACCATCAGTAGAGCCAAGAATAAGCTGGCCCAGGTCTGTTCTGCTGGTCCATGTATATCTTCCAGATGATGAATTCATGATGTTTGGCTTATTGTTTTACATGCTTCTGCGAGGCAAGCTGGACTACCCTAGGACACGAAAGGCTGTATGTTTGTTGGCCTGGGTCTCTCACGGTCTGCTTACTTGTCTGGTGTGGGTTTTGGGACTGCCCTGGCTGAAGTGAAGGAAGTTCAGTGGAACTTGAGAACAAGGACTACTTGTCCGAACAAGGGTTTTCAAGCCCTTGGTTTCTAAACAATTGCTTTATAGGGTGGACTGCGTACCATAAATCTGTAGCATAGGAGTATGGTCATATTGGCTTAACTGTCTTACTAAGACTGGACTTATTTCTCACACAACTGATAAAAGTCATAATGCTGTCAGTCCCTGGTATACTAGCTGTACTCAGCTTTTACTGCTTCCTAGTCCCATGATCCATAGTGCACATATGGGGTATAAAGCCTTCTTAAAATCATAGCCCCTTAACTAAAAGCTTTTTCTGGGAGACAGTGTGGTTTGAATTATATTGAGGACCCCAAACAGCAATTGCTCTTGGGCCACTGCCTTTGAAATAGATCTATTTTAGGTGGATATCCCTCTTTCGAAGGGGTACTTCTAACCCTATTTATGAGCCTCACTGCTTGTTCCGAATAACCTAACGGGGGAGTGAAAGCTCCCTGAGTACTTTTGATGTAAATGCACAACGATGATCTTCACCACATGCAATGTGGTGGGTGAAAAGGGGACAGGTTTTTTTCACTATTGTGTAGCTGTCACTTTGGGTGCCCTAGCGAGAACCAAACCACAAGACTGTGACCCGTTTTTCATTAAAATCCTAGAAGAGTGTCTGTTCTATCTCAGTGTTGACTAGGGGAAAGTTCTAACTTCAAAACCCGTCCACGGGTCAGAAAGCCATTCCTGACGGCATTTCTAGCATTGAGCACCTTTTCCGTTAGTGCCTTTTCTGCCAGTGAGAGATTGGCGAATTAACCTGGATCGGTTTTACGTGAGATCAAATCTTCAGTGTGGTTCCGTAAGTGGTCTGCAAACAACTGCACCAGCAAAACTGTTAGAGCACTGAGTCTGAAATGAGCTGGGGGCTGCTTAAAACATGGTTGATCAACCCACACCTAAAATGTGCTTGCCACACTGCAGCCTAAGAGAGGACACTTGGCCAGTAAGAGGAAGGGGAAGTGATCTCAGATGAAAATGCTGGATGAAGCTGAGCTAAAAAAATCCAAACTCTCTTGCAAATATGGAAGGAATTATCTTGAATGAATCTCCTCTCGACTTGACACAGGAGGTTTCAAGTTTTATGGCACCTTACATTATTGTTTAAATTTGTTTCAGGCAAGAAACATACTTTTTAAGGTCAGGAATACAGATTTGTTAGATGCTAAGACACCTGAAAAGCAAGAATACAGATTGTAGGATGAATATTTTACGGAGTAATTATTTAAATATATTCAAGTATGAACATCTTTAGATCCTAAATTTAGTATTCCTTAAAAACATAATCTTACAATAAAATCCAGCCCACTCTCACATTGTTCACAACATTCCGATTTTCTGTTTGAACTAGTTGATTTGAAAAGTTGTGTCTTAGTTGTTTATTTAAAGTGCCCCACTGATATTTTTGCCCCAGACTTTAATTTTGGGCATAACACTTGCACATATGTTGATGATGATATACATCTGAAGTTCTCAAAACATGACAGCGTACTACGGCTGGTGTGTGAACCACTCAGATGTGATGTGCAGAGGCAGCTCCCTGGTTCCTACACCGAGCCCTTGCCTAAGCTGTGGGTTAAGTGCCTGTCTGGGGCACACAGCAGCAATCCAGTGACTGCAAGATCCTTCCGCAGCTCCACTCAGGAGCAGTCTGCACATTGAGCATTCAGGGAGCAGGAGCAGCACGGTCCCTGGAGAGATCTGACTTGAAAGAGATGACAACGAGTCAGCTAGTTGGGTAAGCAGTTAAGGTGTAAGTAGTTGAGACGTCTGGAGACGCTGCTGGAAGGAGGGAGTTTGTATTAAAATACAGTAAAGATACAAAAGGAAGGGAGGGACACATACCTTCATCTCTATATGTGCCTTGGAAATTAATAAAAAATTAGCAAGCAGTGGCAGTCGCTATTGTAAACTCCTAAGCAAACTGAACTTGGGGTACCTCATTGTTGTAACAGAGAGAAGAAATCCATTGGCTTCCCTGAGTTACTGGACTGTAATTTTTCACGTTTTCAGTTAGGTTCTCCAAATCCACACGCCAAGGTGAACTCAAATTTTAGGGTTCAACTGTTTTGTTTAGGCACCGTAAACAACTGGATCTCAGAGTTTTATGTCTGATTATACCTCTCGAACCTCTGAGCTTTATGTCTCATTATACAGACAAAACGGGCACCTGCAGAAATGTGAGCCTGCCTGCATCTGGCTGAAAACAACACGGCTCAAATTTAACCACACCTGCCCTATTTAAAATCAGTGGCAAATGGTTATTACACTGAAATAGAGAGAGCCTCCATTATATCATGTAAAGATATCATAGAATGGCACAAAGATCTTTTGTTATTCATGGTATCACCAAGCCTCATAAACAGCTTCAATTTTGCATTTAAGTAGGGGCACCTTATTATCAAGTATTGGCCATGATATAATTGTTTATAACCTCCTCTGGCCACCTGTCTTCCTGCATGGTCTTTGGTGTGTCCTGATTGAACCTTAGCTTGCTCGACTGTATCCAGGATTCTTACTCTGGATCTTCTGCTCTGCTAACCCAGCGGGGTTAAGTACAATGAAGGCAAGAACTGAACTTCCTCTCTATGCATCATACATGCTTCTTACTGTATGTTCTTGCCAGCTGGACACAAGCAGATGCAGTAGAAAGCTTTAGTCTGTCACGTGACTGTTGTGTCGGAAGAACTTTACAAAATACTTCCAGAGCCATTCCAGAGCCATTTCAATACCATGAAATCATGGAATAGAGACAGCAAAGAATGGGAGAGTCTAAAGAATAGGTCTGTTGGAGTGAGCACAGAGCCTCCATTCCTGCATTTCAGCTCATCCAGGCAGAAGACGCGGAAGCTTGTAACTCATTAGGACAGTGCTGAACACACGAATGACCACACGTACAGCTAGGGCTGCCTCAAGCATATCGACACAGAGCTACTACTGCAGTACAGTCATCACAGGATCGAAAATATATCTGCATAGATGCTGCTACTTCTACCCCTCGCCCTCCTGGCTGAGGGTGTCTGTGCTGGGAGGTTATGGTGCCACCCACTGACAGCAAAGCTAGAAGAACCTGACCCACAAAACTTTATGTATTCTGCTTTGTTTCTGCAGGCTTCAAAACTAGATGTATGGACAAGACAAGGAGCAAAGGGCTGTGAACTCTTAGAAACAGCAGTTGTGTGGAACTCATTACACACTGTTTTCCTAAGTGATATATGAGATTTATAAGGTGTTAAAGGGAATTTAATCTCCTTGGGTGTCCTCACTGCATCACTTTCAAGCAGGGTGTGTAAAGATGATGGGGATGGTGCGAGAGAGCTCCAAAACTTTCATACCCTCAGTATTACCTCATGTCTTTCTTGCCAGTAAGCCCACCTAATTTGTGAAAATCCAGGAGGTATTATATCCTTCGCAGCATGCATTGTACACGTATTCTTATATTTGCCATTGTTAAACATAACGTCGGAGCCAGAGAATGATCACATACGCTGTATTTGGACCTAGGTCTGGCTTCGGTATCCGCAGTTTTCTGGAAAGGCAGGAGTCACAGAAGCAGTTCTAGTCTCAGCCCTGCAGGGTGTTAACCAAAGGTTTCTATTTGGACCCTTGACTTATTTTTCCAGTTTGTTTCCCTGTTACCATACCCTCCGTTAATCCAAACTGAATCTTCCCTAACAAAAAGGCCCTTTCTCATCAAGATTAAAAGCGGAATACTTCAAGTAATTTAGAATACAAATGTGCAATGAAATATCAGCCTGGGTGATGTTATGAGAAGGAAGAGTGTACAGTATGTTTTATGTGCTTTTAGCTGTTCTACCCTACACTGCAACATGTGCACCCACTCTTGTAACCTCTACTGCTGTGCAAAGATGATCTGTCATTTCTACTATATATATATTTATACCGAGGAAGCTTTGAATCCTTACTGCCCTCTAGAGAAATTCTGCTAGAAAAGCTCAAACTGACAGAGTCAGCAAAAAATAATTGCAGTCCTAATCTTAACTACACCAGCTGCGTGCAGTGTCGGTGACAAGATCTGTAGAAAGAGAAAGGACCCTTTCACTTAAAGGACCCTTTTTCTCGAGCCTCTCACTATCATTTGGAGTTGTGGCCAGACTCAAACACACTTATCCCATTCACTGCGCAGGAAAGCTCGGCAAAAAACTGAGTTTCCGTTATCCGTGGGTTTGAGCGAAAAAGAAACTAAAAGATTTTTTGTAACGAAATTACAAGAGCAGAAGCTGCCTTATATTCACATCACCAGCATGTGATGCTTTAAATTATTTAAACTACACATCTGTAACGACAGGCCTTTACTTTGTCATTCTCAGACTTCTATCTCGTATTAAACATGCAAGCCTGATGATCGTGGATGAAACTAGCTGCGCCTGAGTGCAAAGGCCTGGACCTGAGCTCCAAGGCTGCCCAGGACTTGAGCTGGTCCTCTGGAAGAGGCTGAACTCCTGCGTGTGCAAGTCAGCTCTTAGAGGTGTAACTGACCACTTGCACGATTAATTGCTGCAACTCCAAGAGTATTTTTTGACCAGATGTATTTGTATAATTCTGTCAAATCAAAGTATCAGAAGACATGGCAAAAAGCGTGTGTTTTATGACGCCATGGGAGTATTATTTCATGTGGTTGGGCCAACACAGAGAAAACAGCAATTGCAGTGTTAGCAATGAATGATAGCACAGCGCAACTAAGAATACATTCAGCAAACCGAGATCCTATTTTTATGCTGACAAAAAAGAGAAAAAATGTAAAACGTGTGCCTCTCTGTGTATATTTTTTTCCAAAACAGCTGAATCCCACTATCCTGCAGAATCTTATTCATTTAACAGGCTGTCAGTGCAAGTTCCTTTACATAGCTCTGCCTTTTCATGCCTAATGGGGTTTGCCCTGAACCAGACAAAGCCTATTAAACATGGCAGAGAAACATGATATGAGAGGCTACTGGAAGCAGTGTTGACTGCCCTCTAATGGCATGTGTGCCATGAGCACACACCTGAGCTCCCCAGGGACTCCTGCGAGGATGCCCGCAGATGTGTTGTCCCGGCGTGCCTCGTAGTCCTTGCACGAGAAATGCTCATACCCTCAGCAAAAATGAAAATTTGGTACTGTATATTCAGTTTTTCAGATCGCGACATCAGGACAGAGGCAGCAAGCGCAACCCAAAAGCACCGTCAGCCCAGAAGGGAAGATGTACAGTCGATGAAGCCACCAAACTGGAGGGCCGGCTTACTTGGGAACAAAAATGTGTTCAGTGTGTGAGTACCAAGCGCTGTGCCTTGCAGCTATCTGTCAACCGAAAACTATAAATACTGAATAGCGGCAGCATTTCATTTCCTTTGATTCTAGGGGGGAAATTCAAAAGGTTTATGGGTTCAGATTGAGTTACACTCTGAATGTCTGCTGAGTCAGAATTTTGTAACTGTTTATCTGATTTGAGTGTGTGCAAAATATCAGAGCACGTAGGAATGAGTTGGGCACTTAGTCTGCAAGCCTACTGAATAACTTTAAAACTGCATATAGAGAAGAAAATAACCCTCTAAGCCTGAGAGTGCAAAGTTAGACACACACAGAGACAAAAAAAAAAATAGCAATTATTATTCCTGTTGTTTTGTTACAGTAGTAGTAAGAGACTCAGTGCACCCCTCTCTACAGCCAGATTCTCTTATATTCTAAACAAGGGCTGAAAACAAAATTAAGGTTTCAGCAATGAATTATTCTGCCCAGTGTCTAAGCAGCTCTGGAATAGTGCTTCAAACTGAACCCAGATCTTTTGAATCTCAGACTCTTCCCACATTCCCTGAACCTTTGATGTCCTTTCACGTTCTCTGTTACTTGTAACGTTTTGCTCACCATGTTGTTTAAAATCTCCACTTGAATCGGGGAGTAAAGCAACAGCAGAAATTTTATTCACTTCTAGAAAAAAATATACAAACTTTTCTGAAGCTTGAAAAAGGTTCTGCTCAGTTTGAGGAAAAGCTGCAGTCAGCATTTTACTTTATCTGAACCTTATCTTATTCCATAAATTTATTTATTGTCATTTCTATTGATTCTTTCGCTTCTTCTCCATTGAGTAATCTGGAGGTCTGCAAAGGATGAAATGAGGCTTTGAGCTAACAGACAACTTTAGTTATTTAGACATTTTTATTTATTCTTCCAGTATGTTTACTCTAAAGAGCAGGTTTGTTTGATCCCTGAATAGTGACCATCATTCTGATTTTGTTATCGCTGCTTAAAAATCATTTTTGAAGAACCCACACGTTTACCCCAGTGCATTGATGATCTGTGGGTAAGTATTGATACAGAGATCTAATAAATGCTAGTTCAGAAAGCAAAATTACCATTCCAAAAGAGTGTCCTGCTTGTATCAATTTAGTTAGCTCAGATTTAAGAAGATATTTTCCAGGGCAGCACTCACCTGCACGTGCATGAGTTTTAGTGGTGCCCATGGGAATGGACCAGCACTATCTGGTTCCACTTAAGAAGGAAGTCCATGCCTGGGGGAGGAGAAGGACACGCTGTCTCTGTGTCTTCATCGCTGGAAATGTAAGAAAAGCATTCCCAAACATTGATTTTTTCAAATTATTCACCTGCGTGTTGGCCAGTGCAAGGATGGAAAGGGAAATTGTAACAGTTGGTGGTTGCTGTTGAAATAAATGTGATGAGGGAGTATTGTCTACCTCCCACCTATCTAACACCAGCGCGTGCGCATGGACAGAGTGCTATTTGCAAGGAACTTAGCACTGTGGTCTCCTGGATCCATTAGCACGCCTCTTAGCCTGCTGAGAGGGGAATAACAGCGCCAGATTTCTGCTTGACCTGGCAACAAAATCAGAAACAAATCTTTTTCTTTCCCGAACCTGAGAAAGTGGCTGTTTGACACTGTCTCCTTTCTTTTCCCAAAGTCCAGAGAGGGCAGCGAGATTTACAAAGAAGAGGTGAAGTGAGTGAATGGACAGAGGTTGTCTCTCCCCACAATGTAACCATCAGAACAGGCACAGAAAAGGCAAAGATCTGATACTTGCTGTGCCAGAAGAAGTACTCCAAATGTTCTGATTTCCAGTTAATTTTGCTCTCTCTTTGCTTGCTCTGTGGAAGGAGAACCTACAGTGGATGAATTTTATCAAACAACCAACATCATAGAAGCATTTGAACTTGCATGTCCATTGCTGGTGAGTGTCTTACTTACCTTTGGTTCTGAGGTTTATTTCAAAACTAACACATTTCCACACAATAAATTGGTTTAAATAATTAGCAATTTGCAGTGAAAACCTGCTCAGGTAAAAAAAAAGACCCAGATAACTCTATCAATTGACCTAATCCTGCACTGCTAGTGATAACTAAGCATATGTTAGATAAGACCTGCTCACATCATTAAGAGGACAAACTATCAACAGAGAAGCTTTGGTTTCAACCAGTTGGTGGATAAGGAATTCACTGGATGGTCGCACTCAAAAGAGTTGCAGTCAACAGACCAGTGACAAATGGCATTCCTCAGGGGTCGGTACTGGGACCAGCACTGTTTAACATCTCTTTCAGCAACATGGACAGTGGGATGGAGTGTACCGTCAGCAAGTCTGCCGACGACACCCAGCTGTGTAGAGTGATCAACACGCTGGAGGGAGGGGATGCCATCCAGAGGGACCTGGACAGGCTTGGGAGGTGGGCCCATGCCAACCTCATGAAGTTCAACAAGGCCAAGTGCAAGGTCCTGCACATGGATCGGGGCAATCCCAAGCACAAATACAGTCTGGGCAGAGAATGGATTGAGAGCAGCCCTGAGGAGAAGGACTTGGGGCTGTTGGTTGATGAGAAACTCAACATGAGCTGGCAATGTGCGCTCGCAGTCGAGAAAGCCAACCACATCCTGGGCTGCATCAAAAGTAGCATGGCCAGCAGGGCGAGGGAGGTGATTCTGTCCATCTGCTCCACTCTCCTGAGACGCCACCTGGAGTACTGCATCCAGCTCTGTGGTCCCCAACATAAGAAAAACATGGATCTGTTGGAGTAGGTCCAGAGGAGGGCCATGAAGACTATCAGAGGGCTGGAGCACCTCTGCTGTGAGGACAGGCTGAGAGAGTTGGGGTTGTTCAGCCTGGAGAAGAGAAGGCTCCGGGGAGACCTTATAGTCCCTTCCAGTGCCTAAAGGGGGCCTACAGAAGATATGGGGAGGGACTCTTTATCAGGGAGTGTAGTGATAGGACAAGGGGTAATGGTTTTAAATTGAAAGAGGGGAGATTTGGATTAGATATTAGGAAGAAATTCTTTACTGTGAGTGTGGTGAGACACTGGCCCAGGTTGCCCAGAGAAGCTGTGGCTGCCCCATCCCTGGAGGTGTTCAAGGCCAGGCTGGACAGGGGTTTGAGCAGCCTGGTCTAGTGGGAGGTGTCCCTGCCCCTGGCACGGGGGTTGGAACTCAATGACCTTTAAGTTCCCTTCCAACCCAAACCATTCTATGAACCTGTGGTTATCTGTTTGAGCGATCCATCCTCTACTACACCATCCCTTCAATAGTCAACTGTTTGGCTTGTATGTTTATTTTTAAATACTTTCTCACCTGTTCATTATTAAATTTTCATCTTCTCTGAAAACCTTTCTAACCTGGTTAATAGGAGAAACAACGATCTGGTAACTTGTTGGCAAATCAGATACCTTTTCTGTGGCAATCCTCACTGGTCTTCAAAGAGCAGGGCACTCTTCCACTGGTTTCCCAGTGAATTTCTGATGAATCTCATTCCTGGCCCAATTCAAACAAATGTTTGCATTTATGTCAGATACGGAGTAAATTGGATACTTCAGGGTGGAGTCTAACACGGGCAAATTTTCTTCAGGACAGTTGTCAGTTGCATTATTCAAAACAGCTTAATACAGTATGACTTCTTGCACAAAAATGTAACATGCTGATAATATCCTTTCCCTTTCTTCTATATCTTTGTATTTCTCCATTATTATAATTCTGTCCTCTAGCTTTTTCCTCTGCTGAGCTTTCAGAGACCTTCCTAATCAGCATCAGACACAGTGGGAAAATGGGTGGCACCAGCGTGGGTAAAAGGCTGTACTGTAATTTGAGGGGCTCTACAATCATCTTCATGAGTGACGGCACAACCCAAGCAGCAAATACAGCTCACTCACCCTGGGGAAAAACTATTTGATTTTAGATATAAATGTATTTATATTTATGTGCATATGCTTGTACATGTCAAATATTAATTTCTTTTATTCTAATTTTCTCTCATCTGCATCTGTCCCTGTGCCTCATCATTCTGGGGTGGGATGGTTTTGCACAAGCATTGCCTTTGAGGTGGCACAGAGCAACATCATCCCAGGGAAGAAACTGTGTCTCCAAAAGGCCCAATTCTCACTCTGTTCCTCCCTGTCCCAGGACAACTGGACGGGGCTGGTGTGACACTGTCACCCCACGTGCCAGCCAGTCAGCGCTGTAAAGTCCTTGAATAGATGTTTCTATCTATCTGCCAAGTACTTGAATAGATCAGAGTCAGCCTGCGATGCAGATGGTACCCTGTGCCGCTGAGCGTGACGGGCTGGACGTCCTGCCAAGGGGGGTTAAAGTCCACGCAGGCATGCATGAGGAAGTTTCCTGCAAGAACCTCATACAGATGAGAACAAACCTGAGGGTACACCATGATCCAGGCAAGGATCCAAGACCACGATCCCACAGAGGTGCTGTCCAAGCCCAGGCGTTAGAGGTGACACAAACCACCTCAGATTACTAGCCCCTGTAATTTGTAACTCTTAATAACAAATCTCCCCATTCCTTTTGATCTGTATATGAAGTCCTTTATGTCCTTAACAGGGGGAAAAATCACCTTGTCTCCCTCAATGCTATACTGGAGGCCACCAGGTTAATTCCATGCTATATGCATGGATAAAAAGGAGGATAAGAAGAAAGAGTGGGTCATGCAGTGGCAAAGGTTGAGAAGCTCTCCTTTAAACACTTTATGGGAAATTGTAAAACTTCTAAACAATTTAATAGATTAACTTCCCCTTTCAGTGGCATCAGTAAAACTGAATTATCATCCTCACTTTTAACTGATGCCTAGACCCAATACTCATCCATCAGGGATCATTTAGTGATAAAGCAATCAATCCTGCCATGGTGCAGAGGGGACAAACTATGCAAGATACCATCACCAAATATCCTTTCCACCCCAAAGCATTCTGTGAGTCTTTGTCAATGAAAGTGCATTTGTCTAGTCTTATCTGCTGCAGTATACGTGGAATACAAAGGAAGAAAGTAAAATATGCATTTGATGTACATGTGCAGATGCCAGACATATTATCAACCCAAGGAGGACTGTCCTTTTTCCAGGAACTGAACACAGCACCTGATAATCAACCACTGCCCCACTGCCTCGGGTACCAAATTAATAGAAATGAAAGGATTTGAGAGAAGAATGAGAGATAATGTTGAAAAAATGTGTTTCTGTCATATCCTTGTTTTAGGAAATCTTCTGTGACTTAAGCCAGAATCTCTAAAATTCTGGTCATCTTTATCATCAGAGGATGCAAAATTTATTTCCCTTTTATATTCATGCTTTGACTCCTCGCCAGTAACAGTTTTAGTTTTGATGTTTGTTTTTGTAATATATTAAAGATTTATATGTGCATTGAGAAGATTACAGATCAAAAAGAATTGCAGAAAGTTACAAAAGTTTCTATAATTATTTTAATCTGCTACTGGATTTTATTAAGATGTATACAACTTTCATTTGAAGAAATACTTAAAATTATTTTTTTACTGAAAATATCCCCGCTTTAGGTAAGAAATTGTCCATTTCCACTACAAAACAGGTAGATTTTTAGTAAAAGGAAATCATGTCTGAAGGAAACATATAATAACATATTTTCTAAACCAGACAGAAATGTTTGCTTTTCCCACAAACTGTAATAATATTTCTGTATTATTTGACCATAAGGTAAAAAATCAGAATAAGTCTATTTCTCAGTCAGCTATGAACGTTACTAAGACCAAACTCCTTGAATGTTTTGTGAATGATAATGGGGCTACTGGAGCAAAAGGAAACCTTTCCCTACTGCCGCTTAGGAGTTGGGATTTTCATCAACAAACAGATTCAGGCTAAATTAAGAGGTTCAGTGTAGCAGAGTTCTTCAAAGGCTTTGTAGTTGTTCAACTCCAATTAAAAGTCAATTGAATTGGACACTTAATTCCCATTTGTGTCTATGAAAATCTCTCTTCTATAATGTACCACGTTACAATTCCAGGCTGAAAAAGCAGGTGCACAGAAATGCATAAAGAATGCCACGCGTGTCCTTATTTTGAGGAGTAAGGAAAATAATAGCTGTTATATCAAATGCTTAGTATTTACAGCATTTAACAAAGAATATGTCCATAGCAGTACACAAATAACCAGATAATAGCAAATTAAGATTTAAATGTCTGTATTTATGTATGTGATCTATCACCCAAGAAGTTGTGTGATTTTTATGTCCAGATAATACATTTTATATTGTGTGCCAAAGGCAGATATAAGCAGCTCATGGAGGACAGTCAGTACAATACAGACTTCCTGGTGACACATAACTGAATATCTTTTTAAGTGAATTAACAGGGGCAGCAACTGTAGTGGGGCTCAGAAGTGATGACAAAAGAAAATTCTTCAGGGAAGATAGTCTGACTCTGCAAAAAGTTACTGACATATGTAGGACAGTAGAAACAGCCCAAGAGCAAATACAAATCCTATCTGAAGATCATGTGGTGAAATGTATCAGAAGGAATTACAGGAGATGAAAATGCAAAGGTAAAACGTAAGGCAGAATTGTACGCTGCCTGCTGCAGCGAAAACTGACGTATCCCAAAAATCTGGTCTGGAAGAAGCCAACGGTGTCAGAGGAGTCAAAACCTGACATTCAGTCTCAGATACTTTTGAATTTATATGAGTCAGGTTCCAGTGCCCAGACCAAAACCCACCCCAGAGGGTTTTGATTTTGAGAGAGGTTCGCAAGTGAAAGGACTTTATTTCTTGCTTCTGATTTGGATGTGAGTGAAAGCTCCCAGCAGCAGCCACTCCCTGCAAGCTTCTGTCATTTGGGGCTGAAATACTGTCAGAAATGTTCTCGAACTTTCAATTTCAACGAGTGTTGAGCAGACCAAGCTGCCAGTTTGCGCACGTAAAGCAGATTACAGCAATCCTAAAACAAACTTCAGGCTTGTGAATCAGTTAAAGTATCTGGTGACCACTTATACTTCTCTCACCATCTTTCCCTGCTGAGTAGATATGGTGTTAACTACCGTGTCCACCAAGGAGCTGCTAATAGGAGAGCTGTAGTTCCCCCCGGCCCGCCTGTGGTCGTGCAAAGTTTCTGAAGGTTACTTCTTCGGGGGGTTTGAGTGCTTTTATTGAACCTGCGGATAAACTGTCTTTAAAGAGACCGGCTGGGCTCTGAGAACAGAACAGTAATTATAAGGAAAATGAACTGCATCCTTGAGGTGTGACCCTGTTGAGCACCATTTGGTCAGCAGCAGATTCAGATACTAACAGAGTGAACAAGAAGTCAGCCCCACTGGCTGAAGAATGCAAGCTTGAAGTCTAGTTTTACCCAGGCGGTGTTAAGCAATAAAAAGCTCCTGCTATCAGTATACTGATTGCTCATTTTATAGAGGACACTAACCAGCACTTTTCTGTAGAGCAAATACAAGAAGCATTTCTTAATTCTGCTAACCAGTTGCTGGCTGATGTGGATTTCTGCCAAGAATTTGCAAATGATGTAAAGCAAGCTGAAGAAACAGAAACTTGTCCAGTAACATAAAATATGGCATAATATGCACACATTCTCTGCATGGGCAAACAGGAAGGCACAGAACGATAAGCAAATAAGAGAAAACCTCACAATTAACACAAACATGGCAAAAAGAAGCATGCTGAGATGAGGAAAATGATTGCTCCAGAAAAGCAGGCAAGAGCTGAAAGTTTCACCGTCTTCCTCCGTTGTAGGAATTCATAGCCTGGGTGCCCACCCAAGGCAAAGCAAACGTAGTTCTGGGTCGTGTGGAGCTTAGGGGCCATCCCCATTGCACAGGGGATCGCACTTCATCCAAAAAGAGCGAGGCAGGAGGAACGTGAAGAGAAGACACGGAGCCCACAGGGAACCTGCAGCAGCCTCCTACAGCTCCTGGGCTTGTCCCAGCTCTGCGCTGCCAAAGGCAGACCTGTGTGCCAAACACCCAGTTTATACCCGGCCTGTTGTAACTGCTGCGGTCACCGAAGTGTGAGTGGTATCTATATGCATAGGCTGTCATAAAATCTTATTCCAATGCATCTTTCTCCAGGCATCTTGTTTCTTAAATAGTCCCCCTGGCCCCTGTGGAAACCTTCCTGAGATCGACTTTTCAATATTTTTAACAGTATTAGAAGTGACTTCTTGCCTCTGTGCATACAAATGATTGTAACTATCACTGTTTATCACTGTGACAGATATGTGCACTAATTAGATACTCTTTTATGCATCCAACCAAATCCCAGCTCTTTTGAAAATCAGAGCATCCACTGAGCTCCTCAAAATGGCTTCTTCCTCTCGGAAAACGCTTTCAAAGCACGCTGTGTCCTACCACGAGGAAATGGTGATGCTAAGGGTGCAAACAAATGACCGTTGATCAAGAAAGCCATAATCAAATACACTTTTGAAGCATAGTGATTTCTAAATATAAAGTGAGACTGTGGATTGTATTTTTACAACTAAGTAAATGAAACGGTGGGCAGAAGACAACACGTCCGTGTCTTCCATGCCAACGATTTTTGTGCTGCGTTAGGAGAGTTAAAAAGGCAGGGGGCTGCCTGTGCAGCTCGATGCCCAGGACTTCGGCTGCTCGGGACCAGGCACAGGACCTCAAGGACGAAGCGCCCAGCAGCTACTGCCTCACTGGCAGGGAGCGTGCCCCCGCTCGCCTCTGCCTGTGGGGAAGCTGCAGCCTGCGTTCCCCCCACACGCTCCGGCAGCAGAAGCCAAGGAGGATGAGAATGATTAAAGACCTTCCAGGAGAAGCACTAGGCTGGTGTTTCTCCGTGCCATGGAAGTTTGTGCACTTGGGACTTGATGGGCTTCGCAAGAAAGCAATGGAGAGAGCCTCGCCGGGTTCTCCAGACCCTCAAAGGGTTCAAGGTCCCACCATAAAATCCCGCAAGGCGCGCTCATTCCTCGGGCAGCCCTGGGAACTGATCAAGATCAACAAATATTAATAGAGGTAAGACTTATGTGCAAATTTTCAAAACACCTTAGGGCTAGTTTCTATATGTTTATTACTCACAACCAACTCGAGGTTTCCATAAGCACTTTGTTTCTATTTAATTAAATAAGTAAGAGCCAGCTTTTTCAAAGTGCTCCACAGATCCCACCCCACTGCGATACCATTGCTGAGCTCTTCTGGGAATCTGGCTGCAGGGGCGTGTGTTGAGTACTTGGAAAATCTAGCTCATTCAGATCTGGCAGGCTGATTTTGAAATAATATCTGGAAATCCACTTGCAACATTTGTAATAGCTATCCATTTGCATATACAAAAGCTGACTTTTGGCATGAATGTAATTTTCTTATACCTTTCCTTTGAAAAGCTGATCCAGACTGTCTAGACAAGTCAAAACTCTCATTTGTGCTTAATATTTCATAATTTATTATTTTGCTTTCCTTTATGATTAATTTGGAAGCGTCCCTTAGCAAAGATGTAGTGATAGGAGGATATAGTTTTATAGACTGCTCATATAATCCCACTGCTCTGGTCACACATACCCTTGAAGTTTGCTCTAAAGCTTACACACATAAGCCCAGCCTCATAAATCGAATTCTACCTACTGGCATGCACTTTCAGCCATCCACAGTTCATCCAAACACACACTTACGCATTTGCTTTATATTTCTTCCTATACTTTTTTTTTTTCAGTAGTAGCATTGTAAATGTTTCAGCAGGCGAACACTGTAGAGCTAAAAGAAATTTAAACGTGCCGTGTATTTGCTAAGCAAAGATACCATGGCAAGACACTGAGACACCTTTAAAAGGGTCTCCCTCTCTCCTTCTCTCTCTCTCTCTCTTTCTTACTCAAAATACAGCTTTTACAAATATGACATCTTAAAATTAAAATGTTTGTTCTGAAAGTAATAGCCAAGATCATAGAATATTTATGTGATCATTAATATTTGAATTTTGAATAATGCATACTTATATATTTCCACAAAAGAATGCAATGTGTGTTTTATACAAAAGTCATATTATTTTCCCTGTAACAAGTACAGAAGCAGCTTTATTTGCATTACTCACTTGCAGGTATATAATATCAGATTACACTGTTAATTCTCTTTGTTTCCTGGAAGTATCTATGTCAGGCTTTTTTACTTTGCATACATAGGAAGTCCATATTCATAACAGTCTATTTTAAATGCAGAAAAGTTCTGCGCACTGAGCTGTTAATTTTGAAACAGCTTCTCTTTTAATTCATTCTATTTCATTTGTTACTAATTGTATCTGCTTCTTACCAAAAGTTTTGTCTCTAGGAAATCTAAGCCACATCCTACCACTTCATCAGTAACGGTCTATCTGTGTGCGAGGACACAGGGCTGCATATCAAATAGCACTTCCATGCTCTGCCATTCACCGTCGCTCTTCAGGATGCTGATGAATGTGCTGACAGACAAAGGCTAATTGGCAGACTGTACGGAGTCAGTTTTTGATGACACAGGAGAAATAACAGGAGACAGAGCAGGTAACAAAGAAAGTTTAGAGGGAATAATAACAGAGATACAGACAGAGAGCGTTTCATGCGAGGAGAGCACACAGCCTGAAATACAGCGGGAGGGAACTGAAGAACCCAAGAAACGCACAAAAGCATGAAAGAGGGAAAAGGTAAAGGGGAGCTAACCCTGTCCTTACCGCTGTTACCACACAGACAACGTCTCTGATAGGAAACTAGGTTCGGGATGGCGCTTTCCACACTGTGATCTGGTTCACTGAAATGTTTGCTTAGGGTTCATGAACCTACTAAGCAAATGGGAACCCGTTTTCATAAGAGCCTGGACTTGATACGTATTTTGTATTTCAAATTGTGGGCTTGGCATGCAGCAATTTCACCTGATTTTCACCTTGAGCTTTGGGTGCAGACACAGTCATCACGGATGCAAACATTCATTAAAATATTTTGCTGGACGTTCACTGGCAAGCGTAATTACTGCACGCGATTTATGACCACCAATGCATTCATGGTTTTTTGTGAGGCTACTTGTAAATGGACGATTCTGAGCGTGTGGACACGGAGTTAGTTTGAACGCAGCCCAGATTTCACACTCGTTCATGCTGTCTCATACTGTGGATTTCTGTAGCACCCAGTTGTAGGAGAGCCGATCGGGTCTTTGAGCACAATTGTAAAACTTAAAACCTGAAGAAGGGATTTTATGTGAAGACCACCTGAGAAAGATGATGCGAAGTACAACAAATCCACTAAATTGTCCACAGACAGTTCCTCTTTAATTGCAACTGATTGGTAAAGGATTTCCTATACTAAACTCTGTAATTAAAAGAAGATTGACAACCTCTAGTGCATTCTTCCATTAGAAATCTTGCATGTATTTCCAAAGCTGAATTTTAGGGCTTAGAAAATGCCTTTGAAATATTGGCTGACATAAATCACCTCTTATCCACTATTCTCAGTAAAACTGCACAGGTTGAGGATATGGACCCGTGTTTCTAATTTATTTGCGTTAAGTGCTTATTAGCAGAAATGAGGGGAGGGTTTCCACGCTCGGCCAACTAATGGATGTAACTGACTGAAGACGAAGATGTGCATTTACATCGGTTGAGCCCGTAGCTGAAATCTTTTGCCTCAGGTTTTAAAGGGAGCCAGAGCGCTTGGCATCTTCTTCCCCAGCATAATCCCATTGAGCCAAACAGACTGTGGCCAGACAAAGCGTCTGCATTGCTGACTGTGAGCTTCCATCACGGATTTAGACATCTCCCTGATCTAAACTCCAGTTGTAAATAATTGCAGGTGAAATATGCACCCGTAATTATTGTTTTCCTCACAAAAAATGTTGGCATTTGATCCTTTCCTTTCTCTTGTTTTTATTATAAGGCACAAACGTGAAAAATATGCCATCACGCTCTGCACTGTGCACAGAGACATTTTACCCTTTAAGCCTCGAAAGAAATATCAGGCCCAAGCAAATGACCTAATTACTGTGTCTCCATTCAGTGTGTCCCAGGTCAGTGTGCAGATATATGCATAAAGGCAATGGCAGCTTTGGGAAATAATCTTCTTGATTATAAAACAGCCATATACATGTTCTCCTGTGTGTAAATATGTGCCGCTCACCAAATATAACCACACGGTATTGCTGATTAGGTATCAAAGTGGATGGGGGATACGTATATGTTCAAGGAGGATTTTCAAAGCTATTTCTCTCCGAAATCACACACAACATAAGTCAGTGGGAGTTAGCCTTTTAAAATCTGACCTTTGCATCACGCATAATGTCTTTAAGTTAGATATTTTTCTCAGTAACTTACTCCAGGGCTAGCTGAATAACACGCTCTGATAAACGTAACAAATATAATCCATGCATTTACTTTTATTTTCCCACTGTCCATAATTTGGGGGGTTATTGTTCAAAAATGTGCATTTACTACCGCATTGAGGTAATGAAGAAGACGTGTCTTTTTCCTCTTCTCTTGGCATGCGAACCGGCTTTCTAAAAATTCACTGTAGTAATCGCAAAACGCTGCTGCAAAGAATTACTTGATAAAACCTTTTGAGATTTCAGCCTACCTCGTCCCTTTGTTTCATAACTAGAAGGAGTATAATGAATGCAAAAACTCAGTGAATAGAGCTCAGCAGGGCCTACTTTTTTCTCATGACTCCTGTGATTATAATAATTTGATTTTATAGGTGTCTATCCTAAGACCCCAGCTAGGGAGCAATCTTTACTGAGTCATGAACTTTCACATCATTAAATCTCTCTACATTTATTTTAAACATATCAAAAGTGTCAAATAACTTTAGATCTACTAAATTTTATTTGCATTGGGTAAAACGAAGTTTAGCCACTTGGGAAAATAAATGAAATAGTTTCCTTAGCATCAGGAAGGCGGTTGGGCTCTGGAGTCTGCGTGATTCCAGCCATGCGGCAGTACAGCACATCTCCTGCATGGGCCAGGACACATGTTTACAAGGACAGGAATCTGAGTAATTTCCTACCAGTCTGAAGGGAATATTAAACTCTTCTGTCAGTTGGATGTATATTATTTATGTTCCTTTTTTTATTGTTGTTGTTGTTGTTGATTTCAAAAAATATTTCTTTGTTGGTTCAACGCTGACTCCCGATAGAAAGTGATGAAATGCCCAATATGTTAAAAAACCTTATCACTAAATCACAAGCAGAACTATAAATTTTGCCTTTTGAAACTGAACTGACTGTTGAGGATCATTTTGCTCCTGAAATATTACAGCAGTGATCAATTTGCTGTAAAATTAAGCAGTTTAGCTCTGCAATCTATAGATGGAAAACATGTTGTTCTTGAGCAAAGTTTATGCCCTGCCCAAGGGATAAATTAAATTTTATGGGTAAGACATGCATTATTATATGCTTATCTGTTTAACATATCATTCTTTTCCACACCAGTATTATAAATATTTTTAATCATACATTTGATCTCTTGTGCATATAGTGATATGGTAATTCCCCCTGCCCCCCTCAAAAAATACGACCAAACACAGTTAATTCATCACAGAACAGGGGAGAATATTCTAATCTTCCTAAGAAATATACTGAAGATTGAAGCAGGGGCACTTAAAATTGGGGCTACTTTGCAATCATTCAGTGGAATAAAATTTTCCTGAAGGAAGGGGTGGAGCTACGTTACACATTTTTATTATGGTAGTTATTATTGAATATTTATATTATAAGTCTCTAATCAAAACTGGGGGCTGCAGTCTGTGACATTTCAGTTACAAAAGTTAGGGAAAGCAGTGAAATGTATTCATTTAATAAACTTGTTACTGGTTTTATAAACTTCTGCTGATTTTCCTTAAATTCTATAAACTAGATTCAAAGCGCTCAAGCTGACCGTCGTCCTGGCGTTCAAACGCTGGGCAACTTCTCTTAGAAGTTTCAACAGAAATGGAGCTTCTGAAGGAAGGAGAAAGAAGAGTGAGAAGCTGTAAATCGTTTGCCTTTCTTATGTGAGAGACAGCATGGGGAAGACCCTTAAGGTGTTTGTAGGAAGAGGAGACAGAGGAGTCCTGATGCAGTGACAAATAAAATCATAGGTATGATCATCTGTTCAACATTTACAATACGTGACACTACAGCGTTCAAATTAGAAGCAGATGAACTCCACTTATCCGTGTTTACTATCAGCCACATCACTGAATGTATTTTAAAAATGGCAATGTTGTAAGAACAGGGTTGAAGTGAAGGTGAACAAGCTGGGAGAGTCAGTCATCTCCAGTATCAGGTTTTTTTTGTTTGCTTCTGTTACGGCAGGTTAAGGGGAGGGTAGACTCAAACCCTCAATTACAAGTTAATTTTTTGATTCTCTGAATTCATCTGGTCAGATTGAATGGGAAAAGTAAATAGCAAAGACATCTTAATTTGGATATTGGCTCACCAGTTGCCTTCAGCATCTGTCGTCTCTACTTGATGCTACCCATTGTGAATACTCTGTGTCATACTATGTCTTATGTGAAATCTCTCCTCACATGCAATTTTGACTTGAGATACATGCAAATTCTACTAATTTCATTTGGAGCTGTGCGACTTACTTGTTTACTCAGCTTTGAAAATCTAAAGCGTGGGTCCTTGTAACATTATCTTCATGGTTGACAGCCCTTTTCTGCTCTCACCGCCCACTTGCTTCCTCTCAGTCATACAGATCATCAGTCTTCTAGTTTTTGGTGACATGAGTATCACTGACATTACTTCTAGTCATCTTAATCTGCACACACTTCTTACTTTTTCTTTTCTGTAGCATATGCTCCCATCATTTTTTTCTTATCGACATAAGTACTGGAATACTGCGTCCAGCTCGGGGGCCCGCAATGTAAGAAGGACATGGACCTGCTGGAGATATTAGGAAGACATTCTTTACTGTGAGACACTGGCGCAGGTTGCCCCGAGAAGCTGTGGCTGCCCCATCCCTGGAGGTGTTCAAGGCCAGGCTGGATGGGGCTTGGAGCAACCTGGGCTGGGGGGAGGTGTCCCTGCCCAGGGCAGGGGGGTTGGAACTGGATGATCTTTAAGGTCCCTTCCAACCCAAACCAGTCTATGATTCTACAAATACTTTAAACAGGCACATTTCAGCCCATATTTCAGGCAGCTTATAATATGTTTCCATGTGAATAACCTTTTCCCATTTTTATGGAATGATAAGTTTAAGGTGAATATCCTAAAAAAAAAGAGAAAAAACCACACCTTTCTTCAAGGTGTGATCTATTCCATTGTGGAGAAAGTGCAGGATGATACGCTGCAGAGGACAATCTTGCCTTTCCAGGAAGATATACATGGTAGAGGTAACTTGCTTTCCTCACTGGGATGCTGTGAGGATTAATCAGTGAATGCCTTATAGTCCTTGGAAGTTGTAAAGATCTACAGATTTGTTGAATATTAGTATTGTCTTATATCCTTGCACTTTATATTCAAAGGTGAGTGGTTTTGAGGAGACAACGCAGGTGTGTCCCTTACTATATCGCCGTTCTCCATCACAGCGAGGAAGTTCTGCAAAAGTACGTATATCTCAGGAGCACACTGCCAAAATGTAATTGCTGCAGGTGTATAAATGGACTGCCTTCTCAGGCCTTTTGGTAAGCTTTAATTCTATTTTTATAAAACCCCTTCTAAAATGTTGCTCTCCAGGGCAGGCACTGTCTGTATGATCTGTGTTTGTACAGCTCGGTGAGATCTTGATCTGTGACTCAGTGTCCTGCATACTAGCACACAAAAATAAAACAAAAATGTATAAAAGTGTTACTCACTCAGCAGAAGTTGTATCAGGCAAAAGATTCAAGTCCTAGATATAATAAAGATAAAGTAAATACTAAGAAATTTTAACTAGTCCTTGTGAGGGATGTAGCACTGATAGGAAATTATGCTACGAGAACTGATTTGTAGCCAGTTTATGAGCACAGATTTTTACCTGAGCACTAAGGGAAAGTCACTGTACATCTGGATTTTAAGACTCTCTAGTACAATCACAGTGCTCATACATAAATGGGAACTATTTGGAAAAAGAGCATATAATAAAATAATGTTCTCCAGACATGAACTCTGTTGGCAAATGCCTGGGGTAAACAGAAGTGAATAACATACTTCAGAGGTGATGTGATACAACTATTTTGTACAGTGAAGATCTAGAGCAAAGAACACTGGAATGTTAGAAAGGCTTCTGAGGAGAAGAAGGGGGTGGACCATCCCTTCGCTCTGGCTCAGAAGTCAGCTCTTCAACTGGGCTGTGGGAAGCATCTCTATTTGGAAGACAATTATGTATCAGGTAAGATGAACATGTATAAACATATATGAAGAATGTTTTTAAGAGGTAACTTCTCTAAAATACCTTTTAACTGAACAAATATGACAGTGTTGAATCTCTGGTTACTAATTTTATAGCCTTAAAGAGAATTACACTGATTAAACATGCCAGATCTACTCAGATCTGTTAAATCCCTGTTAATGCAACTCAAGTTCTGATCTGAAGGTGGGAGGATCGTGTGAGCCATCCTGAATGAGACGACAGCTGGAGGCCACGGCTTTGAGCAATCTGCACCCAGAGGCACCCAGCAGACCTCAGACATACTACATAATGTGAGATGGGGTTTATGTCATACCTTACAAAATATCCATTATAACGTTACAACGCAGCATGTGCGCAATTTCTCATCTGTAAAAGCCATCCTACGTGAATTACTCAATCTTCGAATTCCTGAGGTACATACGTTACGCACTGTGGGCAAGCATGAGGAATCATTGTAGCAGGATATTAACAAAGACTTCAGTCCCATGCATTGAATTCAATGACAATTTGCCACTATCTTCACTGAAAACAAGAACGAGCCCCCAGATGGGACAGCGAATTACATTCATACTCTTCCTTGTCTCTTGGAGAAGAACAAGATGAAGGAGGTGGTTCCAGGACTCCAATATCTCACACGACTCAACTACACTTGATTATTATTTGCTTCTCACGACCTGAAAAGAAACCTACTACCAGATTTGTCTGTCTCAACCCTGCTGAAGCTGAATACTTTCATACATATGTATGGATAGCTTAAGTTTTTATGAGCATAATTTGGGCTTTTCAAAATAGTGACACAGTAACAAAGCAAAATTGAGACATGCATGTAATTTGAATACTGATTTGGTTTTATCTCTTCTTGGTGCTGGCACTTTTGATGCTGCTCTTTTCCATTCCATCTTCTTTCTGTTCTTCTTTCCCAATGAATGGAATTAGTTGTGAGTGCATTTGCTGCTTCTACCAATCAAATATGAAACCTAAGGAAATATATATCTATGACATCCCTAAGAGTTTTGGACAGTTACTCATTTGCTGCTACCTCTGAGTTTTCTATCTACTACTTAAAGACGTGTTCCTGATCCTCTTGTCAAACAGGAAAATGAGCGCTGTCAGATGGCTACTGCCATGTTTCGTGCCATTTTCAATACCACAAGCCCTGATTTTTATTTACAGCAATGCCGCACTTCAAGGAGGTTATTGCAAAGGATGCCTTCTGCATACCCTCAGTGAGCTGTTTGCATCAATTTGCAGACTCAAGGCAGGACTCCCAGTGCTCCCCTCCAGTGAACAGACGGCACCCAACCACCGTCTACTGGGTCACAGTAGTCAGGTTCATGTCTGCCTCTGCTGCTGGATCATCTTGCAAGTTTAGAGTTATTAGAGGGTCCTCTATGGTAAAGAACTCCGCCAGGTCTCCTCGCCCTTTCTGGAGGTGCGTGAGGCAGAACCCCAGACCTGTGCCACCTATACAAGAGCGCAGAGCCCCCTGCGTGCAGCGTCAGGCAGAGTCGAACAGTTGAGCGTTGTGGAGAATCTGGTCCTAAAAATTATTCCTGAAAAGTACCCAGTTAATCATTTCAAAGAGAAAACTAAAAAATGCTCAGGGGCAATCGAGGAACAGAAAAAGGGGGTTAAATTCACCTAATAAATTATTTGCAGACTGAATAATTCATGGAAAATCCAGGACGCATTTAGAAGGGTTTGATTCGGTGTGTCAGCCTCCTCTGGGAAGTGAAGCTATCTCAGGAACTTTGTATTTTCTAAGGTATCCTTTCAGTCTGTTACCACAGTAGAATTTCTATCTGGAACCAGATGTGTGCTTCAAGTTTCTTGTACCTGATACCAGCCAGTACCTAACATTAGGAGGAAAGCCACAAGGAAAATCTTGCAACTGGTTTGTTCTGTCACTATCTAATGTGAAGCTTCTTGCATTGGGCAGAAATGGGAATAAAGATTTTTTTCATAACTGTATTCCCAACCTGGCAGATATTTCCGCGTGTTTGAACTTCCACAAGGTGAGCAGAGATTTGCTCACTTCTTTAAAGTTAAGCAGATGTCAGACCAAGTGCGAGAGTACACGTGTGTATCACTCGTCTGAAGAATTGTTCTGTCATGGACAGACAGACTTAAAATTACTCATATATAACTGTAAATGAACGTCTAAGACCTTTATGAAAGCTGTTAAACGTTTGGCTTCATCTTGTAGCAAAGAGTTAAATTCAGCACAAGCACTGAGTTTATTTTAACTTTTGATAAAATTTTCAAAATGTACATGAAAGTAGGCTGAAGTATGCTCAAATGCAATTGAAAGCCCGGCATTTTAATACGTAAAGTAGGTAACAAAAGCAGCATATGAGACTTCGTAAACAGAAATTTTAAAATAAATTTAATAATAGACTTTTAAAACTCCTAAATCACTGTCAGAGCATATGTATGTTAAAAGACCTATAAATATATTTTAAAACAATCTATTTTCCCTTCACTTAGCTGCCAAGATCTCCATTAGGAGGTTTGTGTTCCCTTCCAACATTAAAGAATACCTCTAACATCTGTAGCGATGAACGGTGAAGAGTGTCAGTTCTGCTTCTGAAACAAGCAATGCCGCCATTTGAAGGAGGAAAAATGTGAAATAATGAATATGTCTTCTGAGAGCAGTCTGTTGTGTAACAGAAGATGTGCAAAGCATCTTGCGAGGTTTGATCTTCTGAGTTTCTTCTATACACCTATAAGGAGTGCAGTTAATTATGCAAAACCTGGTCAATGGGAAAAGTGTTGCCCAGAGATGCTGAACCCAAATCTAAAGGGCGGCAGAGCATATTGCAAGGACTTTGTTTCATGTTTCCTTCCTTCCAGGTGTCAGGAAGGAGAGAAAAGTATCACATTAAAACATGCCCCGATATCAGCTTAACTGGAGCAGCCACGACTTGAAAAATTATTTGCTTTTTTTCCGTGAAGGTTCCCAGAAAGAAGAAAGGAACACTGCGTTTGCTGGAGATTTGGGAGGTTCACGGTGCCTTTTCTTTTCCACAGTTGCTTTCTGTGTGACTTGGGCCCCTCTGTGCCTCATTCCCCTATCAGTAAAGGAAAGCAGTAGCGTTTCCTGATGTTTTAATAACCATCAATAAAGAGGCGGGCACGCTAACGATTGCAAAATGCTCAGTCGTTATGACAGAAGGGAGGTATGTACAACCACCACACAGTAATAGGAAGAATGTCTGCAGGAGCTTTACTGGAACCACAGTGCAGAGTGCCACAGATCCTGCTATAATAAGATGGGCAATTTTACCGTTGCAAGAATCTTGTAAAAAAAATCCCCATGTCTAATCTATAACCAAGAAATGCAATAGGATCTGCAGAACTGCCAAGGCCGGGAGAATTCACAACCTTTTCAAGCAAAGTGATCTCACTCCTCATCTCAAGAAGAAAATGTAAACAATCCATGCTAGGTGTTTTAAACTGCGTAAACGATGTCTAACACTCAGGAGACATGGCTGATAAACACTTATTCTGCCTAAAAATGCAAAAGATTTTCAGCGTGAAGGTTTTCACAAATATTTCAGACATTCTCAAACTTTATGTGGAAAATTTCCCGCAATTCTTAGGAATGTATCTTACTTAATCTAGATAGGGTGTCCTCTCACTTTTGCAAGTAAGAATGAACACAGGCTTTAGTGACACTCAGTCTTAAAAATAATACAAAGAAGAAAACATTTTTTTTACAATTTTCAAAAAAATCTTTGGCTGCACTTTAATTTCAGAACTATATTATCTAGCTGTGCTTATAAATTATTTCAATGGACACGTGAACTGGATAGCTTTACACCCAAATGCGTACGTACAGCGACAAGTGTGTAAGTATGTAATTTATAAAGACACAGGGATATTCAAAGGACTATATTTGCAGATCTGAAGTTTTTTTTAAAACCTGATTCCTAATACTCGTGTCAAAGACAGAGGCCAAAAAGCACAGTGGTTAAAAAGAAAGATGATAAACTGCTTGCTACTCGACCTTAACTACAAGGAAGGGGGGAAAATCAGTGCTAATCTTGCTACTCAAGCCTTAATCAATTTTATATTTCGCTTAGCTTTTCCTTTTTCAGCATGTATATAATTTTATATATAAGACATGCATGGTTTTACATTTCTTATCTGTATATATGCTCACCCCAAATTGCTAATTCATCCTTAATTTTTTTGGTTAAAGTTACACACTTAATGTTATTTTAACATAGGGCTTTTTGTAATGTAATGATATTTAATTTGCATTAGCACAAGTGACATACAATAGATCATGCTATTATCATGATTGATATCAGATGAACTGGCATAAATTCAACGTTATAAATTGAGCCTATAAATGAAACTATTATTTTACAGGAATTACTGTAGTAGAAAGGCTAAGGACCCTCAAGTCAACCTTAGTCAAACCCACTCTTTAGAGTTTTATATTTTATGCCTGCAATAAATGCTTTTGTGAAAGCCCATAACCTGCAAAAAAAAGTCATTGGAAGTCTATTAATTATAATAATACTATCCAAAAAGCTGTGAGGGCTTATTTTTGTGACATCACTCTTTGATTTCTTACTGCCTTAAATTATCCCTTTGTTGGCTGGGTGAGGGTAACAGTCATACTTTTGTCATTAAATATAAGGAGTTTTAAAGCCTGATCCACCCTAGCTCTAATTGATATTGCTTTCATTTGGCAGATAGTGACCTGATTTATAATTTAAATATGCATCATTATATGCACCTCTTCTGTATAATGAAAAAGCGAAGTTACTCTCATCTTTTCCTGCAATGTTAACATCAAGGAAAAGTATCTTTCTTTTTTCCCTTTTATACTCAGAGCCTAATTGAAAACTGTTCATTGAATTTCAACATGATAGAAAAGTCTTTTTATCTCTCAATTTGTCCATTAGCTATTATAATTGAAGTATCTGCTACACAGCTGAATTGATATTGTTCTTGTTTAAATTCTGGATTTCTCTAAATCTTCTATGAGGCATCAACTAAAAAAATATGGGTTAGGAGACATTAGCTAACAATACTGCCTAAATGGGACATTAGACTAGCACTCCACATGTGTAAAGCTACAGAAAGTAGGAAGTCATCTAATTTTACTGGAGAACGTGTTGCATAATAATCTTAACAGCATGACCATAAGGTTTGCTAATTGCCACATCTGTTTAACAGCTGTCAGATGTTTGCCATATGCTGCCATCAATATTACAACGGAGTACATTACAGGGAGTTTTATTGTGTTCGACTGTTATTTATTTGCCACAGACATTACTACAGCCAGTGACGTCTATTTATGTTAGATCACTAATTACATTTTAAAAGCTGCATGCAAAATCCACGTTTTTCAGCTTCCTTAGACCCCACTTCTGATGATGTAACTAATAACTTTTTCCCTACAGATCTCCGAGCTGATTTATAAATTTCTATCTCTTCTTATGGTAAATAATTCTTCTGCAAAATAACTTTTTTATGCTGGTTTTGAAGGGTGTTTCTAAACCCAAGTTAAGTTTTAATGGCGCTGTTTGTAAAAACTCAAAAATAAACTCAGTTTTCAATAGCACCCACTTCATCCCATGGTTGTTTCGTCGGGACACAGCTCAGGGATGGCAGATAATTCAGTTTTACAGCTCAGACGGTTGGATACCCCAGCTCGAGTCCCAAACCTGCCACTGACTCACTCTGTGACCTTGATTCATTGTATGACCTTAATTCTGATTTGCCGATCTGTAAGCTAAATACCTGCTGTACAGCTGTAGCATCAGAACTCATTCATTACATGTCTGTAAAAAGTGAAACGTGATGCAGCACTATTACCATTAAAGTGTGTAAATGTGGCTGATCTTCGCTGTTCTTTTAAAACGTTCTTTCAGGGGTTTTTTAAATGACTTCTTTCAACTGGTCTGTGCGTTACTTTTTCGTTAAATGTAGCTACTACAGCAATGAAACAGGGAGCAGAGATTGACAAAGTGCAGACTAGGCAAAATATGCATGATGTGATTTAATATGAGTTGATAGGTGTCACTGATCTCTATTATAAATAGACTGTGTGAATTCCATATGATGTATTATTTATCTATTGTAGATGCCTTTTTGTTTCATTAATAAACCTGGAAATCAGATGTATACATTTCCAGTGATGAGGTTTTGGCAATACAAGGCATTGTGGCATTTGTCTGCAATTGCTCAATTATTTTGATGATTTTCTTCTTCTTTCTATATAAATGATTAATGCTTGAGACATTTGTTCAAGATTCTTCTGATTTTAGCTCATTTGTCCAGCTGAATTCTTTTTTCTCCTCTAATTAGAGAAGATTACTGCAGTGTAAGGACTTCTTCCATTTTGACCGGAATTCTAGCTCCTTTGAGATGTTGCTCACAACCACAGGTCCTCTGACGTAGGATTTTGTTCGACTGTGAGGTCTGGGAACTCTAGCAAATCTCACATTAACAGTGTGTTTTCAGTTTAAATCTGCCTCCAAGCAGAAACTCTTGTGCTGTTGTTCTACCTACTGTTTCCCTGGTATTTCTGTGTTTGAGAAAGTTAAGAAAATACATTGCCGCTTATTTCGATAGGAAAAGACTTGAATTTTTCAACTTTCTGAAGAGAACAGTAAGCAGCAGCTCGTGCCTTCCATTTACACTTGCTGAAGACGCTCAAGCAAAGATATCCTTGAAGATATCAAAGAGTTCAAAAGAAAAGGCAAAGCCGGGGGTTGTTCCGGGAGCCACGCAGTCAGCCCCGCGTCCTCTGAGATGGGTGAGGACGATGGGGGTCACTGAAGGAGGGCAACGGGGCTGTGAGTTCAGACAACACATGCCTAGAGGAGACGAAGGTGCTCAACTCCCATGAGAAACCAACGTGCCTAACTAGAATGCCTCCATCAGTAATCTAAAATTTGTCTGCCTTCTGCATTTGATCTCCTTATTTTCTTCTTATATGCCTTTTTAATGCTGTTTGTAGCCATTTCAATTATGTGATTTCCTTATCTGTATACCATGGAGAATTCTGTACAAGACTTTATAAACAGCTGCTAAGTTTATCTGCCTGTCATTTGGTTTTCATTATGCGAGATAACAATCTTTCTCGTATCTTATAAGAAGATATAATGTGATTGTTTCTAAACGGGGAGGGGGAAAAAAGTCTAGTCTGCATTATCCTTAGCCTCGTAGTATTTGTAACGTCAGTAGTGTCAGCACAATCTCCAACATTTTTCCTTGCTGTGGTCCAGGAAGAATTATCTTTCTAGTTTTTTGTGTTTGCCGCTATCTCCTCTTTTTTCTCCATTTTAGACACAGCGAGTTTCTTATCTGGAGCGTGGTTATGTGGCCACAGATTTACCTATACTCGGTCTGATCATTCCCAACCATTTTGTGGGGCTTATGCACTGAAGGGAAGGACGAGAGGCAATTGTCAACAGTTCGCTGTATTAAATATGGATAGATATTATTCATGTAATTTGACAGTTCTTGACTTTCAGCTGTATAATGACAGTGAAACGGTAGGAATTTCAGCAGCCGAACTTCTGTCTTACTTCAAGATAAGCTTATCAACTGTAGCCTGAATCCATTCAACTCATAAGCAGATCAAAACTCATGTCATGCTGAACTGCTGTGCTGATTCCTGCTTCCTACTATTGCTTTACATGTCCATATGGTCTTAGTTGTTTGCCATCTTACAGTTATTTTGCAAGGTTTTGAGGAGACAGACTGTCTCTTGTATTTGTTCAGCACCTTGTACGGTGAAGCCACGGATCCTGCCTGATGCCACCAAATGCTCATGTAACATAAATAACGTGTAATGAAGTGATAATAGGTGATGGTCAGCCCTTGTATTTTTTTCTCTCTTCATCAGTTACGCACTTGATCTACGAAGAGTAGCTGCTTTGTTTGGCTTCTCATTTAACATGAAGAATCGCTCTGTGCTATTTATCGCAGAGATTCAGAGGAATCTCCGAACAATATGCAGGAATCATGTATATCATTCGGGTATATCATTCACGCGGCAGCATGGTGTGGCAGCTGCAGACTAAACAATGTCTTTAGGTTAAGGATTGATCAAGTGTCTGTGGAATTTCCATGCTCCCTGACGTGCCTTCCGGATTACAACACTTTCCAAACTGGTGGGATTTGGTGTCAGGGGGATAATAGTGGATTTGGAGAACTTTTGGCAGTTGAACATTCTTTTTTTTTTTTTTTTTTAAGAAAAAAAAAAGACAACCCAGAATTGTGAAAGCAAATGTGAAATCTCTCTTTAGTCATCTCATCCATTTCCTTCTCTGCCAGTTCACTGAATTTTGATCTTACAGGGGCTGTAGACTCCTCCAGGCTAGGATTGTCTTTCTGTTCCTGCCTGTACAGTGAAGAGCATAAGAACATATAAAAATGTAGAAATGTTGCTCCTGGCTGTGGCCACGGGCTGGTGTCCTGTCTTCAGCTCAACCTTGTCCACTCGCCGTTGTCTCCAGTATCCCCCCTCTAGTTGGCAAACACGGGACACTAAAGGAAGTCAATCCCTACTGACTTCCCCAGAATATTTTCAAATAATTTATGTTTATTAAATCATTGTTGATATGTTTTTCTTCTCTGAATTTGGTCACTTTTTGAGTACACTTTTGAGCAGCAGTAAACAAAAATTATCATCCGAACAACGGAACATACAGGAGTTTTGCAATTTCTTAACAATAGGAAACCCTTTGCTATTTGACTTTTCACTGTAATACTTTGGTAGAAATATAACTTCAGGTTTCAGAATTAAATGCATGCCTCAGTGGTTTGGTTTATGCATTCATAATTATATTTACAATTAGAAATAATGCAATCAGGAATTATATTTTTTTTTATTGGCCGAGTGCACAAAATGAGTTGGGGAGAAAATGTAGTTTTAAGCCATGCCTTCTTCCCCACAATTTAGAATCATTTAAGCTTCATCTCTGACATGCATTAGGAAAATATAGGCGAATGAAGTCCATATGGGGCAGTATTACAGCTAAAGATTGCCGGGTCCCTCACCAGATTCCCTTTTGCACAGCAAAGCCTCAAATGCTGCGGACACAGTAACGGGATACAAAATCACTGCAGTGACGCTCTGCAGTCACACCGCGCAACGGTTTCCTGTAAATATTTTAATGCCTTTATAACAGAAAATTGAAGCTTTAAATGGAAAAACGGATGGGGAGAGGGCGCGCGGCACCATGTAATTGAGAATTCCCGTGCCCTGCTAGGCAGGGTTAATGGGCATTGCCCTGCAGTAAACCGGCTCCTGTGAATCCTTGAAATGTCAAAGTGGCGCAAAACAAGCCTGCGAACCGGGTCCTTCTGGTGCTAAATGGAGGCTGCAGGGCAGCTCTGAACCCAAATGCATAATTTGTAGACAGAGGATGTCATTTACGATTGCTTACCTCTCATTAAAACTAATCAGAATGGCTTTCTGTGAAAAATTGATTTTTAATCGGAAAAGTTAAATCTGTGAACGTGTTTTATTTTTCCTTGAAACGCTGGGAACATTTCGCTGGGAACTGATGGAGAACGTCTTTGTTCGCCGATAGTTTCAAAAGCAGTGAATGACCTTTTTGTTCCTTCAGTCTTTGGCCAAAATTACCAATGAAAAATATTTGTTGACATGCTTTGCACAGTGATTTTTGTCAGAAAAGTCATTTTCCATCAAAAACAAATTTCAAGAGATGTTTTCACTTGCCAGATTGAGAAGCACATTGACGCTGGGATGCAAACAGGAGGGCAGACTCTTACAGTGGGCTTCCACACTTCTCCTGCTACTTTTCAACAGGACTGTCACTACCAGCACAAGGTGCAGCAATGTCAGTTTTAATTAAAACCTTTCGTCTTACCCACTGCACAGAACAGCTGCAGCATAAACCGAGAAGCAAAGACACCACAACATGTACAAGTTCAGGTTTTGTTGAACATAAATAGGAGACAGTACTTATGTGAACCCCACACAAAGCTGGTTCGTCCCATAAATTCTAGAAAATTTTGATCACTTGTCCTTGAAATTTTCCACACAAACTTTTGCTGATTTTCAAAGACTGTCAGCTAGAAAAACTTGCATTTTATTTTTCCTCAAAAAGTAACAGGCAACCAACTATTTAATGCATGGATGTATGTGTGACTGGCTTATAAATCGGCGCTAGATACCTTTAAATAAGTAGCCCCCAGAATTTGCTGAATCTAATTCAGTAACCATTACAAATTTAAGCTTGCTCCCCGGGCTTTCCAAAGAAAAGAATAGTTTTTATAGGGTGGATACTAGCTGTTTACTGTTACTAACCACGGTCAAACTTTGAAGATGTTTAAGATGAAGGGGCTTTAGGTAACAAACAGCTGTAGGTGTGAAGTTCTTTTTGACTTTCAGTGTGACTGAAGGATTTGGCAATACAAAATCTTAAACATCACAAATAGACGGCAACTCCCCCTCTGTCCCTAAGCCGCAGGACTGCCCCGTTCGCCGCTGCTCATCCCTGCCTGACGATTTCACCTGCTGCTCTGACTCAGCTGCCACCGCTCTTTTAGGATGTTCAGCCTGGTATTCTGAAGCGGTCG
This sequence comes from Ibidorhyncha struthersii, assembly GCA_013398815.1. Lineage (NCBI taxonomy): Eukaryota > Metazoa > Chordata > Aves > Charadriiformes > Charadriidae > Ibidorhyncha > Ibidorhyncha struthersii. Next base: position 1,378,860 of record VZSZ01008266.1, read on the forward strand.
GTGTAGTTCTCCGCCTTTCTCTGCAGCAGAGCCACGGGAATGACTTGGGGTGAAAGCCAAGCCTGGGCAGAGAGGCTGACACAAGTACGTACGCCTCATGCCGACCCGTCAGACAGGACAAACCTCACCCAGAACTGAATGCCCATTTGAGTGTGGAGAGAATGAGCTGGATGAGCAGCTGTGATCCTGAAGGAGGTAAGTTATCTCCTTCCCCAGCAATTAAAATGGGCTGGAAGCGTGTACCACACACCTGGGGCGGGCCCTAATCTCCTTGAGAACCCATTATTAAGTAATTACTACAGGATATCATAAGCTGATGTGGCTGATAGTCCTTGTCCTATAAATCTGAGCGGCAGGTGTGAGGGTGTAAGCAAGAACACGCTTTGAAACAGGGATGTGAGAGGAAAGGCTGCCACGGAGCAGCCGGGCTGGCCCCACTGCAGAGCTGGTTGGGTGTTCCCCAACCCTGTCCACCCAAAACCAACCCAGTGGGCAAAGATGATTTACACAAATGAGTCAACTGAAACAGAGCAGGGGGCATTAGCAGGACTGCCCTGTGCCAAGGTGGAAATGCCCCGCACGGGGAGCGGCGACATCTTCTCCAGGCAGTGGGGCTGAAGGAGGACATGTGTCTCCACCTCACTCCCACCTTTGCCTCAGGCTCCCCTTAGGTGCAAAATGCAGGTAAACATATTCGTCTCCAAGGAGGAGGAGACTGTTAATTAGAGAATGACAGTCAGGTCATTTTAAATTGAAAAATTGCAAAGTCTGGTGTGCAATGTGTTTTTACTTCTTTGCTTCTTTTCCAGAGATTTTTTTTTTCTTTGTGAGCATTCACAGAAATATCCTTGCAAGATGTGCATCTCATTTTCACAAGAATGTTATGAAAACCCCAGGGAACAGCAACTATATTACCTGAAGTTATCTTTATATCATAAGATATAGGTAGCAACTAGTCAAGAGACACAAAGGACCTTTGGAATTTAAACTTGTTAGGTGTTCCGCTTAATATAGCTGAGCAAGAATTTATGCTGGCATTGAAGTTTTCAGAGCTAGGCTATGCTATTTAAAATGGAATTTCACACTAATGAGCCTAAAATAAAATAATGTGTGGAAGGAGATTTCAAAGTATACTCAATTGTATCAGTCGTTCTGTATAAACAGAAAAAAAATTACAAATACAACCAAATAGCACCCTCTTCTGGACACGAACACCCATGCAAAACGCTTTTTCAAAAATACACATTTTTGCAGCAAGTCGTAAGAGCTATGGTGGTCCTAAAGGAGAAAAGGAGAGAAGGTAAGATGCTGTACATAATGTTTCACATTCCATTTTCCAAGAAAAACATAGGATATATTACTCTACTTTTATTTTTCTGTATGTTTTATATAAATCATGAAAAATTAACAGAGAGCCAATATGCTCCAAAAGTAGATCCTAGTAATGAAAGGTTCATATTCATCACAGTTTTATCATTACTGAAAGACCTTTCAGGTGGGTCACTCAACAGATCTTCATGAATATTTTTTGTATCCAATAGATATTTCATTTTTGTTGATTTCTGAGCTTTATGATAAAGAGATAATTTTTTTCCCCCACTATATATTTTCAGAAAATAGTTACTGGAGCTACATTTTATTATATAGTTATTTATGAGTAAATGTATTTTATGTATTTGATACTTTGCCTTCTTCGGGAAGATGCTCTTATGTTTCTCATTCTTGACTGAATACATTTAATTCTTAAATTCAAGTTTCCAATGCAAATTTAAAATTTGCTTTCAATGAGTATGCTGCCACATTCTCTGAAACTCGTGAAGCCTGATAATAGATGAATGAATTTGTTCCAGGATTCCTGGAAAGCAAACACACATGACCATGGGGAATATTACCATGACAAAGATTTAATTGTAAAATGAAAATGAGCAGCAGTTGAAGTTCAGATAGTATTTCCCTAGCTGTGATTTTTGCATGCAGACGTTATTCTAAATGAACTTAAGATGTTACCCCCTCATGTTTGTTACCCTTTTTATGATCTTTTCTGTGCCTGAAAAAATAAAGTACCAACATCTTATGACATGAACATGCAGCTAAAGCCTTCTTTCAGAAGGTTTATAATTTATTATTTTTTGTGCAGTGGGTGGTAGTGAGTTCAAGAATAGTAGTGTTAAGTTGTGGTGCAAAAACAAAATACTTCTGGTGCAAAACCAAAATACTAATTATTATTATTATTTTACATCAGGACTGACCAACCTAAATAGTTCAATAATTAGAGATTAGTAGATAGAATTTTCTAGTTGGAATACCCTCTGATGCTTTGTAAAATAGCAGTATGTTTATACAGTTCAAATGCAGAGTTCTTTGCACACTATTTCTGACAAAGAAGATTTGGAGTCATACTTTTTTTTCCTGTGTCATGGGGGAGTTAATTAAAATTTGCACACAGTGAAAGTGTCTCATAGACTTTGTTCTTCATTCTAATATCGAATGTCATCTACAATAGCATAACAAGAAACTCAACTCTTGGTCACTTGAATGATCCCGCTAAACTCAGAATAGGACTTTTCTTGTAAGACTTGCAGTTGTCAGGAGCTACAGCTCCAATACCCAGGACACAATATTTAATAAATGATGTATAATTACACAATACAAAAGGAATTTTCTTTTTTTATCTGTCATCAGCTAATCTAGCTGAAGAAATCTTTTAATTTAAAAGTTGGAGAGGCTTAATCTCTAATAGCCAAGATATAAGCAGAAGTCTTTCTTACCATCATCAGACAAAAATTCCTCTTTCATGGAGCTTTGCACAAACCATGGTTGTGTGAAGAGGAAACCGGGTAAAGGCATTTCTGTGGCTAACGGATAGGCATTGCTTGTATGGAAATTCTGCAGTCTTTTCTATATGCACAGACTTCATGAAAGATCGTAAGATTTATAGAGAAAAACTGAAGGAAGAAGATTATTTTTGGTAAGCTTTGGAGTGTATGAATTAATAAATTCTAGTTGTCCTGGCTCTTAGGAATTCCATTCTGTCTAAATTTCAGGTTTGTTTTCTACTTTCCCTCCCTGGCAGAGCTGAACCTGGGAATAGCATCACTCAATGGCTCGTTAGTTTGATAAAGTGGCATAAGTGACTATAGCTACAATGGGTACTTCTAGCTCAGAAGCATTTATAGGTCTCAAGAGAATTCTGAAAAACACCAGAAAGTCTTTAGGTACTGAATCACAGGCAAGTATTTTGAATCTTTAATTTTTTTTATATATTCTTTTCTATGAGAATGTCAGAACTAAAATATGGAATATGCTTTTCCCACTTGGTTTCTATTACTTGTAAAGCATTCAAAAGCTTCTAGAATAAAATTACCTCTATGCCCTGCTAGGGAGCAGGCAAAACTCCACTGAGTATCAAGGGAGTCCCTCTGCTGGTGTTGCTTTCCATCTTTAACACAAATACAATAATAAAAATGACTAAATATTAGACCGGAGCTGTACAATCTTAGATCCAGCATTTATTTGTTATCATGTTTATCCCAGTGGAGTTTTACTGTACTTTTATATTTATACAAAATATGCTGAAATATTAACTACAAACTAGATTAACTAAACACAAATTAACTAGTTTATTTTCAGGTGTGACATATTCATCATCATAATAATATAAGTTTGTTTTAAAAGTTTGTTCAGATTATGATAGCAGCCAATTTGCATTTAGAAAAAAAGAAGAATTGAAACAGATGTGCACAGAGATAAGAGGTGCAGGAAGGATGGGAAGGTATGGCAGAGAAATGCTTTGCAAAGAAAAATGTGAATTGCAGATAATAGAAAAAAATAATGCAAAGCTTCCAAAAAACCCAACAATCTTAGAATAGTTTGGGGAGTCAGCAAAAATCTGAAGTCCACACAACTCCTGGGTGGGGGGAAAGGGGGATAAAACATTTTCTTAAGGATAATCAAAGCATGGTATCGGAACAGCCTTTTCATGCAGAAACCCCACGCCGCTGCAGCCTGCCTGTGCTCCAGCTGCGGCAGTACCAGAAACGGAGCGCTCGGGTACGCGGCTGCTGATGCCACTGGCCACTTGTTCTCGTGCACGGCTGCAGCTCCATCCGCGTACACTGGAACTGGGCACAGCGACTGCGCCAACCACGGCTGCCAGGGACCGGCTACAGGACAATTTATGCTGAGAAGCAACTGCAGACAATCAGAAATTCCCTGAGAAACAGAATTCAATCTTGAAACAATATAGCTAACTTTTCTAATCATAACCGTGTATTTTCCATTGTGTGAAAGACAATGAAGCGTAGTTGCATAGTTAACCCCATAAAACCCTGAAAATTTCCCCTGTGTGGATTTAGGTCTGCTTTCTGACAATGAATAATTAGACATCTCAACATAAAAATACATTTCTGTTTTGTTACAGTATACATTTAAGGTTTAATCACAGCTGTCAATGTGCTATTTCAGTGAATAATATTTTCACATTGAGTTATTTTACAGTTCATACAGCAGTAAGAAATATCTTAAGGTACTAACTGATTATTTAGACTTTATTTATTGTAGAGGAAAGCAATGACGTTGAAAATATTGTATAAATAGCAAATACATTAAACAGCAAAATCCCCACCTTGCATTATGAATTGAAATGACATTATTTTAAAACATTTGAAGAACATCATCATAATTATATGTTATCAACACAGAGACAGATTACCTATTATTTCAACATAATTAATTTGAGCTCAGTGCATTTCTGTGGCTGTGTATGTCATTATCCATCAATATAATTATGAAATGCTAAAAATTGGGGTTTGAATCTTCAAGTTATTTTAATTGGCTGTGTTTTTTGTCTATATCCACCATCATTCATCTGCATCTTCTACATCTGAAATTGTTAATTACAATTTACATTTCTCTTTTGTCTGTCCCCTAGGCCACATTCCAATCTCACTTGTGATGTTTTCGCACCAGGGCCTTCAGGAGAGATAAGCTTTCCCTCTTCAGCGACCACAAGTTTATAACTAAGTTTACATTCTTTTCTTGCGATGCTGTTGAGGTTTTTTCAAATCTTATTGGTATGTTCTGTTCATTTATATATTTATACCTTTGGTTTCTGTCTTTTTCTTTTAAACCCATTGTCCTCTGCCTATTGTGAAAGGCAAACAAAACAATAAACGGTACCATGTTTTAAAGGGCTCTCTCTGCATCAGGGTTTGTTCTCCTGCCTAGCTCAACCGGTAACTCCCTTCCCAGTACTTCAGTAGGTTTGGGTTGGTTTTTTTTTCTCTCTGCTTGCAAGGTAGGATACGTTGCTCCTGTGTGATCTCAGAGGACGGGGGGGTGTGGGGTGTGTGGAAGCTCTGTATGAAGGTAAAAGTCTACACGTTTCTTGTCGTACATAAATGTCTGTCTCCAGGAAAGCACTGAGGCCACAGCTGTCCAACACAGTGCCCAGGAACGCCTGTCTCCGAGGCTCTGATGAGGCCTGACTTTTTTATGCCTCTGATTTTTTTTCTTTCTCTCTCATGATTGACATTTGTCTTTTCTGGGCCGTGTTTGCTTGCACTGCACTTGTAGGGAGCCTGAAGCACTGCAGTATTTTCATTTCAGTCAGGTTAAGGGTGACGAAGATTACACATGCATACTGATTTATGCCTTAAAGGCTGGAAATAGTGTCAAGTGTGATCTCAGCAGAGCTCTGCTCGATGACTCAAGTGCTCGGTACGGTGTTACACTCTCAGACATCAATCCTCATCCAGTGAAATGAAAACTCTGTCCAGAGCATCGTTCAATAAAGTCCTGATCTGTAAGTGTTATTAGTTATTAATAAGGTAATAATGATGTTTTTAACATTTGTGCCAAAGCCGGAATCGAGCCTTTATCGGGCTAAGTACTGTTGAAACACAAAGCAGCGAGCGATGCCAGCCTGAGAGCTTTCACTGTAAACGCACGCTTGATAACCAGTATCTCTGCAAGCCACGTTATGCACATGCTTGTGGGCTTCTGAGAACATTTCTCTACAAAGGTCTTAGGCAAAGAGGCGATATAACTCTAAGTCCAATGTTTTAAAGACAGGTCCTTACACTATTGTATTTGGAAGCTTCTAAATAGCAGTGGATCAAAAGGTGGCCGGTATCCCAAAGACATGAGCCACTTTTTAAAATGTTTTGAGCTCTGTATTATGTTGAAGTCAGTGCCTATTGATTGTTTTTTCTTCTTCTAACCAGATACATAAAGCAAAAGCAAAACAAAACCCAGAGAGTGTGATTTGCCAGTTAATATTCCTTTATGATATAGAAGGCCAAGGACCTGAACCACAGGTACCTGCATTGCAAGCAACTGGTTCATCTTGTGCTGGTGCCTTTCTCTCTCTGGCTTTAACCACACACAGCTGCCCGCACCTGAAAAACCCTTCCCAGCACAGGGATTCTCAAAATTCATATGTCCCTACAAAAAGTGTTAATTTGGCCCTGCCTCCTCTTCCCCCAGCGAAAAAAGCCTGAAGGTTCCTAGCCGAGCTATATTTGCAGCACGCTGGGAAATACCAGAGATGGGAAGAACAACAGAATAGCAGTCCAAGATTGAGCACTTTCCTTCCAATTGCCTTTGCCCTTGCCAGCACGGAGAACTAGGCAGTTCGGTTTGCTACTGACCAAGCGCTTTTTGCAAGACAGCTGGAAGGAATGATGGAAGGGGTGGAGGGAATACCTCTTTCAGATGCCAGTTGCAGCAGTACAGTTAGCTCTGAATCTTTTCCCGGTAAGTTAATTTAAGACATCTCGTTAATAGTTTCCAATTGAATAATGTAGCAAATGTTTCTTGAAGAGCTGGCAACGAACCAGACACGAAACCATTCACACCTGACTCAGTAGTGCAACCTCAGACCATCCCTGTATCAATTAAAAATTGTTACCCTGACACCCACTCTGAAAGAGCAAGCACATCAGTGAGTGCGGCTGCAATGCTCTTTCCTTGCTGTGTTTATTTGGGCAGTCAGAACAGGGGCACGTAGCCTGCCCAGCTGTCATTACAGGTCCTTCGATAAGTGAAAATTCACTTTTAACAAAACACAGTATCTATTCTTTTCTAATCAAGTCAAGCAGGCTTCTATTCTAATGAAAATGCATTAAACCAAGGGAGAAATAGATTAAAGTAAGTTATGTTATACTCCACAGTATACCTGTGACTGCAACTATAATTGGTGGACAGACAGACAAGCAGACTCTGTCAGCTTTGGAAATGGGTCATAGTGTTCTGGAAAAAACAGCAAAATGAGCTACAGTCAGCTTTCAGTTCTACAGTTCTGTCTACACTCTGGAAAAATACATTCAGGTTGATTACGAAGATTTAATTTCTTTTGGATATACTCCCAAAACAGGCTCATCAGCACTAACCATATTCCTATTTCTGCTTGTACTTTATCAGTACCGGCTGTGTAACCATGCTAACATAAAACCATCTACGTTTCCGGAATCAATGTAAATTCCTTAATTTTTATTATTGGGTGGGGGGGGTTATGAATAAATTTTGAAACTCCTAGTATGTTCCACATTCACTACGCAATGTGTGGAGTTTACCTGCTTTCCTTCTTTATTAGTATTTTAATGTGTTACTCGAATTTTTAATCTAAAATTGGATTCAAATAAACCTGAGGTCTTGAAGTGAGACAAATTTGATCCTTGCAACCAGCACTACGATGTGCTATCGAACACAGTGAGCAGGTTTCAAAGGCCGGAACTAGGATTATCACCTTTTGTGTCTTATCTTGGCCCCCTAACAATGCCATGTCTGTGCTATATTGTTTTGGCAAAATGGGTCAACGGAAATGTCAAGCGGACACCACTTTCCCAGGAAAATAAAACTTCAAGTGTAATACGAACTGGCATCTGAAATTCTGGGTGTGTTTAGTGCATACACAAATTATTCTGCATTTATTAATGAATACACAGCTACATCTACACAGTTATAAAACCATTCAGCAACAAAATCAGACTCGCAAGGAGTGAACAGAATTAAGTTTATTTTCCCTTCATGTTCTTCCACATTCTATGATCTTCAGTTACCCATGTTAGTCCATTCTGCTCCTCCTGCAGCCGCTTTACCCCTCTATCACCAGGTAAGTGTTTTCCTCCCCACTACTGTGCACTCCCCAGAGTGCGGAATAAATACTGGTCCCTAACACAAGTCTGAAGGTTGCAGGAGCCTGAACTGGATGCAAAGTGCACACAGATGGAATGTGTCTGTCAGAGACTTCAGCTGCAAAACACTGAGTCTTTACTGACCACATGGAAATGGAGCTTTTTGTGTCTTGCAGCTCGGTGAAATTCAAGTAGTAAAAGGCATCTACCTGAAGTAAAGGCCATCTGACTTCCAAATTTCCATTTTCTATTCAGCGTATGTATAATGCTGTGGGTCTCTCCTGAGTAGATGCATTTTTAATATAGGGCAAAGCAACATAACTTTCAGTGAGGTGGCACTCAAAAACAGCTGAGCCAGTCTGTTGCTGCAAAGCGCTAAATGGACTTGGCACAAAACATGTCCATCTCCCCTCAAAAAAGGTGTTATCTTATAGGAATGAAGTTTTCTCCAACCTTAAGCATGAGGAATGCTATCTGTCGGTAATGCACATCCAGAAACCCACACAAACAACAGAGAGGCTTTCCAGTAAGTTCAGTGGGTATCAGGTTCTTATTTGGCACTATAAATGATCTTTGAGATTTGGGGTGAGCATGACTGGCAAAAAAAAAAAAGTCAAGGGCTTGTGGCAAACAAACGGTCTGTAACACGAGAGATCTTAAAAAGGGAGATTAGTAAAAAGAGCTGGAACATCAGAGCGGTCTTGGTCTTCGGGCAATTATGCCCATGCAACCAGTTTGGTTCCCTGCAGTTATTGGTGTTGCGCTAGCAATAAACATCATTTTGCACGAAGACCAGTAGTACAACCCAAAAGGCCAAAACTTAAGGCTAGTTTTTCACTGCTTCTACGACCCCAAGATTCACTCCCACTGTCTGCCCTAACTCGTTGCGAAACTCCCCCAAAAGCTGCTAAACAAGTTACAGCTCTAAGATATGACGAAAGCCGGGGGGGGGAAGCAAGGTTGAAGGACCTCTGAAGCCTCAGCACGGCCACCACGGCCATGGCGACGCCTCAGTCCGGCCACCACGGCCATGGCGGGGCCTCAGCCCCGCTACCACGGCCACGGCGGGGCCTCAGCGCCGGGCCGGAGCAGCCACCCGCTCCGCGGCCACGGTGCCTCTGGGGCGGCTCGCCCCCCACGGGGGCGACCGCAGAGTTTAATAGCGGCGGGCTGCCTTGTCGGGGACGTTCCCGCATGGGGCCTGCCCCTGAGGCCGACAGAAACGAGAGGCGGGGGGCGGCAGCGGCGGGAGCCCTCAGCCCGGTGAGGGCAGCCGCAGCCTCGCCGCTGCCACTGAGCATGCTCGGGCCCTCCACATCCGCCCGCGCTCGGCGGCCCGGCGGGGCGGGGGGAGCGGCTCCCCGTCGGTAATAAGCCCCTCGCAGCGGGAGGAGGCGGCGTGGGGGACTTGCTACCGCCATGAACC
>VZSZ01008266.1:1388652-1427991 GCA_013398815.1 Ibidorhyncha struthersii
GCCCGGGGGCGCGGGCGGCCCGTTCACCCCCGCGGCCCGGCCCCGGCGGTCCCGCAGCGCACTAATCGACCCCCGCAGCTCTAGGCAGGGCCGGGCCCGAAGGGGCTCCCCCGCGTTCGGTCAGCGGGATGTCCGTGTGTCGGTTTGAGCGGTTTCAGGCATTCGCATTCCCTCGGGACGAGCTCTTGACCCTGCTCCTGTTTCCACAGTTCCCGGCGGCACCACCGTGCTGGTGGAGCTCACCCCCGACATCCACATCTGTGGCATCTGCAAGCAGCAGTTCAATAACCTCGATGCCTTCGTCGGGCACAAGCAAAGCGGTTGCCAGCTCACTAGTGCAACGGCCGGGGCCACCAGTACAGTCCAGTTTGTGTCGGAAGAGACGGTGCCATCGACACAGGCTCAAACCACAACCAGGACCATCGCTTCGGAGACCCAAACCATCACAGGTATTTTGATGTTACGTCCCAAGAGCTTGAAAGCACTCGACCTGCGCAAAGTGGCGATGTTGCATCCCCACCTCATGTGTCCCCACCAGGCTAAGCTAAAATAACAGTTTTCACATTAGTCGTCACATACCTGCAAGCAAAGGAAGGAACAAAAAAACAAGCGGTGTGCTGCCTTCTTGGTTTTGGTATGACAGCGGTTACAGCATCTCAATTACCAAATTCACTTGGAGAATTGCTCAAGTCTAATGTGTAACCAACTTGTGCAAACTAATTAAAATTGTCAATACTTATGAAAAATAACCCAATTACTATGCATTTTATTTTTTAAGAGTGCTCTTGATGAAAGACAGACGCAGAATTGCTGTCGGGCGCCAATCCAGGCCTTTTTATGGGAGAACACTACATTCCCTAACATTGCTCCCACAACTAATTGGCAGGAAAAATATTACTCAAAATTTCTGCCTATGTGAAGGCTCAAGTGAGGTCCTGATCCTGCAGAGATTTAAATAAAACTAGAATTTTGTTCCGTGTGTGACGGTTTGCCCTTCTATATATAGTTTTGTTTTATTTTATTTTGGTCTGAGACTTTACTAAAATCCAAATTATTTGACTTTAATTTGGATAGACAGATTAGGGCAGAGAAACTGGAAGAGCAGTGAAACAAACTGAATTCAGGGCTCACTTCCAGGAATTTTTGTATTATAATCCCTCAACTCGGTGTGGGTTTTGGATGAGTCATTTTTCTGCTCCACATTTACTCATCTTTAAAATGAGGGCAGTTACAGCCTTGTGCCCTTTCAGGGTATAGCGTTGTTTAATTGATTTAAAAGCTGCTACTTTGGCAGAGATAGTTTCACCTGTTATTCTTGTGAGTAACAAGCTAAAAACAGTATCGTTGAAAGAGGCTGAACTTTTTTAACAGTTTTAAAAAATTGTTTACATGGTGCCTTTTTGACAACATTTGTGATATAAATAATTCCATTTTTTTCTCCTTTGGGCTGTAGAACAGCGAGTGTTGAAAAACAAGCATACCTTTCTTAACGTAAGATCTGGACACAGGCATCAGAAAAAAATGAACTTTTGAAGAAACTGATCAGTGCTGTCAGATAGGATTCAAAGGGAGGCAAGTGGGCCTATGTAGAGTTGTACAAAGTTCAGCGTGGCTCCTCAGGTCTTGACAGAATTTTCACTAATAGCACAATAGCAAGAGAGGAAAAAGCCTTTCTCCTTTCCCCCTCCCCCAGGAGAACAGGAAGCCAGGAGCAGAAATTTTGCTGGAAGAAACAGAATAGAGAATTAATTAATGAAACTAGGAAATAATTAGATTTTTCTGATTGGAGAAGTTAATGTTCTCAAATTGAGCTATCTTACGTGTTTAGTTTCTGCACCAGAGTTTGTTTTTGAGCATGGCTATCAAACATACCTACCCAGTGAGAGCAGTGAGCCTCCAGCTGCTGCTGTCGTCTCTACACCACCGAAAGCACGTTCCAGAAAATCCAATTCCTCTCTCACACAGAAGAAACTAAGCTGCTGCTATCCAGGTGAGATGCGGACTATGCCTTCTTCCTTTTCATTCAAAAATTGATAGGTTTCATATAGTGATATGCACGGTAGTTCTGTCTGTCATAAGCAGTTAGAATGCACAGAACCTGGAAGGCAAACTACTTAATAAGGGTGTGATGTACTACCGTTGATAGCAGTAGCAGTTTTGCTGTTGATTTCACATGTCCTTAGACATTGGTCCTATGCTGTGGTATACTCTGGCGATGCTGCAGGTGTGGGCATAGGCCAAGGTCTATACGCGAACTTCCTGCAGCAATGCAAGAGCAGAGTCTTGTTACCTTTTTGCTAACTGCCATTGTTGTACATGAGAAATATTATACGTGCATTTTGCGTTACATGGTTTTTCTTTGGTCAGTTAACATTTTTATAAAGATGGATTGAACCAAAGTATTTGGAGACTTTAATGAGTAAAAACCATGCAATATGCAGAAAATGTGTGCAGAGACAGCTGTGTAGATGAGGAGTGATATTAATGGTAGCAGAAGTTACAGTCTCATTTTGCAAGCTTGCCTTCATTTGAAAGGCGCATTTCAAATGCTTTTTGTTCATTTCTGTGCTCTAAAACTGTAGTGCTTTCCACTTGGACAGAGTTCCTGAATGGTGAGCTGTACCTGAGTTCCCAATTGTGCTAACTTGAAGTCATACATGGAATTAATTAGTTCCCCCAGCAGCATCCCCTGTATACTCTAAAAAGCATCTCAAGTCCTGGGCAGAGATTCCAGAGAACTTGTTTCAAAGCTTACAGAAAATGGTAATGTGGAGAATTGCTTCCTAGGAGAAACATTAGAAAACTAAAGTTCATAGGTAAACCGGTCACTATTTTAAGTAGATGTGAGTAAACAAGGAGGGGAATTCCTTTTCTGTTAATACTGAATTTTAAAGAAAATGTTCCTGAAAAGAAACATAACGCCCAGAATATGGTGGTATATTTTTATTATTTTGTTAGATTTTCCTTGAATTTAACAATCTTAATCTTACCATTTTCAGGTTGCCAGTTCAAGACTTCCTATGGTATGAAGGATATGGAACGTCATCTACGAACACACACAGGTTTACGTAGTTGCTATCTTTTATTTTTGGTTGGTTTCCTCCTTTTGGCTTTTTGCCAAAAGGTATTTTCCTACAAAATAATGTATGTATAGATAAATTAGATAGAATGTACACGTATGTCTGTACATTTTAGTACTGTAGTTCTTTGTGCCTGCAGAATTGCCCTTTTTGGATAAGCCGTATCCTACTATGGGCAGTACCACTCACAGCTATGAAACATGAACACTGTACGTTGATTTAAGGCACAGTTGAATTTGTAAGGTGCAGGCACTGTGTTTATCAGGGTACAGTGTGGTGGTGGTGCATAAACCTAGTTTGTTCTTCATAGGAAACGGTGATTCCAACATTTTGCCTCCCTTCCCCCTGAACCACAATTTCAGAGTTATAAAGGGAGAAGTTTCCAAAGGGTTTTCTAAAATTGTTGCACTTGGACATGCAGCCTTCTGGAGCTTAGAAGAGTCCTTAGCTGATAGGATGGCTGCTGAAATCCAATGTCCAACTTCTGAAAACGAGGCCCACTTCTATTAAGTGTTTAGTGCATGCTTTTCTTTTTTTTTTTTTTTTTTTTTTTTTTTTGCAATAACATCCTTATGGTGCAGAAATTCTTGATGTGTTGATGCTCTTGTGTTTGTTTCAGGAGACAAGCCCCATAAATGTGAAGTTTGTAGCAAATGTTTTAGTCGTAAAGATAAGCTGAAGATGCATATGCGTTCTCATACTGGGGTGAAGCCTTACAAATGTAAACACTGTGACTATGCGGCTGCTGACAGCAGCAGTCTCAACAAGCACCAGCGCATTCACTCAAACGAGCGTCCTTTTAAATGCCAGATCTGTCCTTATGCAAGCCGCAACTCTAGCCAGCTAACTGTACATCTCAGATCCCACACAGGTAAGTTTATACCAAAATGCAGATGTGTAGAGGTTTGAAGGTCATTGGGAAGATTTTAAAAGGTATACAGGTGTCAAGATGCCAGAAAGGGCCTATTCAGATTCCTGAAAGCACCCAGACATCCAGCTTCTGTGAATTTCTTGGACATAGAAGGGCAATACAGCTCTACTAAAAAAGCCGGGAAGCAATCAAGACAGATCTGCCTCTTGGTAGATTTTTTTCTAAATTGATTTTGAAACTGCCTATTAGATGTTCTTAAACCAGTAGAATTGAAGGATCTAACTTATTGATTAAGAGCATCTAGGTTCCTGTCTGTCTCTCAGATCTGGTCCACTATATTAGAAGCACTGAAATTATTTTATAATTGAACTAGTTATATCAGTGCAAGCCTCAGCTGCATAATTTAATTTTCTTTGCCATCAGTAAATTAGCAAGTTATACCTTTTATTTGACCTTTCTTTGTCGCACCTTCCATGTACAGACTGGTGGACATTAATGGTGTAATACAAGCAGCCGGAACTATGTTCTGCCCATATAATTTTTGCTCTATGGATAGAAATCTTTAACCTCCAGGCTTATAAACACTGTATCATTTTATATTTGCATTATTTGCCTGTTTCTTTTTAATGAGATTTCTCTTTTATAGATTGTTCTCTTTTATAGATTGTTCCTAGAACAGATTTGCTGTAAAGATACTGCTGTACAGTTGTCTTTGTACAGTTGTCTTTGTATGTTGTTTTTCACCTAATCCAGGGTACTGGATTGGTTTCTGTGTTGTCTTTTATACATTTGATTAGTTCTGTGAATTTTAGCTGCAAGGTGGTTATGGTTCAGTGATTACTAGATTAGCTTTGAACCTATCCTACATCTGATTCTGAATTCAAGTACTAAACAACATTAGTTCAGATGTGTGCAAGATGGGATTTATTTTGAGTAGATAAAAGAAATAAATCCCTTGTGCATTGTGAAGGAGGGGAGGGTTAAACCAATCTGTCTGTAGCAGAAAAGAACCTTTTATACTTCACAAATCTGCTGTGATGGAACAGGCAGGACTGTCAGGCAGTTGTTTTACAAGTTTCCTTCTTTCTATTGCTATATGAGAAGATGTCATGGTCAGTCAAAATAGCATGGGTTGTTATGAGAAGTTATCTGTTAGTAACCACACCAGTCAGAATATGGTATTGCATTTTCCCTGTGTCACGTAAGACCATGCATACTTGTGCGTTTATGTACGTGGGCAGGTAATGCTCTGAATTTGGCTGTGGGAGAACCTTTGAATGATCATGGTTCTCCTGTATTTCCATACAGTTAGATTTATTTTTTTTTGTGGCATTATATTTTGCAGTAGTTGGGAAAGGTTTTTAGGCTACCTTCTTTATTTTTGGCAGATCAGTCCAGATTATGCTAAAATTCAAGGCTGTAGTTTTGTCTCTTCGTTTCTCCGAAATAAATCCTCTTTCATAAAAGGACTTCTTTTGATTTGCTGAAACGAGGCGCAAGTATTTTGAAAGTAATCCTTTCATCCTTGTTAAGCTGTTATGCACACAGCCAATTTTAGGGGAAAAGTAAGGTATGTAGAATATATTGCTTACTGGAATTAAGTTAGTCGTTCTCTAGAAGGTGAGTGTGATCTATATTGCTCAGCATTAGATCATCTACATAGCATTGCTTGTTGAACTAGTCATCTAAAGATCAGTTTCCTGATAATTTGAGTAAAACTACTCTTACAATTAGTAATTCCAGGATCAGACACTCTTGTTTTTTAAGCTCTATTCTGTCAGTGTGAATTATGTATGGACAGAAGTGTAAAGAAATGTAAGTAATGGACCACTCTTTAAATAAAAAGAAAAACATACTTTGCTATATTCAGTAAAATTACTAATTCTTTTTCATATATTGTGCTACCCTGCATGTGAAAATTAAGTCACTGAAATATGTACTGTGCCAAGTAGATAAAAATTCAGTAGCTGAGTGTGCAGCTGAGACTGTAAAATAAACTAGATGAACAAACAGTGCATCTTCATTAATAAAATCTGTTTAATATAGATAATACACCATGTATATCAATTATTAAACAGATACATGGATTAGCACAGTAGGCCACAACTTGATTTGAAAAATATGCAGCTAAACCTATGACATATGTAGCTGGATAAGCAAATTATGCAAAATTATACAGCTATCACAAACTCTATAAAATATTAACTTATAAAATAAATTAGCCATTTGCAGTTTGATTATTAAAGAAGATAAATGCTTGCTGAACTAAGTACACTCTCTTTTTCCTTTCCCCACCAAGCTTGTCTGAGAACCTAATTACACAATTCTCCCACTTTTTCAAAATGATACCTACCTAAAGTCTTCAAGCTCAGGCACTTTAGAGAACTACATATTTAGATTAAAGGAAAAAGTGAACAGTTATTTAGTTGGGTTGATAGATTTGCATTGGATTTTTTTTTTTTTTATGACTTCAGAATGGAGTCACTGGTCTTTACCCTGGAATTGCTTATGGACTCAACAGAGCTACAGATTAATTGGATCATGCATGTTGTGACACAACTTTGCAGATTAAAAAAAATGCAAAATAGCGGTTTAGATCCGGGCAAT
Source organism: Ibidorhyncha struthersii (assembly GCA_013398815.1). Taxonomy (NCBI): domain Eukaryota; kingdom Metazoa; phylum Chordata; class Aves; order Charadriiformes; family Charadriidae; genus Ibidorhyncha; species Ibidorhyncha struthersii. The sequence continues at coordinate 1,395,211 of VZSZ01008266.1, forward strand.
TCAAATGGTTATTCGTGTAGGTAGTCAGACATAAATAGGCTTACAGAGATCTTGCAGATGAGTGTGTTCATTGTTCATGCCTTATCACTTAAGAATTTGAGCTTTCAACTACATTGTTAGGTTTCTGGATCAGCATTGCTCTCAAAAAAACCCAAACACACACACACCCCAAAAAAAACCCACCATGCACTTATGAATATTTTATGCACCTGTTTGCATGAATGCAAACTGATACTAGATTTTCTTGAAGTGATCTGTGGAATATTATGTGTGCTACATGGGTCAAATATCTCTTTCTTAATTGCTGTAATGCCAGAAAAACAAAAGCTTAACATTACTTCTCTGTGTAAGCACATTTCCCTAGAGTTACGGACTTGCATGCATGTTTCATTAGTCTCACATTTGTCTTTTCCAGTTGCATTTATGTAGCTGCGATCCCTGTTCCGCCCCCCCCTCCTGTCACTGTAGTAATGCTGTGGTTGTGCAGTCATCTGACAGTGACCTAGGTATGGACTTTTGTCCCTACCTCTCCCTGTGTTCTGGACAAGAGTTTCCACGGCCTTCCTGTGCCAGCAATAGTATTTCTGCTGTACCACATCAACCAGGTCAAAAAAGTAGTCAGTTTTTCTTGTCAGCTGACCTAACTCAATTGTACGGTTGAGCAGTAAAGCTGGTGCCCAGTAAGCATCTGTTTCTGCGGTAGCCTACCATTTACCTAGGCTTACAGTTAACTTATAAGCCTCCTTGTAAATCTTGTAGTGTAAACTGGAGATATGGATGTGTTTATGTTGTTTACTTAGACTTCAAAAATATAGCAGCTGTTAAATGTACAGTGTTTATTAATTTTAAACACTAGTTGAGATATACTATTGCTAAAGAGGGACAAATGAGAAACTTCAGTCGCTTTTCTGGAGCACACTGAACAGTTTTACACAGAAAGTGAACTAAAAATGGAGAATATCTAAGATGCAGACATGAAAAAGCAACAGATGTGGGCAGGCATGCTCGTGGAGAGCTTGCACACAAATATGCCAGACCAGGTAATAAGTACCCTGCCATTAAAGCTCTCTACACCTTGAAAATATGTTGGGAGTTTACAGGTATTTAGAACAAGTCAGCTGTACATGATTCATTACAGCATTGGTCTCTCCGATGGATCTTGGTATCTCATCTGTAATTTGAACTGTGTTTTTTGTTGACAGGAGATGCTCCTTTCCAATGTCAGATGTGTCCTGCTAAATTTAAAATCAACTCAGACTTGAAGAGGCACATGCGTGTGCATTCTGGTGAGAAACCGTACAAATGTGAGTTCTGTGATGTCCGGTGTGCCATGAAAGGAAATTTGAAATCACACATTCGTATCAAGCACAGCATGGAAAATACTCTCAAGTGTCCAGAGTGTGAGTTTCAGTGTGGAAACAAAACAAGCCTTCGGCACCACATAAGAACTCATCAGCCTGAACAGCCAGTGAAGTGCTCAGAGTGCAACTACTCTTGCTCCAACAAGGCAGCTCTGAAAGTGCATGAGCGAATTCACTGCAAAGATCGTCCTTTCAAATGTGAATTCTGCAGCTTTGATACCAAGCAGCGGAGCAACCTGACAACTCATGTGAGGAAAGCTCATGGCGATAAAGTCAAGGCCAAGAAGCAAACTATGGAGAAGAAGGAAGGAGATAGGCCGAAGCAAGGTGGCTCCAGGCAGGTTGCCAAATTGGATGCCAAGAAAGCATTTAAGTGTGACCTGTGTGATGCTTCCTTTGTCCGAGAAGATTCTCTTAGGAGTCATAAGAAGCAGCACAGTATGTATAATGGATCTAAAAATAATGAACTGGCCGTTCTACAGCTCCAGATGGATCCCAGTCGGCAGACCAGTGCCCCAATTACTGTCAGCCACCTCCAAGTCCCACTTCAGGCTGCTCAGGTTTCTCCATACAATGAGGGAAGGGTCAAGATCATTGTGGGTCACCAGGTTCCTCAGACTAACAGTATCGTTCAGGCTGCATCAGTGAATGTTGTGCCTCCTACGTTAGTTAGCCAGAATCAGGAAGACCTCTCAGCCAACAGCCGCTTGCAGCTGCTGGGCCAAGTCAGTTTGTTGGCACCGCCTCCACCTCCCATATCTCAAAGTGAAGCAGGTCCTGTGGCACAACCAGCAGTTCTTCTCACAACCCATGACCAAAGCGATGGAAGCGCTTTACATCAAACTCTGATTCCTGCTGCTTCTGTCAGCAGTCACGAGGCTTCAGCAAACCAAGCTTTCATCACCAGCTCTGGAATCAGCTGCTCTGACTTAGAAGGCCTTAATGCTTTGATACAAGAAGGAGCAACAGAAGTGACTGTGGTTAGTGATGGAGGTCAGAGTATAACAGTGTCCACTTCAGCTCCCCCTCCTCCTATTTTTTCTTCATCCTCTCACACAGAAGCCCCCAAGCAGACCTATTCTATCATTCAAAGTGGAGCCCATACAGCTTTGCTGTGTCCAGCAGACTCCATACCAGATTAGTCACAAAGTACTCTTACTAAACAAATTTCAATCTCAGAGGCAGGGCTGAATTCAGCAGAAATGCATAGGACATAAGTGAATGCAGGATTTGGCCTATAAAGCCACACATTTTACTTGTCTGTATATGGAAACATACATCTTGTATGTGAAGAAGAGGATGTGTATATTTATGTGCCTCTGGAAATCGGAGGCTGTTTTCTGTGTAAAATCTGAGCATCTAAGCAACTGTTTACAATTTCACCAAGCAGTAAGCTTCCCAGTATGTGATTCTTTTCTTGTGCTGGCTAAAATAAGAAAGCCTCCCCTTATGATGAATTACCTTCACAGCAGACTCGTTCTTTCATGCACACACAAAAAGGTAATAGTCCAAGCCATTCTGAAGTACATTTTTAAGTGAAGTCTGTTTCAATTTACATGCTACGTATGCATTGACTGCACCTGGCTGATTGTTGATTTGTAAGAAATGTCAACTCCTGGGTCCAAGGCAGCCCTAGTAAAGTTTAAGGAGGCTGTTCCTTAGTATCTGTAGAAGTTGCTAGCACCTGGTACTAAATCTGGAAATGTTTGTGCAGATGACCCAGTAATCGTTTTTAGAAAACAAAATAATTTTGTCCGTCCATCGGTAATAACTAACTTTTGTTAGCAAGAATACTATTGCAAATTATATATATGACACAGTGATCTCTGTCAGAGGTGCCTGTGTTTTAAACAACAAAACAACTGCAAATATATTTTTTACAAATGCTACTTAAATTTTGTTTTTATTTTGATTCTGCCTGTGTGTAATTGCATGGATGGTAAAAGTGCATTGCATTTTGGCTCTGTTCTTTTCAAGTTAAAAGGGAAAAAGGAAAAGAGAGAATTCATTCTGTTTAAAATAAGAAGTCCAAGGTCTGAAACTCTAGTGTAAATTCAGAGCGGATCACAGCGAGATAGTAATTTACCATTATATGATGCACACTTCTATAATGAATTAATTTTAGGCTGTATTTGAAACTATGCAATATTATAGTCCTATCTGGTGAGAATTCTTGTAATGACAGCTGGTAATAGCTTCACTACAAATGTCTGGTTAAAGAACAGACTCTCAACTTGGGAAAATAGACAGCTCTGTAGGTGCCCGGATCTGCAAAAATAGAGATCATTTCACAGAGAGACAGCATCCCAAGGACAATTGTTAACATACGTGAAGACTGAAAAGAGACTGTTATCAAAACTAGCTCTGAGATTCCCTCTTGGGGAATCAAAGTCACGTTAAATTTCACAGTATTTGCTAGTGGGAGACATTGAATGATTGCTTTATGTGCTAGAAATATGCTTGAAAAATTTACAAAGGTTATAATTAGGGCCACTTTCTGAATAGGCCTTATTTTTTAAACTTGTAGCTTGTACAGCCTTTGGGGGGGGGGTTGCACCCCAATCCTTTCCTCTGTGTGGTACATACTCTATGTACAGTTCCTGCTTTACAATGACGAGTAGGAAAATGCAGTCATAACTCACAAATACAGTCATACAGGTTGGTTTTGAAAATGTGACTTTTTTTGTTGTTGTTGAAATAAGGGTTGTTTAAACTTGAATGCTCCAGTATCGCTGTCTTCATTATTTATGGGAAATGGTGTTTTTGAAAATCTTCTGCCTTCCCAATCCTTGAGTCTAAATTAATATTTTTTTAAAATAAAACCTTCAGAATAATCTTGGGTTTAAAAATCTGGGTTTCAATTTGAACTGTCTGACAGTGTGCATGGCACTTGTGGGTATCAGAAAAGACCACACTCTAGTTAGAGGGAGAAACTTCATAAATGGTTAATTAAAAAGGCATTATTAAAGACTTGTTTCCTAGCCCTATGCTCTGTTAAAATACAAAGCAAAAGTTCTAAGCTCACTGACAGCTGTATTTCAGGGTTTATTATTTCCTACACTTGTTCTCCAACTTTTCTAGTGATAGAGGTTTGTCACCTGTTAATTATGTCTTGCCTACAGATAGTGATTTAAGGAGCTGACAAGACCCAGTTCTGAGTCATTGAGCTCACCTGTTTTTATATAAATTAGAAGCGAGCGGGAGAGTTTTATACATTAGATCACTGCAGAAGATTCATTTAGAACAGGAAGTTGAAAGCCTGGATACTTTGAATTTTAACGCTGACATTGCTCTTCTGTGGCTCTCCAGTCACTTTTCATTGTTGTGTCTATAGCACAGACCTGACCATTGTATTTCAACTGTGTTGACACTACTTAAAAAACACTTGGAAGATAAAAGGCATCACAGGTAAGTGCTTGATCTTATTGTATGTGGTCCCTGATACCCAGGTTGTAGATGATCACTAGAGCAGGGTAGATCAAACACTTCGTTATCTTTGAATTAAAATGCATGGCACAGTAGCAATTCTTCACTATTAACACATCTCCAAATGTATGCATACATACGTGCATGATCTGTGCCATCAGGCCGTGTACAGTGTTTCTGGACACTGGGCCAATAGTTATTGCAGACACTAGTGAAAGACAGGGTACTTTCAGTCCTGTAACAGTAAATACACATTTTTCACCCAGCTTACAGTGGTTCTAGACCACGTGCAGCACTGGTGTTGCAGGGGAGGAGGAGACACCTCCCCAGGAGCTGAGCTGCCCGGGCTGTGGTGTGTGCTGACCGGAGCAAACGTGGGGAGCTTCAACGTGGCTGAAGTTAAAGCGTGTTTGACCTGCAGAGGGAGGGCGGCTCCTTCAGCTCATCTCAGTGGTCCAGGTAACAGCACTGCTCCACAGTTACACCAGCGTAGCAAAGCAGATGGTAAACTACAACCAAGACCAAACCAGAGATGGGTCGAGCAGGAGATTTCTTCCAACTCCTTTTCTGCCAAATTGTAATATTGAGTGACACAAGTGGTGATGGCAAATGATAGTGTCAGCTTTCATAACCTGTGCTAGTACTTTGAATAGGAGTAACTAGTCCGTTGGTGATCTACGTTTTAATACCAGTTACTATATATTTTCCCTTTAATGTAAGACGAAAGAATCTAAACCGATCAGCCCTCACATGTTTGGTTTTGTCACTGGTAAGTCTGCCTCTGTGTCTGCTTGCTCACACACCATCTTCCCAATGTTTCCTGCTGGTTGATTTTATGAAGGCTGGTGATTTCGAGGATAATCACATTTTAATTTCTACAAACCTTGTGGGTACAGACTTCAAGTATCCCAACTGAGGCGCTTGCATGTCAGGAGTCCCCAGAGATGAGCTTTCCCAGTGTTCCAGCTGGAAAAGAAACTTCTGCCTGCGCTGTGGGACAGGAGCTGGTGGCAATGTGCTGTTCGGGGATTAGAGCTGGTGGCTGCAGGTTACTGCCAAAGGAGCGGTACTCTGAAGGTAAGAGTTTGGCGGTAGTTAGACTAGCTGCTCCTAGGCAGGCTTTCGGGTGTAGGAAATCATACCAAGCCTGAAAACTTGTAAGTGCAAATGTACTACAATTTGGCAACGAAAAAGTAACATCAATTTTCAGATACTCGATTGGTATAAATGAATTGCGCACGCAGGGTTTCACGAGCGTGGAGTATTTTGTCATCTATAGGTGGTGCTAGAGATCCAGATAAACTTCCCAGCGTGGTCTGTTTTGCTTCATGTTATGTTTCCTGTTAAACAGTTCCCAGGTTTAACTCTTTCCCGGGTAAAAACATTTCAAAATCCACTTTTATAAGAAGTTACAAAAAGCTTAGTTGTAAAAATCTTACTTTCATTCCAGCTAAAACCCCAACAAATAAAAAAAGTTTTCTACTGCTAAGAGCTGATGAAGTAGATTTATGGCCAGAACTTAATCTCACCATCTATGTTAAACCGATCAGTTTTTGCTCCTTGATAATTAATTTTAATCTGTACATAGGTTGCAGGGGCAGAATTGTCGTGCACTACAAGAATGATACAAAATGAGAGACTTTGACAAATTTGAATTGCAATTGAGCTCTGTTTGTAGTTGGCCAACAGACCTGCACCCAGGGGATGCACCACCATGTCCAGGAATCTCATGTTCAATCTAATGTCACACTTAACGTTACACAGCTCTGTTATCTGCATTTCAGTTTCACAAAAAGGCTTGTTTACCTCCTAAAATAGGAAACCAGTAGACTTGTCATGCTGTAAAGACTAACCTTCATTCTGGTCCTGTGTGTGCCTCTAAGATAAACAGGAAAGATAACAAAATGGTGTGAATGAATAGACAAAGCTCAGGGCTGCTTCTTCAACATTGTTTAGTTGATTGCATTATGTTTAAGTGAACGATCTAGAGACTTCTTTCCTCCACCCTAAGGAGGAAAAGAAAAAAAACTGATAACCAAGGCTAACACGGGAGCACTTTTTTTTTTCCCCATTTTCTGTTCCAATATTCTGGTTTTATTTCACTGTGTGACAGTGATGATCTTTGTGTTTTGGAGCTGGCAGAAGCAGATTGTTTTAATCTCTGATACTCATTTAATACATTCTTCACGTTATCAACAGAACTGTCCCTTGAGAGAGCGTGGTAATTCATAACAAGTGTCTCTTGTAGAGCTTGCTTGCTTTCAAGCACGTGATAAATAAGTCGTATACCTTCCTAGAGATCTGCCATAGCCTCAGAGCTCTGTAGCAAGTTGTCTCTTTCCAGGAGTAAATATTTGGATGGATGTTGTTCCTCTTGCCTGGGGATGTCCAAGCCCTCCCTGGTGAGCAGCGAGCCCACAGCGCGCCTGTGGCACGGAGGGAGCGAAGCCGGCTGGCCGGGCTGCTGCTGGGAACGCTTCTCACCTCCGCTCCCTCCTTACAAAATGGATGATGTTTACACTGCGCTGCACTGAACTGACTCTGAGAGGAAAATGTGTAACTAAATATTCCACGGTTAGCTTCCTTCAACACATTCGTTGCAGGTTTTGTGCCCTGCACGGGCTCCTGATTTTTACCCAGTTGGCTTGTGGAGTCCCATTTGGGAGTTAGTGTGTTACAGTCCTCCCTCTTCTGCGAATATGAATCCCTGTGGCTGCTTAAAGAAATGAGGTTAGACAGAGCAAGGGTGATAGCCAGAACGCTAAGCAAGCAGTGGTGCATAACCTGTATGCATTTCAAATGGAACTGCCCCCTCCTCTTGCATCCTTCCAGCCTTTTTTTGATATTGTTTCTCTACGACGCTGCTTTTTAAAACCAGACCCAAGTATCACATGAGCAGAGGCTTATCCTTGGCAAGACCTACCAGAATGTGCTTTTCTCTCTGTTTTTGTGAGGTAGAAACATGCAGCAGGGGAAAAAAAAAATGCAAAGTCCAAAGAAAAATTTGTCTTAAAGACCTTTAATTGTGTTTTGGGGTGGCAGTTATCTTCGTGAGCTCCTGCACAATGTCCCCAGAAAGATGCAGTGCTGAGTTTGAACAATAAACCAGCAGCACTCTGGATTAAGCCCTCCATCAGTGTTGCTGGTATCTTTTATGCGGTTTTGATAAACAGTTTAACTGTCATTTGCATCAAAATGGCAGATTCCTGCTCAAAACCAGCATCAATTTGTGCGGTGCAGAGGGGGGTTACTGGCGATGCAGACGCGCCAGGGAGCACTCCTGGGTGAGTGAATGGCATCAGGTCCTCATGTGAGATGAGACCTCGAAGCAAGCAGGACTTGGCTCTAAGCTGACTCCTTTGGGATCTGGGGGAAACCCAAACTTACGTGGAATGCGCATGGTTTTTGCAATTAAAAAATTATCCTCGGAATATTTCCCAATCATTTTGGCAGACCTATTTATTGCTATTATGATCTGACTGCACTGGAAAGTACCTTCTGTTGTGGGGGTTTAAACTGTTCTTTAAAAACGTTAGAAGCAGGCCAAGACATTTTTCTCTAGGTTGCAAACAGCTGGGGAAAGGCTTCTTTTTTAGATACGTTTATTTTATTCTGTATTCCTGATTCTTTATTTATTTAATTGTGTTTGCAGTCAAAATAGAGTCAGTCATCCTTTTTGCAACGTGATGCTCTGGTGTCTGTAAAAATATTTGCTGTGTCCTCAGTGGAAAGGCTTCTGTCCTAGAATTTCAGGAATATTGACTGGATACTCTAATGGCCTTTTACATCTCCAGTTGGAAAATCTTTAGCCTTGTTATTTAAATTTTAAGAAGAGAAACCAATGTTGTTAAGAGAAACTGATGTCTCCTGTCACTTATCCTGATGACCTTTCATAAGGTGATAAAGGTTTCTATAGTGACCTGAGGAAATAATGTCTCAGGTATCATTGTGAATTAAAAGTCTGCCACAGGAAAAGCTCTTTCTCAGGTATCCAGTTCTGCCTTTGTCTTCATTTCAGTTGCTAGACACGGAGAAGGACTCATAAAACATACAGTATTTGGTTACATGGCTGTCTTTCATCTTTTGGAGGCTTCGCAATGTTGTAGGGAAGTAAAAAAGTCCATGACAAAGCAAAGTTGGGGGGGTTTAATGCTATATACAAATACCATGTATGTTTAGAGTCTGGGGCTGTCATGCCCCTGAATTCTGTCACCTGTGTTATCAAATAATTTATTCCATAGGGTTTGCCTTTATAAAAACCAGGAAATCTGTATTACTACAGATACCAGGTGTTGTGGGATTGCTCTAAGTTCCTAGTTTCAGACCTTGTGTAAACTTGCTTTTGATGTCTCAAAGCAAAAGCTCTCTTTGTTGATATGAGAGAATTTTGTAGGTAAAAGCTGAACATTATCTTGGAAATAATTATCAAGGGACATCCAGGTTTTTTCTTTTTGCTTTTTTCAAGAATATGAGGATTCATTTCTGCCTTCTTGTCCTCCTAGAAACAATGCGCTATGCCACGAACCTTTCAATTTATCAAACCTAATGCGACAGACACCTAAAACAAAGCTTGGAGAGACCTCCAGCATTTTCAGCTTGAGTTTCCCATTGATATCGTTCAAAATGAAGGAGCGCTGTTAAAATCTTTGTGCTATCTGTATAGGCAGCGCTTGGAAATAAAGGCTGGCCCTGCATAGCAGACTTATGCTCTGTATCTCTGTTGGTCAGAGCTGCTCAGACAATTTTCCAATATTTTTCATTCGACTACAAAATGGAAGCTTATCAAGGCTGGGAACCCCAGGGCTGGGTGAGGCAGAGCGGGACCAGTGGCGCAGGTCGGCCGTCTTCCCCGGGGGTCTCCCAGCCCTGAGCCATCACCCCATTCTGCCTGGTGGTTGTGTTTGCACCTTTTAAATGTCAGTCTCTGAGAAAAAAAAAAAAAAAAAAANTTTCCAACATTTTCTTAATACAGTTCACAACTTCATACTGCCGAAGGGTGTCTCCACTTATTGTTGCTGGCCAGATTTAATTATTGTATTAGTAATATGTATTTTCACTGGAGTAGGGCTGCTGCATTCCCCACCTGGGGAAGGTGACCTCAGAAGTATATTGTGGGGATGAGAATAACTTGGATACCTCAGTGATGAGCGAGATGCAAATACCTAGATAGATACTGGAGATAGTCACATCTCATGATGGCCTAAAGGAAAATTAGAAAGAACAGGAATGCATAAAGCTAAACTGCATAATGCATAGCAGTCATAATTAATAGATTAAAGTTCTTTGTGAAACAAGCTTTTTTATTCTAATACAGGAAAAGGACTATAAATGGTGACATAGTTGTAGAAAATCAACAATGTAAAATGCCATGTTGAAGTTGTAAAGCTAGAGAGGTGATAAAAATGCACCTTGTTTTTAACTTTTTACAAGGCTGAGGTAAGGTTTATTATCATAAATAGTAGCACTTTTCTTCATCTCTGGGCATATTGGATCATTCTGTTTCTCTAAATACATGGAGTTGCTGGGGGATTATGAAAAAGTTGCCTTGCTTCTTAGTCCCTCCTAAAAAGTTATCGTGCGAATCAATTTGCCTAAACAATGTTAAATTTTGCTTTTGTTGTAAAATCATGTAGATCAACCATTGATATAACTTTAATTGGATAGGGATGGTCATGATTTAAAAAAAAAAAAAAAAAAGCCTGCCAGCAAAATTGCTTTTTGGTGATGACTCTGCTTGAAAAGTGCTCTGCAGGGGCCCATTCCCAATTGATTATCTTTCACAGCTAATAGCTTCAAAGGCTATTTGGTGGACAGTCCAGTTTTACATTTAAATGTAAATCTTGATAGCCTTGACAGACTGATGATCAGAAGAAAGGGAGGTAAAAACAGTAAAATAAATGTACAGCTGGTATAACTTTCACCCGCTCCTCCAGGGGCAATTGTAGTAAGATTAAAATGGTTACAGTTTGACAAAGCTCTTTAGAGTGGATGGTAAGTGAAAACTTTCCTCAAAAGATCTAGCATTAATAAGTTGCTAAATAGCGTGTCAGCCTTAAAAGTGCAGTACAGTGTCAATGGCTCCCGTTTGTGCTTCATTTAGGAGTAAAGTTCAAAGCACTGAAGGCACCTGGGTAAAGCCAGTCTTTTGATGAAGCTACAGCAGAGAAGTTCTCTGGAAAACCAAGTTCACATTTGCAGCAAAATCCTCGTCGTAGGCCGGGTGGCATCAGTGTGAGAAGATGCATTGGTCGACCACCAATATCCTGCGACGTGGAAGCAGTGCTGCGGCTCCTGCTGGGACCGGGGTGGTTCTACCTTTTGGGCACAGGAGCAGGAGCTGTGCTGGCCCTGGGTCTCCTTGCTTGGACAGGTGAAGGCGAAGTCCGGGTTTTCACAGATCTTATAAGAATCACCAGAGTGGTATGAAGATAAATCTGATGAAGATGGCAGAACCCAGGTGCCATGGCAACATGCCAACCGCTTCATCCCCTTTATGAGCTGGCTGGGACTTCGGCATGGTGAGGAGGGTAGAGTCTTCAACCTACCATTCATCTTGGAAACTCATGAGGCAACAAAAGGGCATTGAGGATTGCATAGTTGAGGGCTCCTTCAGCAATGATATGCTTGTCATCTTTGCTGTAGAATGACTGAACTGCAGCAGCCTGGAGGACCCTGCAGAGATAGCCCACGTGTTTTGCCTTTGCCATTTTGCCTCCTTCACCCTTTCCTTGAGCCTTATCCTTTCCTGACACGTTCTCATCAGAGCACAATTAGCATCTTTGTTGGCTTCATTGCCTGAACTGCTTGGGACTCTTCCAGTCACTGGCTGTGACATCTTCCCATGCCAACCACACCACATTGAGAGAAGAAAGTAGTCACTGAGGATGGAGCAAGCGGTTAATGCCATCCTATTGGAAGGAACCCTGCGGAAAGGTTCTTCACAACAGAAAACTACTGAAATTAAATGTTGTCCAAAAGTAACTCAAGTTTCTTACTTCATTACCATCTTGTTTAATTTCCTGTGTGCTCCAGGATTCTTTACATAGCAATAGTTAAGTGTGTTTTTGAGCTGTTTGATTGTGTGAGTCAACGACGAGTTCTTGACCGCCAGAACTGCTTGCAGGGCTACAGACGGAACTGCTGCTCTAGCCCCGTTAGCCAACCTCGCCATCTGCTCCCCAGGCTTACATAAAGTGCTCCAAAACTGTGGTGAGTGAGCACTGTGGTCAGTGCTACCTCTGCTACCTCAGTCTCGTGCGAAAATATGTTGCAGAGGAACTGTAATCTCAGACTGAGCCGCTGACCACTGCTAAGTGTCAACGTGAGTGCTGCTGGTCCCCGTGCGCTGCTTACACAGCCCGTGGGAGAAAAGGTGGACAAGGAATTGCTCATCTCCAAAACATCTCCACAACTAGGAGTAGGTGGCTTTTTCTCATTTTTAATCTTTGTTGCCATGGAAACTGAGCCACAGACACTTGCTGCTCATTTTCCTCTACATAGTCCTCAAGTGCCCAAACACTCAAGAATACCAGTTAGCCACTGTCCAGCATTTTCCAGACTTTCAAAGGAAGGAAAAATAAGGGACAAAAAGGCAAAATGCTCAGCACAGAAGCTATTGAGAAACAGGAGATCAAGGAAGGAAGCTCTGTCTATCTCAAAGGCAAAAGGGAAGGCAAAGAATTAGAGCTACTTGGTGATGAAGAGACAGTAGAAAAGGTGTTTATTCTGAGCAAGGGCCACCACAAGGGACTGGTGCACTCTGAAAAAAAAAAAACAAACAAACAAAAAAAAAAAAACCAAAAACCTTGTGCTCTACTCACTTTTTCATATCCGTTTCTGAAATCGACTACATAAGGTCTATGGACTCAAAATGGTTTGTACTACTGCAGCCAAAATAACGCCTGGCACAGCTTATCCATGGGTGGCAATGAAACCAGCAGCCGGGTAGGAACTGAACCTTCCTGATGTCTCCAGCCGAACCAGGGCGCTGGTTAGCCGTGCGCACTGCCAGCCTGACGGAGCAAGCAGCGCCTGTCAGCCTCTGGGCACCGAGCTAAAGCCAAAATGTTTCAGATAGGGAAGGTGAGGGGGGCAGACCTTGCACTTCTCTCTTAATAGCGAGTTCTTTGCAGGAAGAGAATGCTTTTGTTTAAATTAGGTTTAAATTCCACTCCAATGGCACAATATTCCTGTGTAATAGAGTAAAGGTCATCTAAACCTATCTTTGTCTTTTTTTCTTCTTCTTTCTTGTCTTTTTTTTTTTCTTTTTTTTTAAAAAAAACTTCTACGGCTCTATAAATCCTCTGCAATAAATCCCAAACTCCCTTAGGAGTGCTGAGTAGCGCATTGACCATAGTAAAATGGTATCAAACCCGGGAAAAGCCCACCTGCCTTTTAGCTGTCCTGCAGGGCAGGACCATGAATTAACAATGATGCCCCCCCTCCCGGGGAAATTGTATCCTCCTTCCAATATAACATTAAGAAAAGCACACAAAGCATGTTTAACAAGAGAGGATATGTACCCACACCTCCCTCCCCTGCTGAATTCACACACGCACCCCATTTTTTTATTTCTCAGGACGTACAAAGCCAAAGAGCCAGCAGATCCAGAAGCCTCACCTAGCCGGCTGCAGCATTGAAAAGGCCCAAAATGAAAAGGCCTGTGCCATGAGAACTCAAGCTGTGGGATTTGGTTTTTGAGCCTGACCCCCTTCAGACACCGGAGTAGTAAATGTCCCTGGTGTGATGGGGGCAGCCGGCAGATGGGCAGGACCTGGCAGCGGGCAGGAGTGGGGGATTCCTGGCACAGGAGCCCTGGGTGCGGGATTTTGTGCAGGGAAACCCCTCTGTGCGGAGACAGTGACTCAGGGACGAAAACCCAGCTGGCTCGGTGCAGAGTCACTGGACGGCAGCTAGCACAGAGCAGTTGCAGCAAAGTATTTAAATTTGAATTAATCCTCTTTTCCTCCCCATGGAGATAAGTCTTTAATAATAAATCCCGCTATCAATCCAGTTTATATGAAAAGGTATGATCTGTAAAATCCGTGTGCAGAAATACAAAGTTCTGGCTATATTAAGCTCTGAATATATTAGTCATGTGGCCACTGAACTTTGTAGGAATCTTTCCATTGACTTCGCCGGGCTTTATGTTAGATCCCTCGTTAAAATATGCTCGGTCAGAGGACTGGTACAGAAACTAGCAATAATACAAAAGAAAACAGAAGTTTGCTTTGCTTGTTCTTTTACCTTTTTGACATGCCAGTTTCCTGGTCTGGGATAGGTTTTCAAATATTTGTTTCACAAGCCGCTGACACATGCATGCATAATTGGTTTATTTGCATGTGCAAATTTCTATTATTTGCCATGCATCTGCGCATTCCATTGTATGCATTCAATTTTTGCATTTGTTAAATGAAAATACTTTGTCTTTGGAGGAAAACTAGACTCCACACACAGTTATTCTCTTCACTGTGATAACTAACAGCAACTATTAAAAAACAAACAAAAATAAACAAATACACTCATCATTAAAGCATTATTAATTCATGTAGAAAATCAAGTTCAAAGTTTCTCTGTTCCGTACCTACCCATGTTATAAAGATGCTAATTTCCTTAAATCACAAAGACTATCATTATTTTAGTTGATATTTAGACAGAGAGACTGTACCATAAACTTAGGACTATTCCTCTCTTTCTTTCTGCATTGCATTGCGGAGGGGGAAAATTACAAAACGCGATTTCTTTGGCGGGGACCCCCCAAAAACTTACTTCCTATTCCTTTTAATTTTAAAGATGCTCCGTTTAAACATTGTGTATAATTTTCTGTATTCACGCTTGGTAAAAATCAGGGTGTTCACTAATTTTCTGAGACCCCCATCCTGCTTCTTTGAGCTGGCTTGTCTGAGGGAAGAAGCTATCACTATGGTAATTGCGAGCAGTTTGGCAGTAAGGGGCTAGTTAGCATTGCTGATGAGTTATGCCATCAATACCAAACTGATTTCCAAGATAAATGCAACACTGAGGCATAACAAAGCACAAGTTATGGCCAACTGTCTGCATATGTGATCATCTTACAGTGATAATACAGCTCAGCGCCTCTTTTATCACAAGCCCGGTGATGCATTTATTGTGGGTTTTGGAAAGAAAATGATGAAATTAAGACAGTGCAGTGTTATCAGCTAAATTTTTTAGTTCGGCTCCTGATCGTTGAACAAGTTGCTCTGTTGACATTGAATGAGTCTAAGAAAAATTGAAGTACAAATGATTTGTTAGAAAAGCAAGTAATTTGTGTTACAGTTACAGAAAGAGAATGTGAGGCCCCTCAGTGACCACATCATCTTCTATGTACAAACAGTTGATAATCTTATCAATGCAAAGTTGCCTCCGTGCTGCATTTAAAAGCAAGTTGCCTTTATTCCAGCCTACACTCCATTGAAATCTGCTATAAATACCTACTTTATAACACTGACCCGGTATATAAATTGCTTAGTTCAAAAGAAAAGCTTTTTTGGAGGAAAGGGGGAATGGAGTAAACGCAGTGTGTTGTAAAAGCTAAGTGGTTTTATTGGCACTTTAAAATACCCCTTTATGCTGAACTCTATCAGCTCTGATTATATATAACAACAGTAGTTATGTATTAAAAATGTGTGTCAATAGTTGTAGTAAGACTGTGATTTGTCATTTGTGTGCCAGAGGTCCCAACAGGCTTGACTGACAAAATCTAGCCATGGCTTAAAGGGATCAGACTCTGGGGTATGCTCTTTGTTTGGTAAATTGATAAGAGTGACCGTCTCAGTTATTTAAATAAGAAGCTTCATGCATCAACCCCACGAAGGCTAATGCAGCCTGCACTCGCACGCACGCCTTCTACGGGCACCCATTCGCGATGCCCGTGGCGAAGCCTGGGCTGCCGTCCCACCAGCCTGCCTGGTGCAGCAGGTTCTCGTGGGAGTTTATCAATCAAATAATCAATAAGACTTCTAGTAAAGATAAAGGAACAAGTTTACTCATATTTACAGAGGAAGGCTGATGTCCTCCTGTACTCTGTGGTTTAGTACATGCCCTCAGAACTGTGTGGCCAGATGTCAGTGATGATAGAGCCTTTCTCCCACAACACCACCTACACCACAGGAGGTAAAGGAGTGTCTCACCGAGAGGCATTAAACCTTATATTGTCCATGGATGAGCTACTCAAAAGTAGCATACTTTTTTTGTGTGAGACTGTAGCCGGGATGCAGCCACTCAGACAGCTTGCCTCGCCTAAACTTCTGAAATAAGCAGCATATAAAGCAAGCATTATGACAATTGCTTGCAAAGATCAGTCAGGCTTTTAAAAGGTTAATTTAAAGACAGTCCTGTATATAAAACCAGTGAATAAAGTTTCCTTGCACTTGACGCAAGTGAAGCAGACAGCAGGTGCTGAGCCTGTTTTGTTCAACGAGGGGAACCTCTTTCTTTACCCGTCTTGTTCTGCCTGCGTGTGAATTCACGGGCTGTGAAATGAAACATCCCCCAGGACAGCTCACTCTTTGAATTCTCTCAGCTGTATCGCACATAAATTATGGACCGGAGGAAGTAATTTAACGCTGGAATTCACCAAAAGGTTTGACTGCTTGTTTTGCTGAGGTGTAGCTATGTTATAGATTATATATAAACAGGGACTTTCGAAGACCCCCTCTTTTTTGCAGTCATAACTATCCCTGTAGGAATTAGATTGGGGACTTTATATTGATAATTGTGGAGTACTCAGTAATTTGTTGTCTTTTCATACCATCCTCAGCTGCAGGCCGAGCTGAGTAATGCCCACGGGACCGGCCAGCTGCTTCTCGCCCTTAGTGAGGGCTTTGACCAATGGGCCACAGCTGGAGAACATGCACCTTCCTTCTCTATATACATTTACCAGCTCCCACCACCCTTGGAGTCATGTCTTTAGGTGCATCCTGCAGCCTCTGCTGCTCCTTACTGCTCCAGCCCCTGAGCAAACGCGCAGGTGAGGTGCTGATGTTCCCTGCTGCACAGCTTCTGTTGCCTCCTGGACCCTGCTGGTGGCTGAGGTTAGTTTATGGGGCATTTGGCTGCCCTACTGCTGCTCTGATTCATCTTCTTAAAGAAAATAACATTCCTATTGGCGGTTAAAGCTGTTGTGCTGTGCTGCAAGCCAGGATGACGAGGGCAAGTTTTCTACTCTGGAAATATCAGCCCCCAGGAGCGAGCAGGAGACAGCTGGGACCAGCGATGTTTGGAACTACCTGGGTGAGCCTCTAGGCTCTTGCCCGAGTCCTGGGGTGGCCCTAGTGAGGCCATATCTGGAGTACTGTGTCTAGTTCTGGTATCCCTGGTTCAAGAAGGACAGGGAACTGCTGGAGAGAGTACAGCAAAGGGCTATGAAAGTGATCAGGGGATCGGAGCATCTTTCTTATGAGGAAAGGCTGAGGCATTTGGGTTTTCTTAGTCTGGAGAAGAGAAGACTGAGGGAGGATCTTATCAATACTTATAAATACTTAAAGGGAGGGTGCCAGGAGCATGGGACCAGTCTCTTTTTAGTGGTGCCCAGTGATAGAACAAGACATAATGGGTGTGAACTTGAGCCTAGGAAGTTCCATCTAAGCATGAGGAGGAACTTCTTTCCTTTGAAGGTGGCAGAGCACTGGCACAGACTGCCCAGACAGGTGGTGGAGTCTCCCACTCTGGAGACATTCAAAACCTGCCTGGGCGCCGTTCCGTGCAATCTGCTGTAGGTGACCCTGCTCTGGTGGGGGGGGTGGACTGGATGATCTCCAGAGGTCCCTTCCAGCCCTGACCATTCTGAGATTCTGTGAGCCTAATCACACCCAGCCTGCTCCATATCAGTGGAGGGAAACTATTTTCTCCAAGGCTGACTCAGAACAATGTCAGCTTTGACTCACCCACTGGAAGAGCTTCTCCCTCTGCATTGATACGCAGTGAAATTAAACCCCTGAAGCTGAAGTTGGGCTTTGCAAATATTCCCTGTAAAGACACAAGCTGTGTTGGAGACTCACTTCCTTCATCCATTCTGCTTAGTTTAGAACTAAAAACTGTTAAATGTAGATTTTTTAAAAAAAATAAGTTGAACTTTCTTTGTAAACTCTGTAATTCAATGCCAGTCTCTGGGTACCCAGCATGTTAACCAAGTGATGCCAGGGTGTTTCTGACTAAGTACTCCGAGCAACAGCAATATACTGGTTCTTCTGTTGTATAATACAAAATGCATTCAGCCAGTTCTGTCAGTAGCCTTAAGATGTCACTAACTGACTTGGCCTTGGCTTTTTCTGCTGGTTTGCAGCAGAGCTGGGGCTGGAGAAGCGGAAATAGGCTGTTATTTTTAACACATCTCCCCCCTCCTACAGTGAGTGACAGACAAGGTGCTGATGTCAATTGGCTAGTGTTACAGGCATTAATTAAGTCAACTAAAAGTCCTTTTATTTTCCATTTCCTTCTGCAGGGACAGCTAGCCGACATAAAGGGGAAGTGCAAGAAGAGAAGGCGAGCGCCGAAGCGACCTGCGGCTTGCTGTGCTGGGGAGTGAAGTCGTGCATCTGCTCCCGGCACATCAGCTGCCTGAAGTAGTACTCGTGTGAGGGCCCCAGCTGAAATCTTGCTTTATTGTGAGGGTTATGTTCAGCATCTCAGTGCTTTTCACGCCTCTTTTTCTCGCCCCCCTCCTTTTTTTGTTTCTCCGCTCCATGATCTCCCCATGCCTCGGACTGAGTTGCCGAAGCCCCCTCTGTGGTGTTAGCCTCCTTTTGCTTGTTTCGAGAGTCTGCTTATTCTCTCCCCCTTTGCCTGATCTGAATCCTGGTTGTAGTATAGTTCTTTCAGCAACAGGGCTGTGGTGGTTTTTAATGTCTGTACTGAGATATTTGCATTGAACGTGCATGGATGGATGCAACTGGAGACTGGTAGCAAACTGTTTTGTCGGAGGGTTAGTTTATACCGGCTCCAGAGTGGGTCCTCGCAGCTCCTGGTACTGCGGGATGCTGCAGGGAGGCTTCTGGCTGCCTGGATAAGCCTTGAGGGGTCAGCCCAAAACCAGCACAGCCTTATTCCTGATCCACCAAGCTGCTGTAACTGACTGCAAGGCTGGGCAGTGGCACATCTATGGTAAAATCCACAAGTGTAAATCCCCATAAACAGTGTTAAATTAACATTTCATTTGACATTTGCGGTGGGATAAGACTCTACTAAGCCAGCTGATCTATGATAACCAGTGCCTTGGGCTGCCGATTCTTTAGCTCTCGGTTGTTTCAGATCTTGTTGGTGCCATCCTGAACTTTGCCAAAGTAAGAGAGACCACTGACAACTTCCAGTGATCTTTAAATTAGATCTGTAGCATCCATCATGCTGACATCCATAGAGCTGGGATTGGTGCCAGAGTTGTCTTTGCTGTTAAGCAAGTGTTTGGGCACAGCAAAGGCTAGAACTTGATGTAGAATTTCTGCTCTAGTGTGTTAAGACGTGCTGCATGTCCCCTGAGCATCTGGCAATAAATCAAGGTTAAACTAGGAAAGATATTCTCCTTCAGCTCCTTTGCCTATATTTACAGTTGTTAAATAGATATTGCATTTCTATAAAAACAGTCATTACGATTTTCTTAATATTTTGTCAGATGCTGCACTTTAAGCTATCTTTGCACTAACCTCATCTTTTCTGTCTAGCCAATATAACATAGTAAGAACAACTCTGTATCTATATCTTATTCTTATAAGTAAAATGTATGCGTATCTTCCCAAGATTAAAGCATACTTTACCGAAATACAAATATGTGACAAAATCTGTCAAGTCTGTTAAAACTGTTGGTTTGGGTGCTTTATTTTTCTCCTGCACCAGCTGCTCCATCCTCTCTCATAGAAACTTTTCTTCTTATAATTCTACAGATCATTAATTAACTGGGATCTGGTCTGCGTGTTACTTCCTTACCAGTAGAATTATTTCAAACAGTTATAGGAGTCAACTAGTGCTCTTGCAAGAGACATCTGTTGTTCCTGTATATTCCCAGCAGCAAACAGGACTACCACCAGTTGCGTACTAGCAGCTAAGGTGACATAAGGTATATGTCAACAAAGCCATCATCCTACAGCTCAAGTTTTGTCCCTTTTCACCTGATGCAGATTCACAGTACATTTATCTTGGCACAGCTTTGCCAGGACAGGAAAAGCTGCTGTCTGTCAGGTTCTTCCGAGTTATCTTCACTGGGGAAGAGAAAGATTGTGGCTGNCACCTCTTTAATAGTGCTCATTAATTAGGAAAATAAGTGAGTATAAAAAGAATTGCTTTTGTGTTGCAGAGTGAAACTTTAAAGCACAAGTGTTAAACATTCAGATCTTCAAGAAAACAATGTATTCACAATTTATAAGCTTTACTGCTTAAAAAAAAATACAACAGGTAATGAATAGTAAACACCAGGCAATGTTGAAAAGCACAGAGAGAGAGGGCATGCTGGCTCTGGGTTATAGCAGAGGTCTCAGATTCAAGGTTTACTACTCTACCATGGTTTCATGAACCTTTTTGTGACCCCAAGCAAGTTACTCCCATCTCACTATTCTTCCATTTCCTCTTTCTGTAAAATGATATTAATAGCACTTCAGCTGCAGAGCAGGTTTATTGTACAAGGCTTAATGAATGTTTGTCTCCCTCTGATTGAGATTCTTTCCTGCTGGAGGCAAGAATTTTAAGCAGGTTGATTAAATATAAAAGGTCTCTAACTCTGAAGCTATTATTAAAAGCAGAAGGAATTATTTCTTAAGGAATTTTTAATTTGATGTCTATTAGAATTGCCTAAAACATAGCAGTTTTAGTTCTTCTGTTATTTAGCAAGTTTAGTTTTGTTTCCCCTAGAAATTCTGTTAAGGGATGCTCTGACTTTTGAAATGATCCAAGGCAATTAATACCTAGACAGACAGTGCTAAACTCTTCTTGCCCTGAGGAACAATAAATCACAGCAGTTACATATTCAAGACTTGTCATTGTATCAGCAATATACCTGGAGTTCTGGATTGCACGAAAAAAATAATTTTGGATGTTCGGTCAGATCCAATCCTCTTCCCTAAGGCTGTGATGTTAGTGTAATGCTCTGGCATGAGATTTCAAGCGCTGAGAGGTGTAAGACCTCTTGCTGTTTGCAAGGAGAAAACTCAGCAGCCCGCAAGAGAGTGGATGAAAAAGGCTGTGTTGGGCACGGAGCACTAACTCAAGCCGATAGGAAATGCTGAAGACCTCTTCAGGACACCTCGATTGCCTTGCAGAGGCCAGCAGTGGTGTACCTGTGTTCACCCGTAGCTGAAAGCTCAGAAAAAACACAAATATCTTGCTCTTTGAAAGAGGGTTCCCATTCTTCTTTTAAAAGACTGCTGCCGGAAGATGTGGTTGTGCCCTCCTCTGCTATACCTTATTGCTGAGAGCCATTACTGAGAAAATAGTTCATGCCCTCTACCTTCATCTGTCCCGAGGGGTTCAGGTGGAGTTTCATCCATCATGAGGAGTAACCAGTTTGCTGTGTGCCCCAGAGCCTCTTCTCTTGCGATGAAAAATACAGGCAGTTACTGGGCTCTGGCTCTGCTCTCTTTCTGTGATTTATGTAGAACCATCTTTGGGTAGGACACAGGAACTGGAAGCAGGGGCTCAAGTCCAAGAGCTTGCTCTCATCAGATGGCTGCCTATGCACCAGGGTACAGCGCGGTACTCCCTCCCTGGCTCCAGCCAGTCTTTTGTCACAGCCTGCCAAAGGTGGCGTTTCAGCAGCGTATTTTTCTGGGTGTCTGGGGCACTGCTTTTGGCACAGCCTACGGCGCAGCTCAACAGCTGATTCCTTTTTTCAGATCTGGAACTTTTCTGCTGAAAGAGAAGCTCAGTTTCCCAACCCTCATTCCCATCTGCAGAGTATCTCTGAAGCTGACTGATGAATTCCCAAACATTAGAAGTATTAATTACGCCAGGTTTTTATCTGGAATTGCTCCGTTTTTTCCCCCCATCTCTTGCCGTCACATAGTTGAGATAGCCTCTGCCACCAAGAACACTTGGTAAGTGATTGGTCCTGCTGAAGGACAATTTTAAGGCATTAAGTACAGTGAGAGTATTTTAATCCTCAGAAGATTAAACAGCCTGTGCCTCACAGAAAAAGATGAAGCAGGTGTAGTGTGAACTTAATTTGATGTACACCACTCTTGTGTGTGCCTGGCCACTCTAGGGGAGCAGGAGCTCCAAGAACAGGGGTCGCACACCGTGGTAATGGTGTACGGCCATTTCGTGCGCCCTCCGCCCAGCCCAGCAGCATGCTTAAAAATCAGTTGTATCAACATACAGTCACACGCGTACCCAAGGCATTTGCTGCAGGAGCTGAACGCCCGCGCTAACGCTTCTGAAAATTGCCACAGAATCGCGCTTTATAGGTATTGCATACTTCTTAAGTATACCTCCATAAAAACAAAGCAATCTTTATCACAGTAATAAAAGCATAACTACAGAATCCTGTTTTGCTTTTGTGTCATGAAAGAAGGAATTTGTAAGCACTCCCAAAACTTTCAGAAAAGCTTCAAGAAGCTCCCCAAAAGCTATGCATTTAAAATGTTTTCATTCCTTTCTGGAATCAGTCCGCTTTGGCTATGAGATTAAACAGTCTGGGTTATCAAATATATATCTATATTGGCTATTTTAACAGTTGCACATAGCGCTCTTCCTAGTGACTGGGCGGCAGCAAATCTGAGAAGGTGTTTGTAGGGAAGCCTTGCAGCCAGCTCTCCTTCACTGCGGTTTGGACAAGCACTGAGCGATAGGGGACTGCCAAGGAGGCAGATTTAACGGTCTTCTCTGGATTCCGTTATTTATAGCAAAATGGACATACATGCTTGACTAAGGAGTTTTTACAAGCAGTTGTATGAACTGACTTTAGTAGTTATATGAATGTAATCTGTCTTCTGTGGATATGAAGAAAAGCTTGGCAAGAATTTAGACGGTAGCCAAGGCGAGCGCTACAGAGCACGATTGTGGGTCGGGGATTATATAGCTACTGCTGGTAGCCAGAGACAAAAGATGCGATGTTTTAAGAGTTAGCCCCAAATAGAAACCACAGTGTTTCCATTATTATACAAACAGGGCTTAAAGTCCTTGTCTTTCTTCCTGATGTGTTAAAAGCAATTGCACTGGTTAATAAAATTCAGGGACTAGTTTTGTTTTTCTCAGAAAATGGAGTGGACGGAGCCTCTTCAGAAAGCTCTATGATGTAATTTTGTGAATATCTGCAACTTATAGCTATGAAAACTAATCCACGATTGCCACGTTACAACCACAATGGCAACAGAGGCTTTATAAAACTGGCAAAGGGAACAAAACACAAAGGAATGTATAAAGGAAGATTTTGCTATGGGAGCAACAGCTTCAATATATGATTGTCGTGGTTTAGGCCAACCTCAAACCAGGACAATGATGCACACGTAGGCAGCTTCCTTTTTTCACTCTACTTTGATTCAGTGACCTGACATTTACTCCTGAACCTAATCTGCTTCTCCTGCTCCTGATACCAACTACAGAATAAATAGGTCAATGTCCGGAGTCAGCGTGACGACATGGGAGCGGTGCCTAATGTGGTGGGATTTATAGGTGGTCAACGGAGACAGATATACAACAGGCAAGTGAGGACATCGGCAGCTTTTATACCAGTGGGCTGGGAACACCGTCCCTACGAGGCACCTATGAGCCCACGATAATGTAAGGAAGAGCATTTTCTGTTCTGCCTCCTCAGATGCCCTGAGGCACAAAACAGGCAGAAATTGCTGGCATCATCTTCTGTTGTCAGGCTTCTAAAGTGAACAGCCTTGTGTAATAAGCCTGGTCCACATCTGGAAGGAGGATGGTTTGGAGCTGTGCAAAATGACTGCCATAAAATCTAACCGGTGCCGGTTTTGTCGGGCTTTGGACTCCAGATAACAAATTAGGCTCAGTTCAGTGAGAAGACTTCTGAGGTTTTAAATGAATTCATCGTTTCCTTATGTTTCTGTGTTAAGAGTAATATGTTTTTTCAGTTTGGCAAAGAAGCTTGTAGTCCAACTGTTTAGTGTCAGCTTAATCCTTCTGACGTTTGAGAATCACTCATTTATGAAATCCTCAGGTTATTCATATCCTGCTCGTGTAGAAGTTACTACAAAATTAGCATGAAATCTCCCAGCAGAAATCAGAGGTTTCATGGAGCTTTTGCCATGAAAGAATAACAACAACGATCATTTCTTGAAACCTGTTCAGAATGTCATACTAAGTTTTTGATGTGCTAAAAAGATCAAATAGATCTTACCTGTCATTCAGTTCTCTCAAAATAAACTGTGAGAGCTCCTCTGGTAGCCTGATTTGTAACTTGTGCCTTTTTTACCTCCATACATTTTGGCATGCTCAGGCAGGAAAACCAGTAATCTTCTACATATAAAAATGTGTTTAATAAGCTACAAAACTACATTCTGTTCCCTCTTCCCTCTTACAGGGATCTTTCAGCATCAATGCAGAATTGCACATACAGAAACGTATGCAAACAGAGGCTGCCGTGAAAATCAGATTTATGATCTTCTTTCACAAAGAATCATGTTTTTTCAGGCTGTCTACAGAGTTGTCAGAATCCATTAAAAACACAGGTACTCTTTTACCATCCTTAGCCTTTGATTTTTCAAACGTGGGCAGAGTGGTTGTGCCTTCATAACAACAGTTGCAGTAGTTTTGAGGGAAACAGAACATTTATGTGGACAAGTTAATGCAAGTTTTTATTTCCAGGTTTATTAAAGACATTTTTGAAGGCACACTTCGTAAGAAAAATGGTCTGTATTTTGTTTTCCATGTTAACAGTTTATTTATTTATTTCAGCTGCTGCTCTCTCTCTAACTCTTGCGTTCCCAGTCACTTTTCTTCCATCAGAGGAAGCAATCAGAAAAAGCTGTCATTGCCCCTCAAGGTTTCATGTTGGCTAATTGGAGTTTTTGGCTCTTTATCCTGATGATTAAAAGAACAGCTGAGTGGAAGTCAGAATGCATTTACAGAGCTGACACACCCAGCTCTGCTCTTTGGTTTACTCTGATTAATTTAGCAAATGAAACTCCTGTAAACTCACATAACTTCTTGCCTATACAAAACTACCGCTACTATATAGTTTTAAGTAAGCTCTGGGTAAACTCTTCTGTAGATAACTAAATCAGTATAACAAAAGCCTTTAAATAGCTTTTTGTTGAAAAGTGTTTTTCTGTAAAGTAACATTTTGTGCTGGGCCATATAGATTGTATGAAATGAAACAGCCCTTTTCAAGAAGCTGCCTTTATTTCAGTGTATGAGAAAAACAACTGTTCCTGTTTACACTCCTCAATCAAGGTAAGCATGTTTGCCTAAAGTATTACTACAGCTTGGCTTGCAAACACTTGAAGATTGCTTACCATTTTTCTATATATAGACTGCTCTGTGGAATTGTCTTTATCAAAACTTTTGGGAAAATTTTTAACAGACTCTGAGAAACTTGCCTAATTTGTGTGGCCATCTATTCTCCTTCTATTGATTCCCTCCGTGATACATGTTTATCCTCCCGCCTGTGAAAACCTAGAATTAAAACTGAAGCGTTTCTATTTTATGCCTGTAATTGCTGGTAGAAAAGAGATGGTTTTTATGGGTAAAAGCCGTAATCGGTTTAGTGAGCTTTAAACAAATCATCTTGTAAAACCGAATACAAAACTATCCCAAGTTTACGAGACAGAACTTTCCGAACAGTAAAGCCTTCCTTCGCCTCAATTTTTAGAAACTACTTTTAAAGAACTGACTGTTCCCACACCTTTTGTAATGAAATAATACAAAGTGAACCAGTCCGCTCCCTGATTTTGAGAGGGGAGAGAGAGAGTGTTGGGGACGTGGTACCCACATCAAAACTATCCTGGAGAGATCAACCGTTGATGATTTAAATCTTCACTACTTTATCTCTTTGTTTGCTGCTTGGAATGCTATTGATACCTTCTTTGTCTTTGTAATTGTTTTAATTAGCCACCCAGCATGGGCCCCTGACAGTGCTTGTGATAGAGTATTATGGACAGCCCAGCAGGACAGTGAGCCTGTTAACATGAAACACAGACATTATGGCAAGCTTAATTTCTTTTATTTGTGTCATTTTTTTCCCCTGCCTTCTTTGTTTGCGTGTGTGTGTGTGCGTGCGTGCGTTATTACTTGGGAGAATGAAAATAACTTCCCAAGTACTTTGCCTTCTAAAGGGGGGGAAAAAGCATGAAAAAGCCATCGCAAACATTTCTCGGGGATTGTACAATTCAAGCTGATATTACCACGGATCGTTTCTGGAGTCAGACAAAGAATGAAACGTTGGCCATATTGATTAGTCTTTTCATGCATCGTGTCTTCAGCAATTAGGCTGATATTTATGTCAGTTACTGTACTCTCGACTCTGCAAATTTCTTCTTAATTATTATTTTTTTGGCTCTCTAATGTTATTTGTTCTTGTTGACCACATCCTTCTTTTGTAAATGGAAATCTGGATGTTCAATTATGATGCAGATCTGCAACTCATTAGCAGTAAGCTTTGGTACTGTTGCCATTTGAAGACAATCCTGTCATTTAGCTTGTGGGAACTTTTGGCAATGTGTGTATGTGGGAAAAGAAAGCAAAACCCAAAAGTTTGTTTTTAGAGATAAACAATTCAACAACGTCAAAACCTCAAATCCTTTCATAATACAGGGTGATTTTTTTTAAATAAAAATGGGCTTGAGATAGAGGAATGTGAATAGGGGGAGAGGTGCTTCATGAAAGCACAAGTTCCCTTTGAATTTGGTGTGTTCAAATTAGCCCAAGGTCAGTCTCTGCCAATTATTGCTCCACTTCAGCTGTTCTCTGGACATTAATAAAAGCATCTGCTTTATTAACTAGGAATCCAGTTTTGCACTCTCATAGCAAGGAGTTTGGAGGATTTTCCCCCACTGTGTTGAATTTCTAGCTCATTAGCCTATTTGTTGCATTTTATTGGCCTCCTTGAAATAGATCTATGATAAAGTTTTAGTTTGTGACTTGATGGACCAGATTGAAATGATTCTCCACTCTGTCAGAGTTGAATGTAAATCCTAAACGCCTGGGGAAATCCTATGTTGTGTTAACCTAGAGGCACAGCTTATTTTCAATGATGTCGCCAACTCTTTGCACTTTTTTGCATCACTCGGTCAAGAGGAAAAGGTGTGTAGTGGGGGAGGCTTGTTTCTTAAGGAAGATTTTAATCATGACTCTGGAAGAGAAGTTGAAATGCAACCTGTGGTGTCCACTGCAAGCCAAAGGGAAAGTTGGGGGGAAGGAGGAGAGGGCGGGGGGCTGCGTGGCTGTGCTGGGGACCTCAAGCACCATCAGAGGTGAATCACTCTACAGGGAACTGAAATCTTAAAATCCAAGGGTATTGCCCCGGTGCGGGGGTGGCTGCACAGGAAGCATATTTGCTCCTTCCACAGTCTGCAGCTCAGCAGTTGAAGGTAAATTCTCATCCTCTTCTATTTCTGTTAATACAGCAGCGATGACTCTGAGAGGTGGAGGGCTCCAAGTCCTGGCTGGATGGGGTGGCGGCAGGAGCCTGTTCAGCTTCTGCGGGGACAGTAAATCAAAGACATATTAGCTGTAACGCCATAATTCAATATACTAGAAAAATCGCTTAATTTTAAATTGGGAGGATGAGAAGTCCCCATTGCCATTAAAATAGTGGAAGAAGCTTCTTTATTAGAACAAATAGACAAATAATGTTGCCTTAGGTAGAACGGAGGGATACGGGTTTCTTCAGGGAAGGGAAGCAGTAAGATAGTCACTGGCCATGTTTTACCCATCTTTGAAATAGTCTAAAACGCGGTGTATCAAGTTTCTCTGCGTCACCACCCCGTGTCCTTTGCAGGCAGATATGAGGGAAAGAGACATGTAGTTTTCTTCAGCACAGTTCACTTGTGTTAGTGGGGCTGGGGTACGGCAGAAATGAAGTTGTCATGAGATTTGCTAATTTTTATTTAGAAGGTAAAAGTCACGCAGCGTATTATCTTGGCCACAGATTTCTTGTTTGACCTTGAGCAATGTGCACAGCCCACCCTGTGCTCCCATGGAGTAGGTGCAGCTCCTTTACCTTTTCTAGAATGTCATAGGGCTAAAAAGCCACTAATGATTGCAAAGAGCTCAGAGACTGCTTGGAAGAAAGCTGTTGGGGCTGAATGGAAGAGAACTGATAGTATCTCTGATGTCAGTGCTTAGCTATCCTTTACAGAAAAATAAATAATCTTATTTGTATCTGTTTATGTCTATTTGTTTCTCTTCTTCAAATAGAAACATAACTCTCTAGTAGCACTCGAATAGCTGTGGCATGTCATGTTTGCCAAACTGATACTCATAGTTATATGTGATATTTTAGTATTTTAATCAAAAATAATTGAGCTGAACGTTGCAGACGTCTGTGCACTGTGAAATCGTGCACTCACAAACTTTGATTTTTATATTTCTGAAATCTCCATTCTGATTACTTGGGATTTGGATGTGCATTTACTTGCAAGCAGCAATGGTGGCACTGCTGATGAGGTAATTACACCTAGGATTTGATTTACTTATTTCCATATGTATTCATGGAAAATGCACGTACAAATTAAAGGTACAATTTGGTGTTTGGTGCTTATTATATCCCCAACGCTGCGCCTACCCTTCCTGATAAACCTGACTGATTGTAAAGTAGACACTGCAATTTATGTGATACCATGTGGGCAGCGTGGGTTCAGTGACATGACAAGTTAAGAGCCTTTGCTTTAATTACCTTGGAATCAAGATTATTTATCCAGAACCCATGGAAGTCAGTGGGACCTCTTTCACCGATCCCACTGGTTTTCTTGTCCGCGCCTGGTGGGTGCTGAGGCTGCTCGGGGCTCCTCAGCCAGTGTGTGGACACTGCAAGGGCAGTGACAGCTTCATCAGCTCCTTCCTCCACCATCCTTTTCTATCTTGCTGTTCTGTGCTGGCCTCTCTGGCAGACCAATACAGTTGTTGGGCTGCGTGGGGCTTTTTTCCAGCTTGGACCAGTGTCCTGATAGAGTTTATAGTGCAGCTGAATGGGAGGGATGGAAAGCTCCAGGGCTGGGTCCAGTGTGGGGTGGCAATGTCATAAGCTACTTTTCCTTGCTGAGTGCTTTGTGATATTGAACCACAGTTTAAGGTGAGCATCCTTCACGGGATGGAAGTTGGATGCCCTCCAAAGACGACAGGGGGAGATGGGTGCCCTCGCGGAAAGTGGCCCAGCACCTGAATTAGATGCCTAACTTGTAAAGGTGTAAGCAAACCCAGAACAAACAAAACCCAGAAAGAATCCATGGCACTCAAAAAGCTTGTGGAAAGAGGCAGAATTCCTCCAGTTTAAAGGAAATTTGATGTGTTGTTAAGAGATTAATATACTCTCTGTGATTATGATGGAGCCATTGGTCTGGAATCACTTTTCTTTTCAGATCACGAAACCTTGTTCACTGGTTATTTATGAGATGGTGAAGGCTCCTCTAAAGCAATAGTAAAGAGCTTCTTGTGTCCCTCAATCTGACTCACAATTTATAAATAATAGCTGTGTTTACAAATCAACCATGAGCAAAACTGTCCTGGGGGAGGCGGTGTCTAAACAGAGACAGTTTAATTAGTTCTTACTCAATACTTGGTAGGCAACAAAGGCCCATCCCAATGCCAGCAGAAATTGGTGGCTGTCTTCATGGGATGCTGGATTAGATATCTGATTTGACCGCTTTGGACAAGAACTTCTATTTTTACGTTGGAAAACTTGCATGGGAAAGCTTTGTAAGTTATCTCTAAACTCCAGCTGTTGGCATGCGGTAACGCAGCCTGAATCACGTGGGCCTCTCCTCTCCCCAGGCAAACTCACAGTTGTAGAGTTTAAAAAGAAAAACAGTATTTTCTTCATTGTGGCTTGACATTGTCACTGGCAAAGGCTACTAGAACATATCTAATCTTGCATCTCCAGTTTCATACTGGTTAATGTTCAGGCCTGTTGTTAATGACCCCACTGCAGGCTGCCAGTGGCCAGCCCCAGACTGGGGACATGGAGGTGCTCTTCGTGGGGGTGTGCGTGTGGGGATCCGCTCTCGGATGGGGGCGTGGA
Organism: Ibidorhyncha struthersii; assembly: GCA_013398815.1. Taxonomy (NCBI): domain Eukaryota; kingdom Metazoa; phylum Chordata; class Aves; order Charadriiformes; family Charadriidae; genus Ibidorhyncha; species Ibidorhyncha struthersii. The sequence goes on from VZSZ01008266.1 coordinate 1,425,136, forward strand.
GGGGTGTGCACCTCTTGGAGAACACACCCCACCTCGGGAGAGACCAACAGTTCAAACCCATCCTGATGGAGATGCCGTGATGGGGAGGGGGATTTCCTGTACCTGGAGCAGTGGAGAAGGTCATTGTAAACCTGCCAGGGAGAATGCACTCATGTCTGAAAGGGGAGAAATACATGATGTCGCTAAAACTGTTCATTTCTTACACAAGAATTCTTGTAGTAACGCATTTACCAAAAGGCAGCTTGAGTGTAAACAACTAATTGTAAAGGTCGAGTGATTATTTTCTAGTTTTCATTTTGAACTAGATGGTGAAATGTTTACATCTCCTATAGATATGATTGATGTGGAGAGCAAACAAGAAAAAAACCTTTACTGGGTCAACAGGTTACTTAGAAATGTGCAGAAAGGTTAATCTCAAAGCTTCTGTCCTTCTTAAGTGACCATTGTTATTTATGTATTCATAACCCTGGAAAAATCATAAAGACCTTTCCCCCCACTCTAGGAAGTTATACTCATGCATTTACCTGTTACAAATGACTAACTAAAGTAATCCACAATTTTTATGACCTCTCACTGCACTTTCAAATTAGGTTTTTCTTCTTTGTGAGAGCTTGGTGAGGTATTACTTTCTGCTCAGGTGTAACTGAAATCCTGGGTCATCCATTCAAGAATGTTGTTGCCTGCAAGATATTAATTGCTTCTCAAACCTTAGAACTACTCCAACTTCCAAAGGTTAATGGAGCAGATAGATTTAGGACATGTTCCTAACCACACAGGTTATCCTCCCTTCCAGAAATATGACACTCACTGGAGATGGGTCATTCATTTTTATTGTTTAAAATGTAATGAAGCATGGCACTTATAATCCGCTGGCTGGGAACATCTTACTTGTGAAAAAAGAGGCCACGATACGCAATGATTTTATGGATGTTAGCACATCCATCTTTGTTCTCGTTCTCTGGAAACTGGTCACAGAGGCACATGTTTTAGTTAAAGCATCTGGTTACCCTGAAGGGGCAAACCTGCTGTGCCCCGCTGGGACACTGGTGCCCATGGCCCTGCCAGGGGTAGGTGGTTTGCAAAGCCGCTGGGAACTGCAGAAGCTAGACTGGTGTGAGGAGCTCAAAAAGGTACAGTAAGAGAACATGCCACCTATTTAGCAGCAGTGAGAAGTAACTGGTTCAGCTTTGCAGATTGTGAACGCGGTGGGTCGCGTGTTTTATGAGTGAAGTTCTCCAGCATCGATGTTTCAGAAGTTCCCGAGCTTCCTTGGAAGAGCCTCACACCGAACAGTAGCGTGCTCTGGGTTACATTACACTTGGCTGACACAAGCTTGCTTCTCTGTGGTGGAACATATCCTCAGCTGAAATTTGGAGTGAAATGTTAGTTTCTTTAAATATCAGTAGGCCAGGACCCTTGAACTCTGTGCCAGACGACACTCTTGAACGGCAACAACAAATTCCTCATGTGAACTTCATTATCCGCTCCTAATTTTCAGAAGTTATCTAAATTCTATCTATCATAAACCCTTGGCAAAACAACTGCTAAGTTTTGATAAATATTCGATAAGCTTCAGGATTTACTAGGAAGATTCATGAGGGTCCTCTCGTCCCTCCCACACACACTATGGGCTCTGGAATTTTAAAAATATTTGCACAGGTTGTGTGTGAGCAGTGTGTGTGGACACATGGCTACCCATAGCATGGATAACCTCCAGCTTCTCCTCTTGGTCTTATGCAAATGGATGCAGTAGTTTGGCTTGCCAGGTTCTCCAGCCCACTAGGTACTGAAAATATGAGGAGGTCTAAATCTGTTTTGTATCAGTTAAGAAGCATGTCTCTTTACCCCAGTTAAGGTTTGGAATAATAAATATAATCAACACTCTGTGCAAAAGAACCAAAATGCTTCTTCCAGCTTTCTGGTGTATGTCAGTGAAGTAACATATTTTAATAGGTTGAAATCATGATATAAAAATGTCATACCCGTTGTTGTTACAACAGGCTGTATTAAAAACAGTGATGAAAGGTATTTCAAAATTATAAGGAAAACAAAAGCGAACTTTGATCTCGGTTTGGGAGAGATCTGTGCGAGCATTAAGCTTCAGTTGCCATCCCAGGGAGATCAGTCAAATTCTGTGCAAAGGCAGGTGTCATCCAGACTTTTTTCTTTCATTTAAAGATGGAGGCCCAAATAAATACTGCCCTCGAATCTGCCAGTGATTTTTCCTTGGGAACTAGTGTCAAACTTCATGCTTTAAGTTTTGATCTTGAGGAAGAGTCTGTCCAGCATTTCTGACTGCAGTGTCATTGCACGCCAGGCTACTTTACATTAGTACCAGGTTCTAACTATCCTGAGATAGTGGCAAGTTTTTCATATATTACTCCGTAAATCTCAAGAATATTCAGTGGAGTCTTACTTTGTAAATTTAATTTTAAAACTTTTGCTTTTTTAAAAAAATTATTTAAATTTCTGAATTCTGAGTGTGTTCACCTTTTCCTCTCAAAAAATAGGAGGCTCCTATTTCTTTCCTCTAGTTTCTTGGTAGGGCTCTTAATGGATCACAGCAGTAGGTCAACAAGTTGTCAGTCAAATACGCATGCACGTTGTCTGCCACTTCAACGATAAACTGTATTGGCTGGAGACTGCAATGTCTGGGTTTAAAGTCTAGCAGTTTGCCTTCTGCACTGTTGCCAAGCATCTTAAAAGACTCAGGGTCACTTTAAGACTCCATCTCTGCTGTAATAAATGTAGCATTTAAGGAAACTCATGAGGAACTGGGATTAACACTGCAATTTCAATGTAGATCTACCGGAAAAGCCTGTAGAATTTTTGCTGGGGGGGGGGGGGGGGTTTTCT
>VZSZ01008266.1:1429315-1446160 GCA_013398815.1 Ibidorhyncha struthersii
AGTGGAAAAGCTGCGATATGCTGTGAATAGGTCTTCGCCCACTCTTGTTGAAAAAGTATAATGTAACGTTCTTCAATTTTCTGACTAGTGATGCAGAGACAACACATGTACGTATCTGTCTATTCTTTGTTTTATTTCTGTTTCAGTGTTAAAAGATAGTAAAATCTGTATATGCCAATAAACCAAAATGAACCGAAGATAAGAACAAGTGACATGCGAAGTTCAACTTCCCTTACACAGGAATGACTGAGAGTAACTTTGTGATTTAACCCAGTGTGACTGTGAGTTGATTTGGTCTATTGCTGACTGCATAAAGGCTTTCCTGATCCAAGGGATGCCTCTGTATTGTAAAACTTTGTATTTCTAACCTTTAACATCTTACCAAGAGTACTGTCCATTGCTTTCACATCATTATCTGAGTTTAAATACCTCTCATCTGAGCTTGTTCTTCCTTAATCTTTAAACCTTGCTTAGTGCTACCTTCATACTTAATCATTCTCCTGCTTTGCAAAGCACTTGGGGATCATTCCGATGATAAATTTCAGCTTCATCAGCTACTGACCCACATATGCTCCACAGGCAGACTGCAACCGCTTGTCCCTATAGGTCCTGGGGTAATGTTATAATTAAAGAGCAGCTGCTGACATATATAGGCTCCATGGACTCTGTCATCAAAGGGCAACTGATGTCCCACATTAACTGAATGGATCTCTAAGGAATTTCAGTGATAGAAACCAACTTTCCTCCTCAGGAGAAATTACAGCGCATCTGCCTTGCCATGGCTGGATGCTGCACTTGTTCTGATGACTGGGTCTCACCCAGTACTACAGTGGTGCCTATAGGTGTGGCAACTGAGGTCTTGATGGCATATTGGGACGTCCATCCATCTTGCTAGGATTCCCCATGAGTACCAGAGATGCTTCCGTGCATGTCATGCAATGAAGTTGTGTGGTTAATTACACTTATTTACCCATATGATGATTAAAGATAAATAGCAGTCAAATTTAAAATATCCTTTCATATGTCAACAAAAAATGGATAAAAGAAAATAATCTTGTTTGGTGTATGATTAACCTGTGGAATTTACTGCAGTAGGATATTACTGAGGCAAATAGTTTAGTAGGATTTAGGGATTAGACGCATGAATAAGAAGAGCATTTACTGGTTACCTTCTCTAGATTTAAAAAAGGTAATTTCTTCCCAGTGCAATCTGATACATAAGGTCAGCAAATGATCGCTAGTGGAAGGATGAGCAATGTCTTCTCCAGCCCACGGCTTCCAGCAGGTCTCCAAGACAAGGTTCTTCCAGGAGAAGCATAAGGTATCGACGTGCTTGTCAATTAGGGCAAAATACTGTACTGAGTGCACAACTGCACTCTTCTGTTGAGGGATTATTTTGTCCCTGTGGGTCAGGTCGTGACTACTTCACACTCTCAGCAGTTTGGGGTTTTGCCCTCCCACCTTTTTTTATTCCTTTCTTAATTTCGGAAAGCCTGACAGTGTGGCCAATGCCCTTCTGCAAGGATCATTACAACTAACGGACAACCCTATTTATTATAAAGTCTGTTAAAGCGTAGTTAACAAGCCCTGATTTTCTATTTAACTGTCACTCTAACCTGCTTGAGAGCAGATCTGTACTCTAAATGTAATCACCTCTTAATGCTTCTTATTTATTTATTTAGAGGCCGTATAAACACCGTAGGCCAGAACCTCTGCTGATACATTGGCGTGCCCCCAGCAGCCAGGATCTGTTGAAATCAATGGGGCTTTACTGATTTACATCCCCCGAGAATCTCCACGTAAAATAAATTCCAGCCAGGAGGTAGGAGATACATGTATATGCAGAAGTCAGATAAATTGGTGTGTTTGTGTGACACACAGACATTTCAGGGTCAACAGTATGTAGAGAAATCAGAGTTCCTTTAAAGGAAAACTTAACGACTAATCCAACTTATTAAACCTGATTTATGTTTGTTAAAAAACAGTCAGGTGACAACTAACTGATGCATATCTTTATTTGCTTTGGTGTAATCCTGCATTTTTGTTTTGCACTCATAGAGATGATGTTTCACTGTTTTAAGGTCAGAGTCTAATTTCAGATGTCACAAGAAAGGTAGTGTACGAAGAAGCACACTGCTGCTTTGTCTGCATGCAAAGAAAAAAAACAGATATTTTGCAACACTAACAACTCCACAGTCACAGTAGCTATAAATTGCCCCGACAACCTTAAAAACAACAAAATACCTTTAAATCAAGAAGTTGCAAAACGCTTTTCAAGCTGTCATCCCAGCCAGCCAAGGTTTTAATGAGTTGCAATAGTCTTAATTTCTTTCCCCCCTCTTGTTGAGGTTAGTCTTCAGAAAACTATGTGCCGTTTTTGCTCCAAGTGAAATGAATACGCATCCAATTTTCTGGAGCTGCAGTCCATGGCGTGTGCACAATTGGAAGATGGATTAAGCTGAAATAGGTGGATTTCTACTAAGGAATGTTAGTATTGTATATTTTAAGTACATAATCTTAACTGACTCATTTGTCTGCCGCTATTCCCCTTCCCCCGGGATGAAAGAACAAACCAAAACTTTTGACGCAATTATTTTTGTGTTTTTTAGTGATGTAGCCTTGTCCCTTAAGACATGACTACTGTACTATGACTTATTATAACGCTGTGCCATGAAACACCTCATAAAAATAATGTTATTTCCTCTGCTTTCTTCTGAACCTTTACAAGAAAATTGCTTTCAGTCTGCTTAAATCCTGTTACTTTTCATAACAACCTCTTACAAATAAAAAGCAGTATAGTTAACTAGGTTGACATGAACAAACCAGAAAAATAAGGTAGATGTTTAATTCTCCCTGCATTTTGTTTATTGCTTTGTCACTTACCAAAAGTTGGAAGAAAAAAAGTAATTGGATGTTTTATAATTTGTGACCGTTTAAAAGAATAAATGACCTGAATCAAAGGTCAAAGCCTTTGTGCTTTCTGCAGTAGAGAGGGTTTTGTTTTGTTTTCCCCTGAATCTTTTTATACTGGGGGGAAAAAAAAAAGAAAAAAATTAAAGCAGACTAAAATAAAAATCTTCCCTGTGCATATTCACGCCCAAGATGATTCCTAAAGGATCTTTACAGCTTCTGATTTGAATGCCTTTTTCCTTAAAGCTCGCAAATATCAACAACATTCCTGCACACTGTAATCAAATACTTTCCCAAAAAGCCATGGAATGTGCCATAATTTGTCAAAGATCCTCACTGACAAGTTTTTAGTAAAGTCCACTACAGCAAACCCTCCTCGGCCCCCTTGACCCACGTAGCAAGAGACCTTTGACCCTATTTGGGCCTCTTTTATGAGCTTCTTTCACTCTGACCAGATGGCTAAACTATCAAAGGTTTTTATGAGTAAAAACTGCTTTTCAAACTCACAAGTTGTATATTTCTCTCCATGTTAATGTGAACTATCAACCCAAAGGCTTTAAATTGAAAACACAAAAGGTGCTCTGCAGCTGCCGGCTCTGCAGCGGCACCGCGCATTGTGCCGGCTGGGTGGGGATGTTTGCAGAGTAAACAGCTGATGTCCAGATGAAGACAGTTTAAGGCCAAATAGTTTAAAAAAACCCACCCATCGAAACCCTAATAAATTATTTTTCCCCAGGATATTGTTTTCAGCCTCAAACGCGGCATTTGCATATTCATTCACAGCTACTGCTAGCCCACCCTCTCTCTTCTGCATGGAGACCACTACCCGGAGTGGCAAATTAGGACTAATTAGACCAAATTGTGTCAGAAACAAAAATAGAGAGATTACGGACTTCTCCATCGGTTTGAATTTCAATGCAAACATCTCTGAACACCTGGACATCGCTTTCTTAAAGCCAACTGAACTGTCTTGTCGCCTGCTGTCCTTGTGCTGTCACAGTAGCACTGGGGGGGATTTTTGACCTAAGATCATTAGTGGATATTTGCTGTCACTGTACAGTTCATCTGTTTCACATTTTTCTTTACAGAAAAATTCATTAGCTTTTTTTTTAATGTAGTGTACTCCTGTACGTATCTTAACTATTAATATACTACATCTATTTCACATCTATTTCACATCTTCCTATTCTTAGCAGATATTTAACAATTTTCAAATCAAGATGCTATAAATCACAGAGAGATTAATAAAGAAAAATCATACCCTCATAGGCTTTCCCAGGAGAGCTAGGGAATATAATCTGCTCTTCCTCTTTCTCACAGGTTTCCAAGAGCTCTTTTTTAACCCTTCACATTCTCGCCATGGCATATTTGTTTCATTAATGGAAAATCAGGTGTTGTCAAAGTTGCAGAACTGCACATTTGGGAACAACTTTAGCTTAACATTCTTAATCAAATGACTCTTATGTGAGGTATTTCTTTAATTCAGTTTGAATTGAGGTTCTTAATTGCTTATGTATCTTTTAAAGTCAAATATCCTTTTCTCTCACTTAAAATCACAAAAGGGTTTTGTTTGGAGGAAAACAATGGTGTCCAAGTAGGATAAAAGATAAATATTGGCAAGAAGTCTCTACTTTACCGAAACCAGGGAGTCCATTAACATCAGGCTCATAGATCATACGGTCATCCATGTGTTCCAAAATCACCTAGGCCAGCGATGTGTCTTCTCTTCAGCAGTTGTTCAGATCTACTGTACTTCCAGCTGTCAGTCTTGCCAGTACATGTTACACATGAAGATAACACACAGAAAAATAGATGTAAAAATATATCAATTTTTCTCTTACCTCAGAAAAAAATAAAACAACTTATCCTTACCTTCTGTCTAAAGCTTTTCACTTTCTCAGATTTCTTTACATGCGACTTGTTAATCCATCAGTCTTGTTTATCCAACCAGGTTTATTAATGACAAATGTTGCTGGCCTTGCTGAGTTATGACTGTAAACTGAAAGAATATGAGGGCCAAGGTGAAAAGGTGATTTCTTTATAACAGCTGTAATTTATCCTGGGCTTTGGCCAGGCCTTTGATTTTGGACTGGCCCTGGATATAGTATTCCTACTGATTGCATTAGAATAGCCCTCAGGGGTCATGCTGAATTCCAGGGCCCTGGAACCAGTTAGAAGAATGGAAGATGACCATATGTGCAGGGTTAGAGAATGATAATAAGGTGCAGCACAATACAAGCCCGGGTGTTGTGGAAATCCTCTGCTATGCCTTCTGCATGCTGTCATTCATATAAGCACTGCATAAGAAATGCATCCCAGCTTGGTCAGGAGGAGGAGAAAAGAAAGAAGGAAAAAAGAAATTAAGTCTCTTAGTTAGTCCTTGGGTTCATTAAACATCTCCTGCGATGAGAGGGTTTGAGTGTATTGTGTTACTTCTGGTTAGATTTTGAAAGGATAGAAGAGGCCAGTGCCATCTAAAGCAGCTTCAGCAATTGTTGTGTCCCAGTATCACTTCTTGTGCAAAAGCCATCTGGTCCTTGTCCCACAAAGAAGGATGAGAAGGAGAATATGAGGGCCTCGTGTCTGGTTTTCGCTCAGTTTAGTAGTCCTGAAGTCGGGTCACCCAGATCGGCCGTGTCCTGTTTTATTGCCAGCACTCGTTTCAGAGCCAGGGCCTGGGTCTGTCCAGAGGAGATCCTCCCCTCCTGCCCAACTGTGGGCTCTGCAGTCGGAGCGGTCGCCCAGGTGTAGCAGACCTCTCATCTGTTCCTTTTTCAGTCTGGGTGAATCATGTATCTTGATCAGGAGTGAGTTCTCAGTCTTTCCTGTTGAAACAATTTCACTTTTCATGGAATGATTAGAGTTTAAAAGCGAGCGGTAAAGAGAGAACAAGAATACGTATAATTTTCCGAACTAGGGGTTAGGGCACTGTCTTGGGAGAAGTAAATGAGTATGGGGCTCTGTTCTAGCAAATATTTGCATTATTTTTATTAAGTGGTCACAGATAAGTTACCACAGGCACTTTCTTTATCTTTTAATGTTCCATTCTGAATCATAAAATCAGAAGAACCTACAGGAAACAGGAGGTCTGGGCTCACCTGCCCTCAAGTCAGCTGGATTGTGACTTTGTAGGTGCAAACAGATGATTATACTGCAATAACAATTGTGCAATTCAGTGATACATACTGCTATAGACAAGTTTTCACAGGTGCAAGATTGCCTTTGAAAAGAGATCAATCCAACCTCTTAAAGTAGTTTTATTAACTGTTGACAATTCCCATTATTTTTCAGGCATGGCTGATTACACTGTCACTTTTGGCAAATGCTAAAATAGCTTGTGATCTCTGCTGACTTCAAAGCAGAGCAGGGCAATACTGTACCTGAATTCTACAAAATACACCTGGTATCTCAATAGGGGCGCAACTGTTAACTGCGGGACTACAGGCCTTGCTATCTGGCTGCACATAAAACTGTACATGCCACTGCTAATCCTTCTACCTGCCAACCTGTCATTAAGTGCTGAAACTGATTTGCAGCCGGACATGTTTACTGTGACTCAAGTGATGGTTTTCACATGAGATCAGTACCGTAGTCAGTCTGTATTAAGACATGACATGGCATTAGCTCTTCCTCGTGTGTGCGCCTTTTGGCCTCTGCAGCATTTTATCACCGTTACCATACATTAACTTATTAACGGTCCAGATTTTACCTAATGTCAATGTGAACCTGCTCTTTGCGAGTTCCCGCGTTGGTCACCTTGTCGGGAAGCACCTGAGCATCCTCCAGCTGTGCAGTAAGTCATGTGCCTAATCAACGTCGTGCGCATTTCTCCTCCTCCCTCGAAGGAAGAACGTATGTGGTAGAATGGCTAACTCTCGAGAGGGAGAGGCTAGGATTTCTTGAGAGATGGGAAGGAGAGGGTGAACGGGTGAACGTTCATGGAGCACTTACTGCAGTAATTTAACATACAAAGGCATTCAGGCCACTGGACAGTTCCTAAAAGAAATGAAAAAGCAAGCTGCTGCCCACATACCACTCCAGCTGCTATTCTGGCCAGGTGACAGGTGTCAGTAAGCGGCAAGACAGAGAGATGAGTGGGAGAGCTGTACGCCGAGAGGCGTGTGATCGCACGGGCAATCGCGTACTTCATTTGCACAGGATGACTCTTTCAGCTCGTGGCTAAACAGTTGCTCTTGCAATGCGCCAGTGGAGCAATAAACAGCTGGGAGGATTGTTTGGGCCAAATGCTGGTGGTTCTGTGTTCTTCATGGCCAACGGCTCAGGAAATATAGCCTTAAATTCCTTCATGTTCAGATGGCAAGATAAACAGTTAGGCATCAGCCTTCATTGGCAGAAGCACTGCAAGTCACTTGAAGTTTCATAATTAAGTATATAGTGGTTATGGGGTTTTATCTCAAAAAAAAATATTTCAATTTCTAATGAAAGATACTAGAGAAAACAATAACCTTTATTACACTTTCTTGCTTCTGTTCTCTCTTCCATATTTTCTGTAGTGCTCATAGCCTAAAGGCGAGGGTAGAAGGTATACCCGAGTATTTGGGAAATGGGCACAGAATGGTCCTGCTAGAAACGCCTAGGCAATAGCTCATCCGTACCTTATTAATTGAGAAGCGTTAACATCTAAAGTCAGGCATCATTTTAAATCACAGATTAAAAAAATGACTCAACACTTTTTTTTATTTTTATTTTTTACTCATTTTTGAGCCCTCTGATAGATACCAGTTTTTCTTTCCATCAGGCTTGCATAAAAAAAAAATGAAGAATTTCTTTTTTTCTTAATCAAAACTAAAATTTCTAATTGGCTTCACTTTTGCACCAATTCTTAGCATAACTAGAGTTAGCAGTACTTTGGTATAACTCCCAAACCATTGCACCACTGTGGCGTAAACAAAAGTACCTGAACAAGAGCAGGGCAGACCGGGGATGTCGGAGCTGCAGTATGTCAGGACAAAGAGTGTTGACTGACAGATTCTTGCAGGTCTGGTTGGTGCAGTTCAAGAAGTTCCTGCCTGCTGCTGTTTATTACCGACTCTCGGTTGGTGATAACTAGTTGAGAGGTGGGAGCAAACAAACAAGGGTGGTAACTTCTCAAATTGTTCCAGGTAGATCCATTTACAAAGTGTCAGCCCGTATGTATCCCGACGTGTGCTCAGTCTATTGAGACTGCCACTTGTTTGGCTAAAACTTCGGCGCTACTAATTTAAACACAGATAATAAAGAGAGCAATAATAAAATTGCATTTCTCAGTTTGGGTCCTGGGAGGGTTGGGCAGAGCACTGAAATGAAATGAAATGAAATGAAATGAAATGAAATGAAATGAAATGAAATGAAATGAAATGAAATGAAATGAAATGAAATGAAATGAAATGAAATGAAACCCCTTCACAGGTAACTGCACCTTGGGCTCGCATAATGCAAAGCTGTTGTTTTATCTCCACATCTGACATGCCACTGGCCTTATTTGCAGAAAGCTGACCTTGTGTCAAACAAGATGATCTGACTGACATTTTCTATTTCTGGAAATGATTAATCTGTTTATAAAAAGTTCAGTTAAGAAAAGCCTTGAAGTTTCCTTCTACATTTTCATTGATTTCTTAAAGATTGAGTTACATTTTCCGTTTGTTAGAAGACATAGAACTTGCTATTCAAAGAAATGCTGATCCCAGTGCTCTGGCACGTACCATGACTGGGCAGTTGCACTCTTATTGGTTACTTACCCCAGGCAGCCAGTTTATCTCCGCACGGTGACGCACCTCTCCATAACCACCAGAAGATTTTGGGTTCTACCTCTGAAAATTTCATAGTGAAATACCAACAAAATGCGTTCCCATCCCCCAGACTTGTACAAACCCTACGTAGGAGGTTCGTTTGTGGAAGCCTGTTGACTACACTGAAACAGTCACAGGCACAGCTAGATCTCCTGGACCAAGTCCCCTAGAGAGAAACTCATCTCTTGTCTAAGGGTTACAGTCTCATGTAAGGGACAGAGCTCTTGCAGCATTTGTGAGCAACTGGAGCTGCATTTTTACCTTCATATACAGCCTAGATAATAATCACATCACCTCAAAAGCCATGCGATGCCGCCTTTGCCCCACAGAATGGCAGTATGGGTTCTCTTCAAATTTGTTTGCATTTCCTTTTTTTTCAGTCTGTTCTGAGCTATAAATACTCTCAGGATCCATTAGGCTCATATCAGATACGTTCATATTTCCCCTTCTTTTGGCATTCCAGTTCCCAGCTGAATCTGATAAGCAGATCAGTCACTGCTATGTCAGCAAAGAGCAGCAATGTTGTACCTTAATATTTGTCATCATTACCCAACACACCCATGCAGAGCAAGCTGTGAGGAATGCAGGTTTTCATGCTTTATCAGCTGTAACTAAACATCTGGTTACAAAAAGAATGACTCACTCAAAGTTAATGAAGGTTATGATTTCATATAATCCTTTTCAAGCAAAATAAATTCCATTGGAAGAATATAATAGATTAACTGTGGAACTGAATCAATTGAGGTTTTAGCATCACTGTTATTTACAACCCATCCATTTTCCATTCTAAACTCAAACTTTGTTTTGTCATTGCCAGCAGGGCTTTTGCATTTCTTTTTAAATGCGCTCTAAAATGCCTTCATTTTGTAGTTTCCTAGAAACATAACCACTACTCTAGCTGTGAGTTCAAACAATTTAATTCAGCTTGTATTACTGAAATGCCGATTTAACAAATGGGGGGAAAAAATACATGTATTCTTTAAATTCAGGTATGGTATGCATTCTTGATATAGCATCCAGCTGCAGTGGTGCAGTAACGTGGCCTTCTATAGCCTTTCTCATCAGCAGATCTTAAATACGTCACTTACAGTAGGAAGATCTTAGCAATGCCCTGCCAGGATGAGGAAGGAAGTCTCAATTTCCCTTCCGCGGACGGGAGGAATTGGGCACACGCTGCAAGCAGCGCGCAGTGCTGCGGCCAGGGGTGGGGAGAGCTGCAGCTGGCAGCGCTCTGCTAGGCAGGAGGACATCAGCCCCCAGGGACACACCATCCCTGAGCGAAATGTCACCCCGGTCCCCGGCAGGGAGCTCGGACATCCTCACAGCCGTGCCTGTTTCACTCCACGCCGTTCCCTGGCTGCCTCAGCTTAGCCTGATTTCCTAAGGAAATGAGGTTTACGTGATTGTATTCCCTGCACCTCTGTCTGTTTGCGTGTGCCCATCTCCCTCACCCCCCTCCCCACTGCAAGAAATTGTCCAGTTTCAACTAGTTTTGAGAGACACGTAGAGGCCCCAAAGGAAGATCAAGTTCCCAAGATTTCTGCGTGCGGAGTGGAAGGAGGGAGAGAACTCGTTAGTGTGCTGATGGAGGCAGGAGGACCTGCCTGGGTTTTCCTTGGTAGGAATGGGGGAATCCACACAGGCAAAAAGCAATGGAAAACCAGCTGTATTCTCTGTATATTTGGTTTTGTGTTGTCTTTGGTTTGTGGCATTGTAGCATTTCAGGCGCTGAAAGAGGGAATGAAAAGCAAAAGCCCAAGTGACTATTGACCAAACCCATCCACCGACTCCACCCTGTAATTCCATTCCCAGTCCAGGAGGAGCTGGGAACAGGCAAATTTGTAGACACATCTATGCTTACTTTTACCGAGTAAAAGGAGATTGGTGTGAGATGGAGGCACGTGATTATGGAAAAGTGTGGTAAAGTATCGAGGAAAAAGGTGCTATGAATGCACACACGCTGCTGGAAAGCCAAGGGCACCCCAGCATGACATGTTTGGCTCATCAAGCTGTCAGCAGAAATAGTAGTACATAGACTAGTAAATGATGGAGCTTCTCTTTGCTACCCATCATTACAAATAGGCAAAGGAGGGAGATATTTCATGCTGGTGCCCTCTAAGAGATGGCTGGAATTGGTGAAAGAGCAGAAGAGAGGACAGGCGGTCTGACAGCCCTGCCCTGGGCTGGGCAAAACCAGCAAACCATGACAGAGCAAAATAACAGAACAGTAGTCTCTTGAGTTGAAAAGGGATATACAAGCACTTTAAAATAACTAAACAATTTTTTCCTGGCATGTGGATGATGGAATTTTGGGAGGCATGGCAAAGGAAAAGTGCTTTAATACTTTAATTCTGACTTTTATTCCCTGTCAAATGATGATTTACCTAAATGTAACTTAGACTATTAATTTAATTTTTAAAAGCAAAGCTAAATAAAACTGACTTTTTTTTAACAATGCTGTTCTCTGCACCCCTGAGTCTGGGATTTAGCAGACTGATGGGATCAGTCATCCCCTACTTAAATACATCCTGGGCAGCATTCACAGGAATGTTGTTGTTTGTGTCCAAAATGCGCTGTCATCCTCTTTTTAGCATCTCTGAAAATAAGCGAAGATCGTGGCAACTGCAGACGGTGCCAGGGCTCGACAGGCAGTGCCTGCAGGAGCATCTCTCCCATCATGCTGGCCTGTGTCCCAGGAGGATCTGCTCTCCTTGACTTACCCCTCTAGCTCCTTCCAGGCTTGCGATTTAGTGACCCACATTCAATGCACCCAAAGTCTTCCCTGCCCATCACTGGTGACAGTCTGAGGCATCAGCCGCGCACTGTGCTGGCCCCAGTGCTCTTGTCACAAGCGGGGTTGTGCCAGATCCACTGCCACACTGGCGTCGGAGTGGGCGAGTGACAGTCAGGACCGCCCGGGTTAGGAAATGGGCAACAGGCAAAGCCTCCCTGGGTAGAGGTGGGAGCAATGCGTCGGCATCCAGTCTGTTAGAGAAAATGCTTCTTCGGTCTTGACAAACTCAACCCAGCTAAAATGACAGATAACTTATGTTAAAAAATCATTAGCGTTGGATACACAGCAATTCAGCGTCTGACCCCTAGTAGTAAACTGGAACTTCTAAGTGGAGAAATCCCACTGAGCTCAGCTTTGTCCTCTTGTGCCACAATGTACATCCAGAACAGTTTCCTTTAATGAATCTGAGGACAGAACGGTGTTGCTGACCATTAACTGAAATTAATCTTTTAGCAGGGAAATAGAAAAACAAATAGATTCAGGATCTTTCTGGAAGGAGATCTTTCTGGAGAATATGAGCCACAAAAATAGAGATGCTTTGACAGCCCCTTTTTGCTGGATAAAGTTTCACATCCTTCCAAACGACACCCAGTTGTCTCCTCTGTGTAGCAAAGATCTCCCACTTCTTTTACAAAGCTTCCATGACTTATCTATTTTTGGTTTTCCCAGCTGTTGTTGTAAAATCTGTTATCTTTAATGTATTACCCTGAAAAACAACACACCTTTGAGAAGGCCAGCGGACTGTGACATAATTAGATGCAAAATGCACATCTAAAAGCTGTTTACTTCCTGTAACACTAGGATAACTACTAATGAATCACCGACTCTGGGGATTCTCAGTTTGTAACTGGATACTCCACAAACTTCTTATCAGATCAACAATGATTTCTGTCAAAAAAGGGGGGAAAAAAAAAAAAGAAAAAGTGGGGGTGGGCAGTTTTTTTTCCCCTGAAACCAGAGTTTAGCCTATATGCACCAATTCTAAAGCATTTTTAGCATGTCAGGCAGAGTAGTCATGGTGAGTTTGAAGGGATAAGGGAAGATAAAGTGTATCAAAGCAGGATCTGACACTCGTGATGCTATGCAGACCTTTCTTTCTGAGAGCATCTCGCAGACTGGACTGACAGCAGGGATTAATCCATGCAATGGCAATAAACAATAGTTGAAGTGGGGTTGAGGCCTAACACCTGGATGTTATGTTACCGTCAGTAAAGAAGCCTGTTTCATGCTGGGGTTGAATATATATGATTCTGACACTGTTGCTTTCTCAGCGACAGGTAAGACTTCTCAGACCTCTTTTGTTAAAAGGATTTTTTTCTTTCTTTTTGTATGTGAGAAAGCCGTAGGCTGCCTGATTCAAACGAAATGCATTAGCAGGTTTTGCATATGACCCTTGTTGCCAGGTATGAACAGCTTAAATGCGTGGACTGACATTTTATGTTTATCTATAGATGCATATTTATTCTTCCTAACTCTTGCTAAATCAGAGGATCAAGCTTTCCCTTGCTGCACATTGACATCTCTAAGTTGTTGGGGTCATCCCAAGGGGTGTAGCTCCATTTCCCACGCAGGACAGTGGGGACGTCCTCCCAGCAGCTCGGGGTGAGTCCTGCGCCAGGAGCCACCAGGGCCATTGCGTTGCATTGTCCTCAGCAGAACCGAGTTTGTCACGTCCGCTCAAGCGTGCCGGCACCGCAGAGGGGCGAAAGAAGGAGAGCATGAGGAAATCTTCCCTTATCGGCCTCTCTCTAGGGTTACCCTGTTTGGCAATAAACCTTGCCAAAAATTTATGTAAAGAATCTGAAAGGCCTTCAAAGGACACAGAGGTTGAAACTTCTCCGTGCACCGAGTAGTTCTCAGGAAGTCGTGGTGCAGCTAAACCTTGCTAGGAAGTTCACTGTGTGGGGGCTTTTCTCCATTTTTTGACCTCATTTACTCTTGTGTATTATCTCTGCCTTCTCCGGGTCAGCCTATGTAGGTCAGGGATTCATTGACATAGATGTTCATCTCTCTTCTTTACAAGAAAAAAAAAAAAAGGCGGGGGGGAGAAAAGAGAAAGTGGGTTGGACAGACTGACAGACGGCCCATGTCCAGAAAGCGATCTGGTGAGAGGCCATGAGTGCAGGCGTGAGAGGGGGCATGAAGGAAAAGACAAATGCTTCAAGGGACCTTTGGGCCAAGCAATGGAAAAACATACATGTGGGAGCTATTGCACTGGTTTCGAAGTACTTCACCTTGGTCTTCCACCAGTACAGACCTGGTCTCACCAGCCTGAGAGCAGAGAACTGGAGACATGGCACGCAAACAGCTCCAGCTCTCTCCCCTTCTTCACTTGGCAGACTCTCATTTGCTTTATAAGAAAGATTTTATCAGCCAGAAAACGTGCAGGCAGAAGTTTTTGTGGAGAAGCAGAAATGTCATTGAAGGTTTCTCAGTGAAACACTGCCTCCTCTTGGATCCAGATCTATGCGCTGAACTAGGAAAAATGAAAGCGTTCCCACTTTGCGTGTTTTGACTCAGATGAAGAGACACGTATCTGAAGGGGCCACAGGGCTGGAAATCTCAAAAGCAGGCACAGAAATGGGGGTTGGACTAGATGATCTCCAGAGGTCCCTTCCAACCCTGACTATTCTGTGATTCTGTGAAATGGCATTAAAAGGACTTGTCATTTTAAAGTGTGTTTTTCAGGCAGCAGAAAGGAAGCTCGTCTCCTACAACATGCTTTATGAGGTTACTCAAATGATGGACTCTGGTCCACATCCAGGCCGCACCAAATTCCCAAATGTAATTTCTCATGTAGTTCATTTCCCCATCTCTCGGCGATGAGCCGCCACTAATCCTGGCCATGGAGGTGGCATTCACTGCCTGGCTGGCCAAGCAGACCTGGGGCTAGGGTTTGTCCAGCTAGCTGGCTTCAGTAAAATTACTTGGAGATTTTAATTATGCTAGTCACGTACTAGGATATCCCCTGAGAAAATAAAGGGAAATGCAATGTATTTGCCAAATCGTGCTTTGTTGCAAACATGTTTTGCATTCAGCAGCACTAGACTATGTGTATTGAAGGTCCAATTTTGCTTAGAAAAGCAAGGAATTAAATCCAGATTTCCCAAAGCCATATGCTAACTCCATCCTGCCAGTCTGGACCCGTCCACACTGAATATAAATCATCATTTAACAAGGGACGAGATGACTTTTGGCCATAGTTATCAAGAGGTATAAATGGCTGTTCCACTTTCACCTATCTCCTCTAGCCTTTTCTAACTACCCAGTCTTTCATCAAAAATAGCACGGGGGAATATCAAATGTGACTCCTTTGTGAACTAACTGTCCTGTCTGTGTCAGCTCCTGCAGAGACATTAATTTAAATAAGTAGCTATGATTATTTTTTTTTTCTTCTATCCCTTTCTCTGCCTAGACGGATACTTAACACAATTTTGTCTCCTTCCTCTGCTAGTTGGCTGGTGTATTTAGATGTTACGGAAGAGATTTCGTACCCTTTGAATGCTTGCAAGGGCCGAAGTCTGAGGTTGGTGACCAGTGAGGTATCTGGAATACAGAAGTCAGTCTGTCTAATTCAGCCCCACTCATGTGTTACTGGAAGCCTTTCTACTAAATTCAGGCTTACGATCAGCCTGTTAATGTTTACAATGTGGCTCTTTTGGAATAGATGGGAAGGATTTGCAAAGTGAATGTGCCTATAAAATCTCTTATTTACATGCATCATTTGAGTGATTGTGTGTGCAGAAGGACAATGACGTGAGTTGTTTCCTATGCAGTGTATTCAGCAGTCTTTTTCATGCAGCAGCGTGGGCACAATGGGTTTTTAGGGGCATTCATCAGTGCCCTTCTCTGTAACCTGCCCCACAGAGTTTACAGCAACTTGATTTCAGAGTGTTACATTTCCAGAGGGAAAAAAAATAAAAATGCATCAAGCAAGGCTTGGAAACCTGGCCAGGTAGGGGGTTGCTGTAGCACCTGGGCAGCTGCTCAGCCTGGCAAAGAGTCTTTGGAGCGATGAGGAGTCCCATCCACTGCTCTCTCTGAGCTTTGCATCTCTTCTGGGTCTTGGGGTGTGTTTTTTTTCCCCAGGTCCTTTAGGCGTTTAAAAAACTGTTTCTAGAAACAAAGGCCACACTTGGGAAGGGAATATCCTTTCTACGCTTATGAACAGGGAAGTATCTGCTGGGTGAGAGCCAGATTCAGCTGCAATTAAGTAGGAACCACGTCATGAAAAGTCTAACGGTGAAGCAGAAGGAGAACCCCATCGATGTGGGTTTAATCCTTGGCTGTTTACCAAAACACATCATAGCTTAGGTAGGGACTTGTGCCTTCCTCCTCTCCCAGCTTTTGCCTGTCTTGTCCTTCCACGAGGACACGAGGTCGGTGGCTTTTTCTCATTTATGTAGGCTGAACAGAGCCCAGCACACAGAGGCTGATGTGAAAACTCTGGAAGCTACTGCAATACACATAATGTATTCACAATATTGGCTGACTGCATCATATAATAAAACCTTTAGGCTAAAGAACACCTAGCAGCAGAAACATGCAAATCTTGCTCACAAAATTTTAGATATTAGTTATTTCTTGATCCAATAATAATATTGCTGCACAGGTCTACAACATCTTCTTATCCAAGTGTTCCAAACTGCTTTCAAAATATTAATTCCTAAGGTCTCACAGCAGCACTGAATGGTAGTTATGCACCCTGTTCACTTACCGTCATTGAACTACTATATTAAAAAAAAAAAAAAAAAAACAAAAAAACGAAATCTGCATTCAGTTTTAGTCAGTGATGAAACCCGCTTGTCACTGCGACAGAAATTAACCTTTTGTCAACAGCTGTTAACAGAAGGGTTGCAAAGACCCTGACTTCCTAAACTGCGGAAATAGCTAAGAAGCAGCAGTACTCTGACATCTGAATTTTAATACACTAACCCCTTAGGAAGCTTATCAGAAGGGTAGGGGGAAGTATTTGTGCAAAATGCTTTTATTTGACTGTTTTCTCTCCATTCAGGAAGAGTAGTTGCCCTAACAATGGCATGAATCTAGTGTATCGGTGAGTTGTATCCCTTGAACTCCAACTTACAGAACAAAAGACTTCTAAGAAGCATCCATGCAGCAGATGTTTAGTTATCTGAAGTGTCAGAATGCCAATTAGATATTGAACATGGCAGGAGGAGGGTGGAGTTTCCAAAACAAATGAATGATGAATAGGAACAGTTCCCGAGTTTGGTCTAAAGTCCTGCTGTTCTTTTGTAAAATGATTTGTGGCAAATTTGTTTTGTCACTGAGGCATAGTTCCCCTTCAGGATTTAAGTGATTTTTATAATCACTCCAAGGAAACTTTTAAAA
>VZSZ01008266.1:1446206-1489410 GCA_013398815.1 Ibidorhyncha struthersii
AAAGGGGGGGGGGAGAGAAAGAATATGAGGATAAAATGCCCTATTTGTTATGAAGAACAGGCTCTAAAAATGAACATGATTTAAAGTGTAACCAGATAATCCTGCCTTCCATGTGGTTCATACATAGGGGTACTCCCCCCCAGTGAAATCCTAGCCTTGCATTGAAATAGAAGGGAGATTCTTTTTTTTTTTTTTTCGGGGNAAAATTGTTTGTTTCGGAGGTTAAACTTTAAATTTTGTTGCTAGTCAGTGCCAGGATAATCTTGTACATGGTGGCATGAAGGGGGTTAAAAAAAATCAACTAGGTTACAAAATGCCTCCATAGCTGACTTGCATTTTTATTGTCATTGACCTCAGTAAATCATTGTTAGAAATTAATATAACATGGACATTTTTAGTTCAGCATTTAACGTGTTGTTAGGTTTAAAATAGTTGTTCAAAATGCTCTAGATTATTCTTGCTTAATAGTTGCATACAAGTTGTAAATGTACTTATTAGGACAACCGATTCTCTGTGTGTCTGTCAAATAAGAATAATACCGGACAGTATAAAATACCAGGCAAAATAGCAGAGAGGAAATTGGACTTGCATTGACTTAAATAAGCAAGTGCTGTGACAAAATTGTTTAGTTCTCTTTTGACCTTTTGAGGTCACGTTTGACTATTTATGCTATCTCCTAATGCTCTACTTCTCCCTGCCTGGTAACAATTATGTGTTTATGCTGTTCTTTGCCTTCCCAGTTGGTATATTAAACAATCGCTAATTACTGCATAAAAATATACATTCCTATTTTGGAGCTTCCTGTAAACACCCATCTACTTCCAAATACTCTATTTAAACAGCTGAATGAAAACCTGCATGTTTTAGCCATGTTGGTTGATTTGTTTAAAACAAAGACATAGAAACCAAAATATTAAAAATTGGAATCATTTTTTTTTTCCATTCAGATATGGGAAATATAGAGTGAATAACAAAAACTATTTTGGGGAGGAGAGAGTTGAGTGATGTAGGTAGACTGAGATTTTGTTTACAGTACTGTTAACAGAGGACAAGCTCAAGTGAACACAGTATTAATTAGACATACCGTGGTCATCTTTAAGTGAAGTTGTTTTGTTTTGTTTTTTGTTAGGGGGGGTATTGCTAAGAAAACTGAGTATAAGACCTCTCTTACTGTCCCACATATAGCAATTCTTGTCAAATTTAGCAGGAAAGGCAGTAAGAATTAAGGGTCTCAGGGCTATCTTTAAGAACTTGGTGTTGTAAAGTACTGAGTGAGTTCTGTTGCCTTCAGAGCTTTCCCCGTTGCCATTGAGGTCTACAGATGTTACTTCATTCAAAAAGCGGTCAAAACCAAAAGTGTAGCTAATTTAAAGTTGGATCCCGATGCTCATATTCAAGTACTTGAGTGAAAGAGATTTGATATTTGAGATATTTGTAGATTCCAGCAGTTACCAAATACTTTCAGAAAATATTGATGGTAAGTTCTCGTGGAAAGTATACAGCCACCATAAAGCCTGTTTCTTTTTTTTCCTTTTTTTTTAATTGTATGTCCTCTAGTTCAGTGCTGCAACTTGAAAATAATTCAGGCAATTTATTGTTGCTACCGTTGAGAGCCAGATTGAGCAATTCCACCCAACTCAGTATTTCAATGCATTTCAATAAGTCTGTTAAGCACAAAATAGGACATGCACTTTGCCCACCTGGTTCTTTGTTGTAGTGTTTAAAAGCATTGAAGTCTTATGGAAAATTGTTACAAAATACAAATTCTTTTCTTGTATTCTTAGGTTATGAACTCTACTTCCACACTGAATATTCCTTTAGAGAAAGTAGTTTGCAAAAAAATGAAAATGCTAGGTGAATCATCTGCTTCATGGGTAGACTTGATCTTCCTGCTGTTACTTTTAAAAATGTATGCGAGGGCAGATGGTTCAAAGTGAGCGTTAATTTTGTCTAACTAGCTGAAACATGTCTAGTTTTCCAGTTAACCACATAAACAAATCACTATTGAGATCTGAACACATCTCTTGCCATCTTGTACTGAAATTAAATCAACACTGTATCCTTTAATAGATCCTCTTAGTACTCCAGAAGCAGAGAACAAAGCGGCATGACATGCACGCCCCCAATTAAGGATGCCAACATAAACTGACAGAATCTCTGCACTTGATGACGTTACAGTACGTAAAGCAGTGAAACGGGACAGGAAAGCCATTTCCCATGCTATTTCCTGATTTCCTGCTCTCTGCATTCCTGCACATAAACCTTTAATTCATTTCAGAATGCAGAGGTCATGACAAAAAGTCAGAGGATAAATATACCCTTTTGACAAACAGAAGGTTGACAGCAATTTTTACCCGAACGTTTCTGAGGCCAGGTGTTTCCCATATACTGTATTGAAATGTGTACCTCTAAATGTTTTGTTAGTATTTGAACTGTAAACACTCTTAAGCATTATGCTCAAAAATAATTTCTTGGAGGCAAGGCAGTAACGTTCACATCTGTATTTGTGCAAGACCAATGGTCTGTCTAGCCAAAGAGGTTTGGGGTTCCAGTGACCTAGGGACTGCATGGTGTAAAACAAACGTCCCATGTGAACACAGTGAATGGCAACTAATGTAGAAATTATGTACTTAATATTCTCTTACGATTGAGCAACGCAAATATTTGCTTTTGAGCAACAGAGCAGCCAAAGATTTAAGTGAGAAACCACAAAGGAGAGGCTAGTGTCGAAAAAGAAATCACCCTGCTCCCCCCCAGCATCCTACCAGCCCTGGGATCCACAGGAGACAACACCAGCTCTAGAGCGGAGTCCCACAAAAGTGGTCTCTCTGCAACCTTTGCAGCCTGACAAGCCTTGTAGAAATGCACAGAAAATAAACTTTTAACTGTGGAGGCTGTAGTAGTTACAAAGCTTCCCTGGGTGTCTTTGGGAGGCCGAGGCCGAGCGTGCCGGGGGCTGGGGGCAGCGAGGGGCTCCGCAGGGTGTCCTCCTCTGCAGCCAGGTTATTCAGCCTGGACCTCCATGCGCCAAATCTTCCTTCTACCTACAAAGTTTCGGAAAACTTTGCCATTGTGTCCTCCACAGCTTGATACCTCATCAATGCTGCCAGTAACCGGTCATTATAAAACCACATTTGTCTCCCCGGGAAGATATGGCAGGGTGAAAAAACATTCATTTTGTCAAGATGGGAGGTGTGTATAGGACTCACGTGTCCGCAGATGTCACCAGAAACTTGCCAAAATGTTTTCTCTGTCCTTTGCTGGAAGAGAACCAAACCCTGCCTGTTCCTCAGATGAAGAGGAATTATACACCTTATGAGTTTCAATGAGTGTATTCTCGTGTTTCTAAAGGTCCATGCAGAATGAAATCTTCAAAACGTAGGAATGATCGATCTGTGTGTGCAGGAGCAGCCAGAAATAAGGTGTGATTTCATCTGTATATAGCCAACTTTTCTGTGGAAAAATTCTCAACTCTTCAACCTTTGTTCTGTTTGCAGAATGTCCATGGATTTAATTACTCTGTCTTAAAATAATTTTTTGTAGCCAATTACTAGAACAGGAGCCAGCGGGTTTACTGGAAATATTCTCCTTCCCTGATATCCATATTTAATTCCACTAAGAGCAACTGCAAGACACGCTCTCCTCAGTCTTTATTTTCCTCCCTGGTTACAAGCCCTGCTGCTGCCTGTGCCTGCAAAGTACGAGTGAAAAATGGGGTAAAATAACACTAAATCCAAATAAAGGAGAGGGAGCAGGTAAAAGTCGTCTGAGATTGTCTCATCTGGCAAAGAGCTACCACACTCTTTTAGTATACTGATATTCTACCGAGTTTCAGCATAGAGAAACAGATTTAAAGAATATAATGTGGGATCCCTGAATCATTATATGGCAGTTGGTTTTGGTGGTTTCGTATATGAGAACAGACTTATTCTCATAGTCAACAAGAGGATCCACACGTGCAGCATTGTGGTCTCCCTCAGTAGCATTGCCCCTGTTGTGAAACAGCTGAACAGCCACCTATGCGATGTGTCCTCCTTCCCCACCACCCCCTCCTGCCCCACCTCCCGGCGGCTCTCGTACTCCTGCCCGCTCTCGTAGAAATACATCAGTGATTAAAGCTCACAGATGACACGTGGCTTGACTGAGCGCTGCACAATAAAAAGAACAGATGACTGCTTCAGAGCATTGGGAATCATAAGATGAGCACAGGCAAACATCTATTACCATAGCATAATTAATACTTGCAGTTACTAATACATCAGCCGTGCTGCGGACAGGCACCCACACCCTGTGCCTCTGAGGTCTGGAAAGGAAAAGAGGAAAATGAGCTGAGTTTCTGCCTTCTCTGAGATGGCATGGCCAAAATTGGTGATTTGATTCTTGGTTGCATGCAGTGGAAGGCACCAAGTGAGGGGAGAGGAGTTTTACCACCTGTTATACAAAAGGAAATAGTGGGCTCTTAAATGAAGGTAGAAGATCTAGCGGCTGGAAGCTGGCCAGTCAGCCAGGAACAAGGTGTAAATTTCTGACTGGCGGCAGTTCATTGCCCAGATAATCTACCAGGGCTAAATACTGCATTGTTCCTTACAGATATTTTAAAAATCAATATTTGAACCATTTAAAAGATTAAAAAGAAGCACGGCATGCACCGTGGCGTGCTGGGAGTCGCACAGAGAATCCCCCAGGATGCAACGCAGAGTGGCAGCGAAAATTCTGCAGTGAAAATGCAGAATACGTACACTTTGGTAACCGCCCAGGTGGATTGCACCCCTAGATAGCAAACGCTGCATTCCCCAAGGGCATGGTGGCTGTCCACGAGTCCTAGCTCAGACTAGTGATTACGTGCCACAGTCCAAGTCAATAAAGTGCACGGGTTTTGTTTAGCTAAAAAATCTTCAGGATTAGATGGCTCAACTTCAAATGATCCCGGGATAAGGAGAGAGAAAATACACACCATCAATTTGCTATTATTTTGAAAAGAAGAGCCTGAAGAGAAAAGGGATAACTGTAAGTGACTGGGAGCGGTTGAGGTTCAGTGATATTACAGATGCTCCTTATAACCATAACAGCCTACAGGGCTCCCCTGCTGAGATTCTCCAGCTTAAAATGACTTAAAAGATATCTCAGTATCTTTACTTTTGGGGTTTTTTCCTCCAGAGCAAGAGGAAGATTTGATCATTCAAATAAAAATGGAATAGGACCTGCCTTTAAATAAATCATGAATATATGAGGACAGAAGGTCAGCCTCCCTTCTGCAAGTGCACAATTTTGTGTTGTGCTTTCACCTCCATGAGGCGTGGGACTTGGCAATGATCTGTTGGACCAAAAAAATTCTGGACTAATAAGTGGGATAGGGAATAGCAAAAAAAAAAGGAAAGAAAATGGACAGGAAAAGAAAAATCGGTTTATCTTTTTCTGCTTTATTTAGCTCCCTTTTCAACCTTGTCAAGAGTGTATGTTGGTAATGCTATCCCCATGCTGAGGATTTACAGTCATACACAGGGCACAACTGAGAAACACAGAAAGGGGGGGGTGGATGGCACGGAGGAGCTGTTATTGCCCAGATCAATGTTTCCTGCAATCCAAACCACTGTACTTTTCTTGAAATGAATTGATTGCAGTTGTCCAGATGTCATTGGCTCCCCAGCATTAACCCTCCTAGCATCTTCCAAAGTGACTTCTCCCCTTGAAAAATTAAAGACTATTATGTACTTAGCCTCATACATTAGGTCTCCCAAGGGACCGCTGTGCATTATTATGCCTTATTTTGACAATGGTGCTTGTAATGGCTGACCTACGCAAATGCACTCTGTGGAAGGTAAATCCTATGTATAACTACATCCTGTTTCAAAAATTGTTTGATAATACCTGGAAAACACTACTGAAAAATAAAACAATCCTCTTTGCACATAACAATTCTCATTTGCTTTAGAAGTCAACTTAGTTTCATTAGATGCCAATGTTTGAAAGCAACCTTCAAAGACAACCCTCCTTGCCCCCATCCCCCAAATAAATTGTGGAGGCGATAAATAGATTAGGGTCCTGTTTGCATATTGATAAGAAAAAGTACATTACATCAATGTAACCAAATATCTTATCACAGCCATTACAAACTTACATATTAATATGAGGGCAGGGGAAAACTTTAGTGGTGAAATCAGTCAATTAACAGGATGATTTTGGTCCCCTTCAGTTGTTATGATGTGATGTGAACTACTATAAGCATCATGGATTTAATGAAGTCGAAGTCGTGGTGTTCTCTCAGATTATTCAGCTGACCTAAGGCTCCTTAAATTCCTCACGTGTGTTAAAATGACTCACGTACAGAAACATTACCCCTGAATTGTAGCAAGAGCACTGATCTCTGCGAGACTGGACCTGGTATTTTGTCTGTGCTGTAAGGAAGACCTCACAGCGTGTTCCTACAGTGGTGGGCTTTGATTTTCAACCAGAGATTTTTGACCAGAGATATACAGAGGAAACATATATGATAAACTCCACAGGCTAATGAGGAACGATATGAAGTTCTTACATGTTTCTGGCAATTTTTAACAGACTGAAGTGACTGTAAAGCAGGTTGTGTAGTGGTATTTTGGTTTCGTTTCCTTTCTTGTTTTATGGTTTAAATCCAGAACATTGAATCATGATGGGATGGTGTGAAATGTATGTTTTAAGTGTTGCATCAGCTTTGGTGAAACTGGGAAAATTAGAGAGGGAGAAGACCTACTAGATTAAGAATTTCTCTTTCCTTTCAACACCACCTCTGGTGACCTGGCTGAAGAGGTTTGAGGGGACACAAAGAAGGTGACTTCTCCAGGTGGTATTCTGCAGCCTCCCTGGTGACAGGGTTATGCAGAGGGCTAGGAAATACTTTGTTTTCTTCAAAATATCTTCTTAGCTACTTAGACCCAAGTACTCCAGGTTGCTCAGACTCACCAAGCCCCTCCTGCAGTGTCCTGGCCAGTGGTGGAGACACTGCTTGGAGGTGGCCCCTGAGCTCCTCGCGTGGTGCAGAACTGCTGGAAGATGTTTCTTCACAGGCTCTGCAGAAACCAGCACGCTGGGCAGAGATGTCCAAGTTAGTCACTAAGGAAACCACCTTCGCCTAGGGACCAGGTACCTCCCTAAGCACTGTTTGCATTTTGTGAAACAAGAAATCCCGTAACATCTTTCCTAAAAGACCACATTCATAGAGGAATAATTCCAGAAGGGAACTTCCCGGTATTATTAGGTCTCTGATGTGAGTTTGCTCTGGGCATGCAGCAATCCCTGACAGCCATTCTCATTTGCGTACTGTTTAACGGTCTGTTCTAAGACATTGAGAGTCTCACTCTAATTACCTTGTACCCTTGTACCATATTTTTATTGTTGTTGTTATTGGCTATGTTATTAAGGATTTTCTGGAGTATTAAACAGCTTTCTTCCCAGTGAAGACCTCCCTGGGACAGGACAAGTCAGACTGACCTTAGGGACCCTTGTTATTTCTAGGTACATAGTGCACGTTCCATTTTTAAGCTGCCAGCTTAGCATCTTTCGTCACCATCAGTTACCAGCCTTTCTTTTTTTGTTTGTTTGTTTGTTTTTCGTCTTGTTTTGAAACATCTGTAATGCAAAATGCAGTTCCCATCTGACCCTGGAGTAATATGTAATTCAAAGATAGTTACAGGCTGCGAAACAGGTCTGCTGATGCGAACTGGAATAATAACAATGACACTGGGAATGCAAGTCTGAGATTTTTTAGGTACTACCTGTAAAACTGGCATGACAAGGTGGTGTTTTTCATGACTGGAATTTGATGGCTTGAACACACAAGTGTGACCACACTGTCGTGATAATTGTGCCAAGGACCCGCTTACTGCAGAGCATTTGTTCAGCTCCCAAAACGGGGGTAACTACGAGTAAGGCACGGTGTTTGCCCCTGGCAGACAGCAATTTATGCCCTTGACATAAACCACAAAGCCCTACCAGCTGCAGAGAAAGGCAAAATAGATTTTCTTCCTGCCTTCTGTGGACTGAATCTGGGGATCTGCTTTCTTCTCTGTCTAACCTTCAAATCAGAGGTTCTGGCCCCGTTGCTGTAACTTCTAAAACTATTCTAGTGCTGAGGAAAGTTGTCCTGAATGTCCTGCAAGGCTAAAAGCAGTAAAACTGTACCTTAGCCACTGGAGTAATCAGGTAGGACTTTAAACTTTCCAAAAGATAGAATTTGTCCTGGACCACCATTTATCAGGAAAAATTATGCTGCCACCCATGGAAACCTGCTGAAATGAGAACACTTGTCTGTCTGAGCGGGGCCCAGGAGGCAGACACGCATGGCACAGCAACGCCTTTTGCACAGTCACTTCTCAGAGTAGAAACCCTGTAAAGCAAATTCTTCTGTTAATTTGTGCAGTGCTATAAAGCAATGTCTGGTACTGGATAAGTTCCCAATCCTGTAATTTAATTTCAAACTGCGTTTAGTTTATTTCTCTGTAGGAAAAGCATCAGCTGTGCGCAGCTCTGATTCCACTGTCACCAGGGCTAAATGCAACAAATCCTTTTCTGAAGGAATAAATTTATATGTGCTTTACATATCAGTGTATTTCAAAAGTTTATCACATCAATGAAAATTCATTTTGCTGCACAACTTGTGTTGCTTCTGTTGGCTCCAAAAGAGTCATTGGGGTACTGTCTCCTCCGTAAACTCTTTAAAGGAAATACCGTGTATTTCAAAAACAAAAATGCGTGGGAACCAGTGATACACGAGTCTCCACAAGCTCAGGACTTGTATTCACTGTAGATAAGCGTGTTTTTCCCAAATCTTTCAACCTCCTAAGTCTGTAGAATTGGGACAGAAGATCTCATTTGAAAACAGAAAGTTGCAATGATTGGTTTTGTTGTTTTATTTAAGTTTAATAACATGTTTTTGATCCGGAGCAAGTAGCTTTCTCTCATCAAGTTTCAGAGCATGCATAAATGTCAAAGCGGCTTATACACAGGCTAAACCAGAGCTCACTGAAATTGTGAAAGCATGACAGAAAAGACGGATTGTCTTCAGGGGGCTTTGGGATGGTGCTCTGAATTTGCAGACCTGCAGGGTAGGTTGGCAGTTTCACTCCCAAACCACGTAGACATTTACCAGACCAGTAAATGGGGAGGGAGAAGGGGAGCACAAAATGTCGTTCTGGTTCAAAATACAGAAAGCCCAAAAGAGGACAGGGAGAGAGATCTCCAATTCATTTCTATTTCCCTTTCCCTGCTGAGGTCTGTATTATTTTTGGACGACCGCTCTGTGAGTCTTGGCATCGAACGTCTGTAGCTCCAGGGCAGACCTACAAGGCAGGCTGTACCAGGACCAGGGCGACCAGTGCTCCCAGCTCCTTCCCACCCAGCTGGGAGCAGGGATGAGCGAAGATCCCAGATCAGAGCAGCTGTCTCCAAATCGCTTTCCCCCTTTATCGAAACCAGGAGTATCATTTTCACCTGGAAGGTGGCCAGCAAAGCAGCATCGCTTTCATTCAGCAGCTACTGGGGACTAAGGGAGCATATTTACACTTTCAGGATTTTTTTTTTTTTTTTAATTGGAGGCTGAAGGGAATTAAATTGCTTTGAGAAAGGGTTTTCTATATCCAGGGTATCACTGTTGGTAGGAGGAAGTTGTGAGTTTTGTTCGGCTCTTCATCTGACTTGGTTTTCCTGTCCGGCCACCTCAAAGGCTTCTGGTTTTGTTCTTTTCTCTGGACACTAGCAGATTTTGTGTCCTTTTTGTGCATTATCTTAGCTCCAGTGGTGCAACCTGAGTGCAGCATTTCTGTGTGGATACTATTATTTTGTAATGTCAGTGATGATTTCTTTTGGTGTTGACTGTTGTCTGCCTGGAGCGGCCACTGGGATCTGAACAACGGCAGGTTTTGTGCTGCGATATTCAACACACAGGCTGCAAAGAAACAGCTATCTAAGAAATGGTCAGACACAAAAGTACACTTTGTGACCTTCCTTTTTCCTCTCCTCGTCACAAATTGGGTAACACAATGAAATTCAACTTGGGGTTTGCACTTTTTCCATTCATGATTGGTTTTCCATCTCCAAATTTTCCCCTGAAAAAAAACGAAGAGAGCGTAGGAGTGTTATGGGATCTGACACAAAGAAAACCTGCAAAATTGCACTCAGATGAAGGACAGAAAAATAGTTAAAAGCAAAAATTGTCTATATTTACAAGGGACAAGCTGAAAATGTAGAGAACTAAAAAAAACTCAACTGTGAGGCACTGTCAGCATGTCCTTCCCAAAATACATGAGAGTGAGGAGCTGTCCTGGGGAACAGCAAGGCAGTGTTTTCAAAGTTTCTTTTTTCTTTCCCCCCTCAGCAAATCCGGGACTCCAACCTGAATGATTGTTTCATGCTAAATAATATTAGCATTTAAATAGCCCAGCATTGTAGTTAACAACTGGGTGAGAGTAATGGGAGGATGGCAGTGCTGGGTTCGCACCTCTGGCCCTGGCCCTTATTCGGCTGGTGACTGCTGCCGCCTCCTACCCTCAGCCCTGTCGGGAGGAGGCAGCCCTTCTCCCCCCTTTGTTTAAGATCTTTGCAGGGATAATGAAGATCTAGCAACAGCTATAAAAAGCTAAAATCCTCGGCCTGTCTTTTAGGTTTTGGCTACAACTGCCCATAAGCCCATGCCTTCCGCTTGAAATATTACCCTGATCAAGTAACTCTCAAGAAACTGCTTGAAACACATTTAAAAATTCTCTTTTTGTTTCATTTAATAAGCTTGACGTGCTTTCGCCTATAAGGAGACTGCACAGAATATGTGTATACTCAGGTGTCCTTATTGTCACAGTTGATATGTTGCCATGGAGGAAGGCTATTAATGAGAGGAAATTAAATTAGATCACCTCTGTGCGCATTTATCTGCACACAGCACAGCTTCAGTCTTAGGGAGAGGGAGTTCTTGTGGGAAAGCAATTAATAGATGCAGGTGCACAGAAAAAAAAATGCATTTCTTATAGACCTCTGAAAGATGCAGATGGTATTCAGGCGTATGTCGCTCTTTGGCATGCTAATCACCAAATTTCACAGATACGAGGTGATTTATTTCACACAAATTTCATAATTAGCAAAATTTATTGTTTTTCCAGAGTTCTTTTCAAAAGATAGCAGAGGTGCAGTTGTGTAAGGCAGAGGATGTAAATCATCTGCAGCTCATGTAGAAACCTGTGAAAGATATCACAGTCTCATCTGATGCAGTGTCCCGCTGCCATTTGTTGGATATAAAGGAGGTGTCCTAAAGCCAGAGAATCCTGGGGTCTCGCTGCAGCTAAGGGTGATGAGAGGCAACCTAGGTGAGGTGAATGTGTGTGATTAGCGGGAGGAGAGAAAGCTGTATTTAAAAGAAAATGGATCTTCTGAAAGAAGGACAGGAGGCCACGGGAAGAAGGGCCTTTGTGTCAACAGGAACTTTCTGCCCCAGATCCGTGGAAATGAAGAAGATGAGACATGGATAAAATCTAAACCAGATCCCCAGTACGGAGAGATTTGTTGGTGGGCTGGTTTTTATTTTTCCTTTCTGTCACATCTTTAGCAGCATCTCAGCCCTTAATACATAAGCGTATGGAAGAATTAATCCTGTAACGTACCGGTTAATGGGCTAAAGCCAGAGGTGGCTGTGCTGGTGCCTGACCCTGTGAGCGGAGGGCGGCAGCAGATGTCGGTGGCCACCGCTGGGGGAGAAGTGTGGGACAGTAACTGAGCACATGGCTGCGCACTCGTGTTTTTTGGACAGCCTGGGTAAAAATAATCCCTGACACAGAGACCAAAATATCAAAGGTTATGGCAGTCATTTCTTTAATTACATTTTTTTTAATTACTGGGCTGGACACTGATAGCCACGGGAAGCAGATGAAGTGTAACTGCAAGGAGGTCCCTGTGGGACCACTCCTGTGGGCACTGGGATAACCCACATCACATCACGCTCCCCCGCTTTGGGAGGAGGGGGCTGTGGGGGATCCAGGCTATGAACCAGATTGGGAATTGGCCCAAGTAAAACTAACCTGGCGTTAATAAGAGTTTTAATTTATTTTTTTTTTGCTGTCAAACTGTAACTGCGGGTGCCAAGGTCTGGGCTTTCACTGCACAGACCTGCTGATGAGGTCTCCGCATAGCCCCCCAGGGTTTTACTGGAGTTGGGGTTTTATGTCAACATAAAGGAGGTAAATTTGCCCCTGGGNAACGAGGAAGGGAGACTAATTATTAGCCTTTTGAATCTCTGACCAATCAATTCGGACTCCGTGACAGTACTTAGCACTTGTTTTGCTTCATGGGGCGACAGATGAAATATTTTATAACTGTAGGTAATTGTTCTCCATTTAAAAACAAGAAAATTGAGCCCCAAGGTCACCAGAACGACAAAGTCAGGTACAATCCAAAGTATTATCTATATGCGGTAAAAATCTGAGTTACAAACAATGAGCTCAGTAGGACATCGCACAAACAGTTTGTTCTGGAAGTAAACTCAGTAGATTATGACAAAACTAATTCATATCAAATATATGTTACACATTAATAATGTTTTAATAATAAACAAATATAACGTTGACTTAGGTACCTGTGTCACCCTAAAAATCGGTGTGATTTGTAAAATCAGTCTTGGATTTCTAAATTTCTTGAGAGTTATACTTAAATTAACTTAGCAAATATACTGTACTTCTTTAAAAATAAACCAAACAAACAACTAAGGTTTTGTAACAAAGGAGAATTAATTAATGGCCACTTTTCTTTTTCTTCTCTGCTCAGCCATAATCCAGACAAAATCTGTACAATAAATTTTGCTCCTGGGCTGAAATCCTGTATGACAGGTTGCAGCCCGGAGCGAAATTTCAGAGATGAGCCACGTAAGCCCTGAAAATAGGAGCTGATAATGATAACAATCACTGACAAACCTTTAACTATGCCTGTGCTAGTGTGTGTCACTATAATACAATTTTGTATGTTAAACAACAGATGTCAAACAGAAGAAAGGAAAGAGGCCTTTGCTTTTCTTCTGTTGTGGACCTTGTTCTTCCAAAGCAGCCATTTTTTCAGTTGCCATGACAGTGTTAATAGGAGTTTATCATTTTCCCATGCCTGCTGCATACTAATGAGGGATCAATTCATGAATGTTATCTGTAAGGCTAAGAAGGGTCCGGCACCACAATCTCTGGTGCATTCAGTACTCAGAACGACACCTCCGTCCCCAGCCCTGCAGTTGCAGCGCGGAGTTTTATAAAGAGGAGAGTTTCTGCTGTTCACCTTTTATCCGTCGCTGTAGAGGGATATGCAGCAACCAGGGCTAATGACCGAATGTAGCCAACAAAAAGTTTGACTTGCTAGTTCCTGATTTGTCCTGGGGAAAAGCGGCTGTGAAATATTCACAGAGCTGTGTGTCACGGGGAAAGCAGAGATTTCTGTGAGTTTGGCTTAACTTTGGGACCCGGAAACTTTTTATTTGGAGCACTTTGGTTTAGGCAGCCAGTGAAAAAGCAAATCACACCTTATGCAGGAAAGTGCTGGGGCCTCAGATCAGGCATTTCGGCAGCGTATTGTGTGCAGTGGGTTTGATCCTGCCCTCCCCAACCATTTTCTCCCAGTGGCGAAAATAGAGGAAGAAACTGAGTTTAGGAACTGATTGGAGAACTGCTGGAGGCATGATTCAAGTGATGCGAAACACTTTTAATCTAAAAGTTAAGGAAAATATTGCAAATTCCATGATAGAAAATACAGTACAGCGTTGTACGTTGGAAGAACTCGGTCCCAGACATTGAGGTTTTTCCTCCTCATCAGCTACACTGGGAAATATGTTTGAATTGGTGATTATTCGTATTTATGTTATGATTTATTATGGGTCACAAATTGAGAGCCAAACAAGGCTTTATTTGAGCTACAGGAGTTTTCAAAGTTATTATATATCATCACACTTATAATGCTATTAATTCCTCTATGTAAATCTTTCAGCTGTTTTCTTTGTTCTGCTTTTTGGGTTTGTTTTGCTACTCTAAAATAAATGAGGGGAGAGGGTTTTCCCCTTTTCTCCACCCCGATAATTTTTTTTTAAAGAAATCTGAAGGTATTTTGGGCTTTTCTTTTTTTTTCTTTCTTTTTTTTTTTTTTTGTTATTTGCAGTTGTTCTTTTATCATTATCTTCAGGAAGCAGCATTACCATGTTGCAGATAAGAGGCACATCCAGATGTGCATATCAAAGGATGAACAACCACTTATTAAGAAAAACTTCTTTTACGCTGAGCAAGGTTCAAAGGAATAGTAAAGTCTATGGCATAAGCGACAAAACTGTCTGGCAATTCTGTGCATTGTCAACCTAATGCACAGAACTGAGGGAGAAAACACTTTCATCAAAAAGAAATGGTGGCAAAATGCATGTAGAAAGACAAAAAGGCACTCAGCTTTAAGGGCAAACACCCTTCTAAGCAGTGACAATATCACCCATTCCTTTAATTCTTGTGCAATAAGAAGTTATTTATTTGCTTAAAATGTTGATGAAATATCCTTTTTTTGGGGGGGGATGACCTATTTTTAACAAAAAGTTCCCAAAGTGTCTCATGGCTATATCAAAAGATAAGTGTTGCACGCATGTTGCTTATTCAGAATATGTATTCATTTGGGTGGAAGGCAGATTAAGAGACTCGTGTTTCCATGTGTATAATGCTGGGGAATGTATGAGCGTGCCATGAATGTATAGCAATATACTACTGTATTACTCCTCATTTTCAAAATATTTCTCTTTAAAGGAAAAGTATGTTTAGTTAGCCATGGAACTGTGCAGCTCTGTAATCATGGCATAATTCAGAGTTTGGATCTGGACTTGGAGTGATCTTAAGGAAGGTGATTCCTTCTCTGGCTATGATGAGTACAAGCCTCCCATGTCCCTGACTCTGCCTTGCTGAACAAGTACGGCACAGAGACGAGCTGGTGTTAAATGGTTTTACTGGTATGTTAGCTACAAACACAATTTTTCCCTTTTTTGCTTTCTCATATAAAGCCTCAGACAGTGCAACCTCCTTTCTTTGTGGATGCCTCTCACAGAACTTTAGGGGGCCAGAAGAAGATTTAACACAGTAAGTGCTGTTGTTTCTGACTCAGTTCTAGGACTTGACCACTAACATGTGCTTGATTTAGCACGCTCCAAGCTAACCTGGAGCAAAAGTACCAACTTGATCTCTACTGCATGTTCGGTGGTAGAGTCATGGGTTTAGATCTGCTGAAAGGGGTGAAAATCAGCTTTTTTCCTCTCTGTTTCACTGTACGCTCCCACCAGAGGTTGGGAAGACATCTGCAAGGAGGGGATGTATTCTCTTAGGTGGAGTCACTGCTTTCAGATAGTCCTATGTCTGTGCAATAGCTGGACTCTAATAAAAGTCTGAAATTACGTGTCACATTTAGGACTTGATGCATGTAAAAATGCTGCTGAGGTTCAGGAGTCCAAGATTTGCTTTTGGGGTGGAAATGTGTGCTGCGGTGAGCAGGGTGTGCTCAGGGTGAAGTTCACTTGCAAGCAGCAATGTTTTTTGTAGTTATTTGAAAGGCCTTTTGATAGACTGATTCTTCATCATCAATCTTGCACTGTGAGTAAACTGAAATAAAAATCATATTCAGGTTCACATCGTGGCAGCAACACAAAGTTTGGTAGTTTAGCAGCTGCCATAATCATTCCAAGTTTCTGAGCTTTTTTCAGTTTTAGCTCAGTTGAAAATATGAGACTGCATAATGCACTACGGTTTATATAACAGCCTCACATGGCTTTACGTTATAATTTCACATCAGTTTTACCTCAGAGTTTCTAACAGGTCAAGTAACCTTCTGATTTCATTTAAAGTTTCCATTATTCTCTCCTGAAAGGGAAAATCTAGCTCTTGTTTGGACAGCTTTGGTAACTCCAAAGGAAAAATTGGGCATTATAGTGAATACAAAAGATTCACTTTCCATGCATTAGGCTTTTCAATTGCTTTCTTAATGCAAAGTTGGACAGGAGAGTATAGGCAAGAAAAAAAGATCATTTTGTGTCCATGGTCAGATGTCAATATTGACAAAAATAAATGGAATGTAACAATAGATCCTTGCAAAGATATGAAGGTCATATGACTAAAATGTCCAACTAGACCTTGCACTATAGCTGTATCTTATTGCTGTTTGTGATAAATTGCTGGGGGCTTTTTTTCCCCAGTTTAAAACATGCAAAGAGAGTAAGCCTGGAATTTTAAAACTAGCCTGTTTTAGGCAATAATATTGAAAGTGAATCAGAAGTGAAGCACTTAGAGAATTAAACAAAAAAAAAGGGGGGGGTAAGAAAAAAAATAAAAGCCTAAGGATGTCAAGAGTATTGATCTCACTGAGGTCTGTGCACATCACTCCCTACTGCATTTTTCAAAATATCTTTCTTCAAAACTTAGAAAATGCAAGCTTCTCCCTCTGCCCAGGGCAGGGGGCTAAATTCCAGTTTGTAAATTGGGTTAATTAGTGATAGCCTGTAAACTCATTGTGTCTTAAACTGAGAGTTTTCTTCACTTCAGATTTTCTTGCCAAAGTCAATCATTTTATGAAATCAGCCTTTGAGATTCTTCTGGGTTTTTTTCCTAGTTAACATCATTGCTTTAAAATGTAAAAAGCAAAGAAATAATTTAGATGCTGTTCAGCACTGAAGCCTTTCCCTGTAGAGATATTTCCCAACATGTGGCAGCAAAACACAGCGCTGCGTGGCACCGTGAAGCTGTCTCACATGTACGTCTCTGCAGGTAACGTCTGACCACATCGGTAGTGTCACTGAGGAGTGACCAAAGACATGTCACACAGTGTCACACATAAATGTTACACAAAACCTGCTTTCATTCGTAGAGGTAATAGAAAATTTTGCTTGTATTTGAGGCCTTTGGCTCAGAGACTCTTGAGAATTTTGAAGTGCCATCATTTATATAGTCTCCAAGCACAGTTTCTGTCCTTACTGCAACATCTCACATCATTGGTGTTCCTACCTCTTTCTTATTATATGAAGGTCTATAAAGCAGGCATTACTTGTTATCTGAATGCCTGGGTACCTCCTGCGAGACTAAAAGATAAACTCTTAGATGCTTATTGTCCTCTGTTCAGAAATATGGACAGATATCCACTTTAAGCCAGTTTTTAAAAAAGAAAACCAACTTCCAAGTACTTTAATTTGTAGCTGATTTATAGACCCAATGAAAGCTATTTTCTGGACATGAAATAATTTTTTTAAACAAATGACTCATTTTTTTTATTACCACTACAGTCTGAAAAGTTCCTTGTGTCGTGTCTTGTGTGTGGAAAAATCGACCGTTAACTCCAGAAGACAAAGCAGTAGACAAAGGTTTCCTAACCACGGCATTGTCCTTGCAGAGCGCTGAACAGCCCCACCAAGTTTGTTTCAATTACGCTGTCATTTCCTAACTGAATCCAAAATATTTCTTCAAAAGGTTCATCTGGTTTAGGGTCATGATCATAGGTGGAAGGTCAGTTAGTCATTTGCTGAGACATTCACTTCTCACTCAAATAATCTTTCATAAATCTTAAAGGAATGCAATAGTTTATGCCAGAAGAAGCAGGGGAGGTGGATGGCAGGAGAGAGTAAAAGATATTTACTCAAAATGCATTTTTTCAAATTCAGTCTAAGTATTTGTTTTTCCTCTTTGTACCTGTGAAAAATGGGGCTGTTTCCCCACCTCTGACGCAGAAGGAGCTACGTTGCTCCCAAGCACTTGGGTCAATGCGCCTTCGTTCACTGGTTGCATGTACACACATATGTCTGTATAACAACGCTGGGTTTAGCCACTCTTGCCTCTGTGTGCCAGCACAGCTGTTGTGGGGACACGCGGAAATAAGACAGGGAAAAATCCACCTGAAATTTCAACAAAAACAAGCCGTCAAGGGTCGTTTTATGTTCTGATTAGCCCAGTTCAGTATGTGGAGGCTGTGCGAGGCCCAAGCCACGTGAAGGGACCTCTGGACAAAACCTGAGATCTCCAAATGGCCCTGGCAGGCGCGGGGTGGCCCTGGCAGGCGCGGGGTGGCCCTGGCAGGCACGGCACCGTGTGCCTGCTTAACTGCTGTCCTTAGTAGCCACGTCCGTCTGGCTACAGAGGGATGCTCTGAACTGCCATCTCCTCTCCACCAGCAACTGAACCTCAGACGCTACTTTAGCAGCGCTGCCAATAACTCTTCTGGGGAGAACAGGCTGCCTGGTCTCATCCCTGATGGGAAACTTTCAAGTACTGCCAATTTTAGTGCAATGCCAACAGGCTTTTGTACAGATTAGACAGATTAATTTCTCTGATTCTGAATATGAATAGTAACACTATGGGAAATTCTTATTCTAAATGCGATCAGTCTGGCTCCTAGGCTGCAGTAAGTGAGCCTGGGGCTTATCTGATCCTGGTGTAAATACAATGTGCCTGTCCCAGAAAGCCAACAGTGCTGCCACTGAACGGCAAAAGAAAAGTACCTTAAATAGATAGTAAAATGAGCTATTTATCAGATGCAAAGAGTAGAGGAAGAATGCCCAGTGTACTGTTAGCTGTGCTGGAAAAGGCACAGAAATTGTCTCGGTGCTTCGGTTTTCTCACGTAGCTAGCTTTAATTATACTCATTCAACAAGAGTGTTTTTCCTCACTTACAATAGTTTGTGAAGTTTGTTAGATGAAAGCTGTCAGAAAAGATGTCAAGTATTAGTATCAATATATCAGTATTGGTTTCATTTCTTAAACAAAAACAAAAAACAAACAAAAAAAAAAAAAAAACAAAAAATGACTTCATAAATCTATACTATAAATCTATACTATAGATTTATCCACTGAAAGCAGACTTTTTAGTGCCTCCAATAAAAAATATACGGGCTGAGGGCTGATTCTCCCCTCATGATTCTGAACATGATTCAGTGTTTCTGAACATGGGTTTGATGATGAGGTGTGAAATGTTTCAGTGATTTGTTTTGTGTTTGTTCCTTTCATTTCTAGATCACTCATGACAAACAGCAATGTATCAGCAGGACGAGACAATTTACCACTGCATGAGCTAAAAGGTGAAAAAAGTTCCATACATTTTATATCCCTTTTGTAGTCACTATGCTGCACTAAAGATGACCGTGGGTCACAGTGCTTGTACTCAGCATAGATTATGTGTTAATAACTTCTTCAGATGATCTCACCCTATTTATTTTAGGGTTCTTAGATAAGGATGACTGTTGCCTGGGCTTTCTTTCATAACAACCCCTTTCCTCACATGATTCAAACAATTACTTTCTTATTAAAATAAAATAAATTTAAAAAAACACTTCAGCTGAAGCTTTTCCCCCTTCTCAACTGAATGGATTTTTCCTTTGTTTGTACATGACAATTTGGGGGGGGAGAATTTTGTGCTTAAACTACTCATGTGACTGAGTCACATGTACATGAGCTACAAAAGGAGCTTTGGCATGTTATGTGTAAATCTCCATTAAGAGGAAAAAATAGGAAAGTTTTACGTGACTGGTATCTCATTCACAGTAATTAACTCATTAGCCATCACAAACTACTGTACAATCAAGGTCAAAACAACCAGGTGAAGGAAACATTTTGGTCACGTTGTGGCACCTACAGGAATAGTCGGTGTTAGTATTCTCAGTCTCTAGTTCTTATGGTATAAAGTAAGTATTTATGAATTAAATCCTTTTGTCCTGATTTATGCAGAAAGGAGACCTGTGAGATAACGTGCTGTCTGTCTCTTTCTGTAGACATTTCTTCTCAAGCAACTCTACAATTTGCTGCCTGCCCTGACCTGAATTTGGTGGGGAGGCAGAAGCCCCAAAGGTCATGGTGCATTTCATGAAAATAACTGGATACCAGAGAAGGACATCCGTATTTCCAGACTGCAGAAAGGGCTGTAACATGCTCAGTCTTTATTGGTCTGTAGAGTATCCAACTGCATAATATGCAGGAAACTTTCATTAATGTCATGCTCATGCAACAGAAAAGACTAGAGAGATAAAAAGCTGAGTGAAATGCTGTGGATACATGTCCCTTTCCAGTTTTGGGCTTACTAACGAGGCTGCGGCTCATGGCAGCTTGTCTTGGCGGTCCTCTGATGTAGCTCACTGCTAATCCGTCCTGCCCCCATGAGATGTCTTGCCATGAGCTCCCCAGTAACCTGCTTCACCTGGCTCACCTCCTCTAAGCCCTGTGCAGAAAGGCCCTTGTGCTGTGTCTTTCCTGACAACATTTTATTTTCCACGGGGGATAGTGGGCAGCAGGAGCTGTGCTGCTGTAAAACCCCAGAGGAGACAGTGCTGCCTCAGCGCGTGGTGGGTAGGTGAGGTCAGCAGCGGCGGCAAGCAGCGATGACCTCACCTCTTCGCCGTAAACACCAAAGGGCCTTGTCTCCACTTAGTTATCTCACTGTAAAATCCCCACCGCAGGCTCGCTGGCTGGTTGTAAAAAGACACCTTTGTGTTGAAGACAAAGCCTTTAAGGTCCTGGTTCAGAAAAGCTTTGAAACTTGCACAGGTCCAGAGACGTGTAAGTCCTGTGATGTCACTGATTGTGTTCTTCCCAAATTAGACTATAATCATGTTTCCAATGTAAATTATTAATTTAAAAGTTGCTTTCCCTGAATACTTTCTTTTATATCAGCAGCTGCTCTTTCTGTAAGATTTCCACCCGCAAGCAAATAAATCTCTTAAAGGGGGCAAAAACACAAGGACATGGGGACAAGCAAGCAAAATTACTATGATTTCTTTTTTCTTAATTTGAAACAAACATTGAAGTTTGTTCCCAGCCCTCCATCTGCCAAAGATACACAAGCCCTTTCATGTCCCACCACGTAAACTCCAAAAGAAGCAAGCTGCTGAAACAGCCTGGCAGTCTTTATTTCATCCATTAGCATTTTACGTTAATTTTGAGTGAAAACTCTGCTGAAGGCAAATTCCACTCACTGAGAGAGCCAATCCACCTCCCTGGCAGCATACAGGTAACTTCTTTTTTTGGAAACCCAGTGTAACTCTGCTGTAGGACATTGACTACTAGGGCAAGATTCCCCCTTTAATATTATGGGAACTCTCTGAAATGCTCTGTGCTCGGTCAGGGCTGAAGAAGCGCTCTGGTGTTTTAGTCTTATTGGGGTTGTTCCCTCTGTTTGAGCCCAGAGATTACACCGGTGTGTGCTCACGTCTTGAGCGGAGGGGGCGAGAGAGGTCTGAGAGCCGCTGCTCTTCTAGGTGAAGAGAGAAGGATGGTCTCAGCCGGGTACCCTGATTTGCTTTCCCTTCCCTTGGCGGCGGAGACGCTGAGCTAAGCCATTGTTGTCATTAAGCTGTAAAAGCAGGAGTCTCCATGAGAAGGAAATGGGTACGTAAAGCCGTCCCCTACAAAAGGTTACATCCCTGAGATTATTCTGGTTTTAAGAGGCTTTTTCATTTGTCGATGGGTGAAAGGAAACGCGGCTTTTGTGCAAAGGTTCCTATAAATCTTTGTATGACGAGTGGCACTGGAGATGTAGCGGGGGCAGGTCCTCTGCAGGTGTGAAGGGGTCTGCGGCCGACTGAGCCACCCTGAGCTGTGTCAGCTGAGGGTATGGTCTGCACTGGAGAGAGGAGCAAAGCCCAGCTTAGCCTCCAAATAGCTTTGACAAAACAGAGGGGGGTTCAATATCATGGCCTATCTGAGAGATAGGCTTCTCTTTTCATGACATGTTAATAATGTTGGAGCAAGGTGGAATCAGGAGGTGAAGGTGAAAAATAGCGAGTAGGTGTTACCCCCAGAAGCCCGTGTCAGCGTCTGCACAATTTCCACTTGCAATGAGTTTGCTCCAGCACTTATGGCTGTAATTCATCGCCAGCGATATGACACGGGCTGGTTGTGCGTCATCCCCAGTGGGAACTGTAGGAGACAGCACACCCCTTGGGAACTGTAACGTTCCCTAAAAACTTGGGGGACCGTGTCCACCCAACGATTCTTTGAAAGTGGACTTAAAGCATGCTCTTTTGTGGGGGGAGGGAATCAAACAGGCCGGTGCAGGCTGTCCGTAACCACCCCGGCATTCCCACGCACTGCCAAGCGCCAGTGAGCCTTGAATTTACAAGGTCAGCCTGGGTTGCAAATTGATCTGGACCTGCTTATGCATCTTTTGAATCTCCCGGCTTCACAGTTTTGGTCCTTAGGCTTCACTGCACTGAATCCTTTCTTTTTTGAGGATGGTATGGAATTCCTGTTGCATTTAGTGCATCAGCAAGAAGCAGCTTGACTTCATGTTCTGGGCAGTTTGTGAAGGAAGTCTCACCGAAACCGTTGTTTACTGTCATAACCGAAAGGCCCTTCCTTTCGTGCTTCATTATAAATACAGCTCTGATGCTTGCTAATCATAAAATACAAACTGGTCCCTGCAATTGAAAAAGCTAGTAAAGCACAATAAGCGATTCTGGGATTTCCTTGTCTCCATGTAAAATGCCCAAAGTCCTGTATTTGCACGGTTGCTAACATGATTTAGGTCTGGCCCGCTAAGCTCTTTTCAGTGTACTGTAGGTCTAATTGTACGATTTTTCCAAAGAGGAACACCAGCCTTTTCCCTTTCTATGGCACAGAACCGCTCCTGCTGTGAACCTGCAGCCGGGCTCAGCCTCCCAGCGGGGCACGGGGGGGCACTTCCAGCCCCGCTTCCTTCGCCAGGCGGGGAGCGGGGGTCCCGGGGGCTTCCCTGGCTCACCTCGGGCCGCTGCCTCCTTGGCGTTCGCCAGCTTCCAGCCACACCTGCTCAAGGCCACTAAACTCTTTTATGAGAAAAACGCCTTAATACCTTCCAGT
Organism: Ibidorhyncha struthersii; assembly: GCA_013398815.1. Classification (NCBI taxonomy): domain Eukaryota; kingdom Metazoa; phylum Chordata; class Aves; order Charadriiformes; family Charadriidae; genus Ibidorhyncha; species Ibidorhyncha struthersii. The sequence continues at coordinate 1,469,018 of VZSZ01008266.1, forward strand.
AAAAAGCCTTGCCGAGGTTCCCACCCCCTGCGCCTCCCTTTCCGTCCCCCTCTGCAGCTCCCCTCCGAACCCAATTCCCCGCCAGCGTGAACAGTCCCATCTCTGGTTTTTATACATTTGGTATAAACATTTCCTGAAGCCCATAAACACCTTTGTCATTTATCAGTGCAGTGAAAGATGTTTATTGCCTAAATACGAAAACTATGATGGGATTAGTGCTCCGAGAGGCTGGCTGCCCCATCCCGCGTAGGGACGTGCCCCAGAGGAGGGCCCAGTTTGAGGCCAGGGTTTCACGTTGAATCCAGAGGCCCCCGCTTTTTAATGACTCATAGTGATGATTGCGACTTCCAGCATTAAACGGTGAGCACTGTCTGACCAAAGCTCATTTTACAGCAGTTCTGGTATGTACCAAATTGAAGGAGGTAAAAGAAAAGGGTCGGGGCGGTGGGGGAGGAAGAGGAGATCTATAACTGGCATGTTAATAAAACTCCAGTTTGTCACTTCAGCAGCACACCCTGAGTGTAATAACTAAGCTTCCTTTCTATACCCCCTATGAGTTCCTTTGTATTGACAGATGCCATTTGTTCATTTACGACGTGATAATAAAAACCTTCAGTTTTACTGAATGTTGTTCTTTTCCTCCCCTGACACTGGGGCACCAAATGGTTTGTACTGCACTCAGCAGGCACTTTTCATTAAAGATCATGGCATGAAAATGAACTGTATTTGAAAACCATTTAGTAGCAAAAGTTCTGGTATTGAATAGGCTGCGTGTAAACCTTCCCTAGCTAGGAAGCGGCTTCCCGGGTGCCTCCGCACTCCCCAGCACACATTTACACGCGAATGCCAAAATAAGAGGTGTCTTTATGTTCAGGCAGCGCCGCTGCATTTGAGAGTTCACATGCTCTGGTTCCTGTAGCAGTGAGTGTATGTCGGTATCGGTTTTCTGGGATTCTTTTTTAATTATTATTTTTTATTTTTAATCTCTATCTGATTTCAAATGGCTCAAAAATATTTCTTTTGGCATACCTATGCTGCTTTAAACTTGTGATTTCAAATGTTTCCAGAAGTTTTCACACACACACACACGCGAATTAAGCCAAAACTGTACATTTGGATGGCTGAAAACTACCATTTGAATTGATAATTAAATCCTTATTCAGGAATGCTTGTAAACATCAGCTCAAACTATATTTTTCAATACCAGTCAAAATTCAGGCGTACAGCGCTTAAAAATGTGACTTGATTTTTCAAAGACACCAAATGCTTAGAATTCCCATTGACGTGACGAAAATATAAATGCATAACATTGGGTTAGACCCACCTTTGAAAATGATGCCCACACGTTTGCAATGCTTTATCCAAATGTAGCGTTATAAAATGAGTAAAAAAAATACAACAGATAATGAACATAATTTGTTCAACACATTTTATTATTTATTTTTATCCTGGGGGATAAATAGTATTTCTCTCTCTCACTCTGTCAGTTTTAAGTTTAGTAGCTCATTGTATGTTTTCCTGTCAGCAGTAAATTTAAGTTTACAATAACTAGTAATACCTAGCAATAAGCTATATTAATTATAAGCCCCAAAAAGTGATTATTAAAGCAAAAATAATTTGGTCAAGCTGGAACACAGCCACATGCTGTACTCTTTAAGTACTAAGAGAGTGCTCTCGGCATTCTTCCCAAGGCAACGCATCACAAGCTTCTGCAATGCTGCAATATGACAATGTTAGACTGTTTTTATTATTATTATTTTAATCCCTCACACATATTTCATTGTATTTGGCAAAATATCTGTAAAAGAAGTGTTTATTGACCACAAAAAAAAAAAAAAGTAATAATAACTGTTACCATTCTTCCCTGATCATCCAGTAGAGACTTTTATCACTAACATTATCACTTGTTGCCAAACAAGTACAGAGATGTTAGCCCGGAGGATGAAATAGTTTAATCATGGGGAAACAATTTGCAGTGCACAGATCTCAGCTGGTTCCCCTTTCATCTGCTCTCAGTTACTAAGCGACTTCTGAAAATCTGTTTTGTAGCTGTAATAAAATTCATTCTATGGTCTCGCACGCACACACCAAATGGTTTGCCTAATTCAGAAGTGTTACAATCATCTAGAACAAAGAGAGAATTCATAAGTTTTGACATGGGGTATTTTGGGGTTGTTTTTTTTTTAAATCACATAAAAATAATATTTTTCTTCTAAAAAGAAAAAAAAGGAGGGCTTCTTGCTTCTGATTCCTTCTTACAAAAAAAAAAATTGCGGTCAAGTTAGACAAATGGTTGCAAAGATAAATCAACTTCAAATTTAAAGTGGCATTAAAATCTCAATATCCAAAAACTTATAAACCGTCATAGTAACATAACATTTTTAAGTCTATATCCACACATGCATTCTGGAGTGTATTCTCTGTATTAAATAAATACAATTTTTAGTCTACAGGAATTTTGAGTAGTCACATTCCTAGAACTCCAGGAAGAGAAGGAATTTCTGGTATTAGCACAGGTAAAAAGCCTCTGTGAAATCTCTTCCCGATCTGGAGTCTGTGGGATTCTTCACAATTATTTTGAGTCTGTATTTTTGTCCTTGTGCTCTTGGAGCAAATCTAGGGCCAAGACATCTCCTGGCTCAAAGAGACAATATATTCTATTATAACATTTGGACTTCAGATCAAAGTTCTTTGTTTGAAGCATGTCGGTAATTTCTTTGCTTAAGCACCTTGCTGAATTAGTAATAACCCCAGAACATCACACTGACTTCAAATGACCAGAAGCTGTTCTGTTGTATTGGAACTGAAGCTTCCCTTGAACTTCATGTGTTTGCAGGCTTGAAGTTAGCATAGTTGTATCCATTCAGTGTGCGGTGTTGAACTCTATTTCTCTGTCTTCTAATGCGATATTGAGAGAAAAATACCACAAAATCATTTCAGTGTAATTTTTCTTTATGTTATTTATCATTCAGATCCCAACTTGGAACTCAACAGCTTGCGCGTGAACTTCAGACTTGGTATATGGTTTGCAAGCCGTGGCATTTTGCTAACTACATTGGAATTGTGGATAAAAGTGCAGATAAAATGAGGAAATGGACGATGTGCTCATGGATTGTGTATCAGCAGGTAGACTTGCATTTGGTTTCATTGTTTCTTAATGGTCTTTACTGAAAGCCACCAACCCCGATTAGCTGTATTGAAACAGCCGAATGGTGGGCTCTGATACCCTCACTCACATTGAATAAAACTTTATGGCAGAAGCAATCCTGTTGAATTAAAAGCCTTTTTTGTTTGTTTATTTACAGAGAGAGTAAATTGGATCGTTTATCTTTTCATGTTTTAGGAAAGCTTATGAAACCTGTATTTGACTGGCTGGTTACAATCGGCTTTCAAACTTGATTTGGGAGATTACAGATGTAGGGTCCAGATTTATCTCTAGATTTAAAAAAGCTATATAATCATATAACCCATATTACACGCATTCTTACTCTCGGTATAGTTATGGTTTCAACTATTAGACGGTGACAGGTATATTTATTCGATAATCCCTTTTTCGGAGTATGCCCACAAACAAACAGTAACTAATTGGCATGGTTTTGATAGAATATAAATCATTTCAACTTCGTTGGCAGTGTCTATCAACTTCTAATTTGCTGCCTGAGTATGCCTGTTTCTTAGACTTCAATTAGATTAGCAATATATAAAAATGTCTTTTGTAATACATCTGAAGAAAGTGCTCTATTACACTCTTTAAACCCCTGTACATCCGAATATAAGAAATGGAAATAAATGTCTAATGTTTTTCATATTACCTTATCGCTTCCTCTTGCACAAAAATCACCTTTGCTGAGCGACAGATAACATCTCTCTCTAAGCACAAAGCGCTGGGGTTAACTCAAAGAGTTCCTCACTCTTCTCAGGCTCAACTGCATGTCAGTGTAACGTAGGCCGTTATTGTGGTCGTGCAATAACCAAAAAGAGAAAGTGCTTGGTTCACCCTGAAAAGGGAACTAGTAGAAACCTATCTACAGCAAAACACAGATACAGCAGTGCAGGCAGGGCTGATGTACAAAGGAAAGCAAAGAGAACCTTCTAATTCTTGCGAGCAAAAGCAAGGAAGTTCAGTTAGGTCAGGATGTCTCTCCATCATTACCAAGTCAGATTGTGTCTATGAGTTACATCAGTCCCTGAGAGAGATTTATTGTTTACTGCTTTACAAAGAGAGAAGTCAGATTCAAATGCTCAACTTCCAGCCAGCGAGCGATGGCGTAGAAGTTTCAGTTAGTCCCGATGCGTGGAGCAAGTTAAGCGAGGGCAGAAGGTAAGAGGATAGATGGGTGATGGTCAACAGCTGGTTGGTTTCTAAGAGGATTGTTCTCTATCAGTTACCACAGTTTGGCTGCCTTTACCCCCACCCCCTGCCCCTTGTCTCTTTATTCACACTACTTACACTTCTGAAATCCTGCACTGTGAACCTCCCAGTGTGATGATTTGGACAGTTTACGGCGTGATGCAGGGCAGCTCCAGTCCATGATTCACTCTTGCAGCCCTATCAAACACGGACAGCGGAGTGCTGACAGCTGAGCAAGAAGGTAGAGTCTAGCTACCAGTCTACGTGAGCTGCCATTAAAATCCATGGTTTAGCCACCATGGCATGGGAGTCAGTCGGCACAGCTTCTCTATGGGGCACAAATGGGGTGTGTAAGACAAAATGAGGGCCTCTTGTATACTTCTGGCAAGAAATTGCCCATCAGACATAACATCTCCATGTAGTTTACACAGCTCAGCAGACACCATCATTAATGAAAATCTCACAAATACTAATTTAGACAGGGAGAGCTGTGCAGAGGGTAGAGAGCTGAGGACCCTGACAGCCCATGTTCAGGTCCTCCCTCGACTGCAAACTTCCTGGGCAACCGTGAGCAATTTTGCTGCTCTCTCTTTGCCTCAGTTTCACCCTTTATACAGGGAAATGTGCAGATTAAAATGTTTCCCAATGTCAGCGTGATGTTGTGACATATCATATTCAGATACTTTGTAATGGGGACCATATAAATTCCATAGTTACTTTATCTGATCCAGCAGTCATGAGTCTGCCTGTCTGAAAGTTGCTGCTCTTGATAAGAAAACATTCCTGCTCTTGAAATTCCTTTTTGAGAATGGAGTAAGGAAGGTCTCAGTCAGGTTCTGCTCAGCAGGTGCCTGGGCTGTAGCAGATTAATGGTCACACGCTGTGTCCTGTCCCAGTGCTGGCACTTTGTTGGGTGAGAGTCTCTGTAAATGTGCATGGTGGACCCTGGAGAAGGGGGCAGTTGTTTGGCAGGCACCTTCTGCCACCTTGCTGCAATGCTACGGTGCCGCTGGAGCCCAAACTGTTGTGTCATCTCTTTTCAACAAACTATGCAGGAATTTTAAGTTACCGTTGTCATGGGTTTGCATCATTTTATTCTTTTAAACAGCAAAACAATGGAAATTAATTGTTATCAGACCATTTGAAAATTAAACTTTTTATGTACTTAAATATGCATAAAAGTTCTTTATTTTACCCACTTATGAATGAAGCCAATTTGATTAAATTTTATGTATCTGTAGCAGGTTTACGCCAAGTTTTAGCCTGTTGCAATACCTTGAGAATATCTTTGTTGATTACGGGCTGACAGCTGACTCTTAACTCTCATATGGTGCTGTATTATTTATCTTCTGGTGTCAAGCCAGCCAAAAGAACTCCAGAACACACACATATATTACTCCATGTGCAAACAAAAAGAGGTTTCCAGGTTACAAATACCAATGGCAACACTGGAAGCGTCTCAGCTAGGCAGACATCATGACGGTGTCCATGCAAATCCTTGGAGAAATGCCATTAGTGCTACTTCTGTGAGCTCAAAGACTCAGCAGCTTTAATACTGTCTGTACACGTGAGCTTCTGACCCCATGGCAGCGAAGTCAGAGAGACTTGTAATTTTTGTGTGTTTGTTACCAAATTCTCACCTTTCCTCTCTACCTTTTCATTTCATTTCTTCTTCATACGGTCAGTCCTACAGGTTTAATTTAAATAACGCGTTTATTACTTCAGCAGTTCACAAGAAACATGACTTGCCTAGTTCTGTTTATAGAGCATGTAATCATTAGAATAAAATAACAAAGATCAAAACAGTTAAATCACCATCTGTGTTTAAAATGACCTCGAGTTTTTCCTGTAACAGAAATACCACTGTGAACACTTCTGATGCTTTTGGGACCTAAACTACAGTATTTTCCATTTTTAACAATATACATCATTATCTTTTGTTATGGTGGGTTTTGCTGTGTACATTTACTTATATTTTGTTGCTATGGTAGTTGCTTCTGGTTTTGAAAGGTAGGGATGTATTATCAGTCAACTGAAATCAGATTAATTGAGCTCCTTCTGATATAAAGATCTCAAATCAATACAGTGTTCACCTTGTAAAATGCACTTTTTCGTTTTTTTTCATGCCTCCTGAGATCAGATGCATTAAAATCCACGTGGAGCTAACTTTTCTTTCTCTTCTCACCCCCACACTTCCCCATATGTGGTTCTGATTTTCCCCTCAGGGTACCTATGGGAGGTCTGGAAAACTCTTGGGAGCTTTCAAAGAATGTTAATATGTATAACACTGCATTTTTAGTTTTAAATAAAACATGTAAAGATTTTTCTTTTTGAGGATAAACAAGTAAAGCTGCTAGTTAAAAACTATTTGTAAGAAAAAGTTCCCTCTTGCCATAAAAATGCTTAATAACATTTAATTGTACTTCATAGCATTTGGCACCCATAGTATTAAGCATTTACAGTTCCTTGTAAAATGTCTGGGCAACACTGACTTTTAATTCTCCGGAGCTGGTTGGGGTTATTTTTTCCCCGCTCTTGATTAGAAATTTCTACCTAATGGTCCAGTGCAGCATTTGCTATTCAATCCTTAAGCATTTTGTTTGCCTAAGAGCAGAATCTGGTCCTTGGTATCTCCACTGATCTTTAAAAACCTCATCTCTCTGCTGTGATACTTACTGTGAGTGCTGTGATTACGATCACAACTGGGAGCAGAGCTTTCTGCTATAAGTAATTCTACAGATAACAAGAATAAACATTTATAAGATCAAACTCTCCAGCTCAAGCACACATACCGGGTGCACAAAGACGCAAGCACCTCTGGATAGATGGCAATTTTGTGGTGGCGATCAACATGCATTAAGTTATTGGTTATAGCTGCACTCCCTCATTTTACCCCCACTTGAAAAGTTAGCTAGTCAGTGCTTCAGATAAAGACTGTGAAATTTGATCACTGGAACTAAAATGGATGGCTTAGCTGCCTAATCTCCTCCATCCCGTTATCATCAGCTCCCAATCCCCTCCCCACACCGTCTTCAAAATTGGGAAATAGCCCCAGACTTATGGGAATATGCTGCTGAGTTAAAGTAAACAATTCTCCGAGGCTGTGTGGCCTCAACCGCAGGCTGCAGGTGGACCCGGTGCTGAGACCCAAACAGGGAAAATTAACTTTTGGAGAGATTATAGCACGTTTGGTCTGTCAGATCAGCTTGTTAAAGCTGATAACTGATTGTGTTGATAGTAATAGTATCTGAAAATATCTGATGGATGGTATATTACTAACTTGTATAATCTGCCTTTATTCCAGCAAATTCTTTCTGAGGACTAAATCCTCACAGACAAGGTATGCCATTTACAGGAAGAAGTTGAGCATGCGCCAGGAGAATTAGATCTCTCTCGTCAACGCAGGGTACCCCGTCAGTGCAGCACAGAGACAGGGTAAGCACCCTTTGAATGAGCTCCTGCAACGGAGGTCAGGAGGGTTTTGCTTTGGTTTGCTTTTCCCCAAAAAGACACTATTTCTCCATAGGTGCAAATTAAGTCCATTTTTCTGCACCGCATTGCAGAATTGGTTGTTGCTCCCTCTCCTGTGGATACCCAGGGAGGCCAGGCTTGAGGTGAGGAAGCAATCCCAGCCGCGTTTCTGTTGCGCTGGCTTTCTGAACTTCACTGGAAGGGAGTGTGAGCCTGGCATACTCATGCTTCTTCCACAGCAAACTCTTCCCAGCTTTGCTAAATGCACACAGGCTTGCTGTCTTGTCAGAGCATATGTTTCATTAATGGAAGTTCCTTTACCAGAATCACCGAACAAGAAGAAAAAATAATAAGATTACTACTGACATCACATGTCCCTTTTACATCCACAGACCGTACAGAGCTTCTCAAAGGGGGAAACCAGTTATCTACATTTTCTTGAAAATCCTAGTTTAATACGAGGTGTTTATTCCAAACTGCAGGAGCACATAGGCACTCTCATAATGTCCCAGATTTCAACTGTACTAGGTGCCAGCAATAACTCTAGCAAAAAAAAAGGTGCTTCCTTTTCCAAATTGCTACAATCTTTATGTGAGAAAAGATAACAAAGTGGGACACAGAGCAAAAAGATTGGGTTAATAGTCTGAACCTCTGGAAGTTTCAGCAATATATGTTTATTATTAGGTTTTAACTGGATACTTTATTGGGCATGTTGATAAAGTATCCCCCTCTACATTCTGTACTAATGCATTTCCAGAAGATACGAGCTGCTGCGAATTAAGCCAGTTGTGATTATCTGCAGTGTTATACAGGAACATCGTTTTTGCCAGTGGCGTGTCAGGTCTGCGTTCCTGCTTCCAGCGGGGAGCGATGTCTGTGCTCTGGGCAACAGTGAGAATCTCGCAGGCAAAGGTGTAATGTTGTACATGGGACTGGGGACTTGGCTTCGCTCTTCACAATGTGGCATAAGGATTGCGGTGAGAAGTAAGTAAATGATGCTCTATTTTAATCTATTATTATTCTACATTATGTAGTTCTATTTAATTTCAAATCAAATGTCCTCTGTCCAAAAAGAGATGTATTTCCAACCCTGCACTCCCCATCCCCCTTACACAACCGAGGACACATTTAAAACTTAAGGGCAAATGTTCCATAAAACACTGCCCAACCCTTTGCAAATTCCCTGCATAACTCTCACATGCATCCTCTAACTTTAGTCCATCCCTTCGCCAAAGTTGTAATTTGCCCTCCAGTCCTTTTTTTTTCTCTCTTTTTTTTTTTACAATCTTTGAGATGGCAATTAGCTCAATAGATGCACTTAGAGCTTTGCTTCAATTACAGATCCCTCTGTCTCAAGCTATAGGCTCTGCTGTTTTATGCTAATTTAAACGTCCTTTTGCATGAAACATCAGTCTGAATTCTCTAATTGTTCCCTCCTTATCTGAGTTTTGTCTCATGCTTTCCAGCCATGGGTGTGGTGATCTACATCCCACATAGTCCCAAAGGCTAACTCTTTTGCCCAGGCCGAGGTTTTGTTAAAGAAAATCCCTTGAGGCAGAATCACTAAAGCAAAAGAAAAAAATAGCAGTAGTAGTTCTGACCATTAATACGTCTTTTTCCCTCTGTAGAGATTCACAAAAAGGAGTAAACGTTGTCATCTGCATTTTACAGGTACATAAACTGAGGCAAAGAGCAGAAAGTTACATCTGATAGATCTGGACAAAGACAGCTCTGATATAGAGCCCTAAAGGTTTGGAGCATTTGATGCGTTTGAGGATGTTATGCCCCATTTTTCCTTAAATGATAATATAAAAGGGTGATATGGGTGAGCTACAAGGGTTATCCTGATTTTCCTTTCTCCTGCATGTCCTTCATTTTTTTGTGGATTTTGTCTTAAATACATGCAGGTGACAACACAACTTGAAGTAGATATTACTCCTGCTGCGAACCTCAACACTTCTGTCTTCAGTTTAACTCTACCAATGCTTCCCACCCCAGCCTTCAAAGGTACCCCTTCTTTCTTTCCATGAAAATAATTTCATGCATAACAGATTTAAGTAGTGTGTTGGAGGAAAAACATTAGGTTGAGGTACCAGATATTGGGATATCAAATGCTCTGAAGCAGTCACTGGAAGAAGCAGCACGAGATGCCCTTGAGAATTTCAAGGAAGCAAAGAGTGCCTGTCTTCATGCCAGCAGTCCTGGCTGAAAAATGACACTGGACTTAATGGCTGCAAGGACACAAAATTGTATGTGACACTTTCATTCTTGGTCTTACTCCTCATCCCCCAAATTTCTGCTGCTGTATTTTAAGCATCCCCCTTGTGAACTTAAAGTAGCTCATAAAAGTGTTAAGCAAAAAGTCAAAACTTACATGGGAACTGTTACATTTTCTCTGTGTGGCCATAATGAGGTTATTTATGGTACATGTAGGAAAGATTAAAGGTTTTCATAATAAAGGAAAGCAAGAGCTCAAGAATTGGGTGCCTCCTAACAGCACTGACTCTCAAGACAGGATAAATCACCCAGGCAACCATTAAAACTTCAAGAAGATTGCTTGTAAACCTCCAAGCAATGCCAATAAAGCATATTCCTTGCCATATAGCAGTCCATATGGTGGAGCTCAGCAGTTTTTCAAAACTGAGGGCTATTCACAATTTAACCCTACTGTCTTTTTCCTTAGAGGGCATAGCGCCAATGAACCACTATCAAATCGATGCAATCTTTAAATGTGGGAGGACAGGGAACACGGAAAGCAGACTCAGGAGAAGTTAACTTACCAGGCGGCGAGCTTCTCAAGAGCGTGGAGATGGGTTGGATTCCTGCGCTTAAGAACTCAGCGCCATTTTTCATTATGCTGCTTCTTGGGGGTCTCCCATCATAACGCAGTGTTAGAGACACATTTTTATGGGCTCTCAGGAAGTTGGGAAAATATTCCAAGGCCCCTCAAGGTTCTGGTTCATTTGCATTTTAAAAAGTCAAGTCTGCCCGTCCCTTCCACTCTGAAAGGCCAAGGTAGTGAAAACTGCAATAAATCACAGTGTAAGCTTGCGTGTAGCATAACACCAGCAACTCTATGGGACACAGCCAGAAATCCCTCCTCAAGTTTTACACCACAGGAAAGCCAAACCTTCTCTTTTTTTTTTTTTTTTTAGTTTTTCTTTTCTTTCTTTTCTTCCCAATTTCTTTTTCAGGAAAACCTAACCTAGATTTAGAGACTTGATCCTACTGGCTCAGGGTGTACAAAGGTAAGTACTGGGGAAAGTGATGTAGGAATTAATATGGGCCAGCACTGGCCTAAGAATAATTCCCAGAGACGCATCATGTCTGGGCCAAATTCTGCAAGCCTTATGCAGTGGATTGCTCTTTTGTTTCTTTCCTTTGTCAGGCCTCACTCAAGAGAAGTTACTGAGTCCGATCTTCCTGTTAATTCTTAAGTTTGATTTGAGAGAGTGGAGCAAATTTATGAAGAGTCCTAATTCTGCAGACAGCAGACTCCCCATGGCGACGTTCAGTGAGCTTCTGGGGAATTCTGGTAACAGAGTCATTTCCCACAATGACAGCTTGATTCTCACTGGGGGACTTGTAGTGTTATTACATAATAAATAACAATCATTATAATAAAGATAAGGAAAACCTAGCAATATCCAAATAATTCAGATTTAAGCAAACATTCAGATTTTGGAAAATATTTTTTTTCCAGCCAGTATTATAAGAACATATTTCTGGGAGGGAAAGGAAGTAAATCTAAATCTCCTGTAAATACATTAACATTGGTCACTTGTGTAAATCAATTGGACTAGTACGTCAACTGATATAAATTGTCATTCTATTAGTTTTCATAGAGTTATTCCAAAGCTGTGCTGGAGTAATTTTCTTTTTCAGTTGAAATCAGTGGACATCTTTGTCCAATAATTTTGGTGCGTATGTGGACTGGGATTTAACAATAGAGGGAGATGGATCCCAAGTGTCTGTCTGTACAAACTAGACTATCACAGTCTCCAGTGCAATCTTCAGGTATCTTGGTGATTGTTACCATAGAATGCCTGCAGATCTAACTTTAAAAATTAGAAAGCTTTAGGTGTTTAACATCAAGCCAGAATCCTGCATCTTCCTGGGAAGGAGAAGAAAGAAATACCAGTGCCAAAACTCTTAGGCCTCAGCACATATTTCTCTCACTTGGGTACCAGACATGAGTGCTGGGACTGTATCTGGCCCAGCAATGCTGAAGGCATCCCAAGCAATGAGAGCAGAGTGGGTGCAGGGAGGCAGGAGGGAGTGATAGCCTGAAACTCCAGCAAATGCTCAGCTCAGACGCGGTCCTCCTGCCATTGCTCACACTCATCTAGGAAATTCTAGTCCAACACTTAGCATATAAATGGGAAGAGAGTTTCCTGTCTGGGGACACCAAATTGCGTTTCATGCATAGCCAAAGTGTATTTTCTTTGTCTGTGCGAAGGTCAAAAGCACTAAAGAGTCAGACCTACAGTCAGACTAAAGCAGGGGAAGTGAATTGGGAACTAATACTAAAAAAAATTGTAGCACATATGATGCAAGTCCACTAAAATCTCACTCCTGTTCTTTTTTTCCGCTTCCTTACTCCCCAGAAATGCGTGTAGTGCCAGCACAGTTTCTCTATCTGATTTTTTTTTTTTTAAGTGCCCTTCAGAATTAACTATCGTACTTGCAGAGCGGAATCATGCAGCAAACCACCCAAAAATGCCCATAAGATTTGAAGTTAGCCTGGAAATCTTTCAAAAGGCACCAAAGATAACTGCACTGGGTCTTCTATTGCATTTCCATTTTATGGCATCTTTTTATATTCTGTAGTAGGCTTTTCTGAATAAAAATGAGACAGCCTCTTAAGAGGCCTTTTTATTATTTGCATTTGGCAAAAACAGCCTTAATGAGCTGTTAAGAGTCATTCCTCAGTCCTATTGTTGGCGATGCATGGGAGCCTGTAAAGTGTTGAAAAGCCAAAAGACAATTTATGATCCCTGATGCTATCCCTTCCTGAGACAATTCTTCAGAAAGGAAGATATCTGGGGAGTAGGAAGTCCCATTATTTAAATGCCTGAGTAACTTTTACTGGAGTCATAACTGTGGAATTTGCTATTTTCATTTCAGAACTGTTTACGCTCTCTGTGTTCCCCTTAAAAGCAGCAATGCCATGCCTGCGCTGCAATCTGCAGCACTAGAGAATAGGAAGATGACTCAAGGAAAACTCCCCATTCGTTCCCGGGATTGAATAAATACCACCAAATTCCAAGCAGACTCTAATCAATTTATGAAACTCCTGATTATTTTTTTTCCAAGCAGCACTCACGCTTAATATCTGGAGGCAGCGGTCCTTTTGTCAGCACTAGTCGCAGCAGCCTGGTCCGCACAGATCTGCAAAGTGTAAAGAACTCAAATTTACTGACATATGGGACAAGGGGGTTATTCAGCACAGTGGGGAAAAAAATGAAACAAAGAGTTTCACAAGTTTCTGCAGCAGAGGGATGTGTGGTTCTTGGCATTGTTTTCGCTTTGAAAATGGGCAGCTGCCAGTAAATGTCAGAGGTGTTTGTTAGTGACTGAGGGTGCCGAAGAGACAATCAAATATTTGTGACAAAGGCAAAGACCTTGGATGTTATCGTTGACACCCAGGCGTCTCAAGAAAAGAGCAAATATTGCGTTCATTGTATTGTCTCTTACTGTAAATGACAAAATGACATCTTTTACCAGGCTCATGTGTATTGATCGGCTTCAGCCCTTACTAACTTAAATACTGTAAATGGATGAGGGAGAGGTTTGTCTGTTTGACAGTAATTAAGTGATACTCTCACTGTCTGAACAAAGAGATGACCCAATGAGACCTTACACCAGTGCAACTGTTCCTATTTTGAGAGAGCTACAGTCACTTCTACTATTACTAAAACCAAGGAAGGCATTAAAATAGTGAACGACTAAAAACTCCCTTTAAGAAGTCAGTTTTTATTTGGGAGATATTCTCTTTTAATAAAACCGAACGGTATTCTCCATTATAATATTTCCATTGCATGACTTGCCGCAAAATTTCAGCACAAATCGGGTGGACAATGAGCATCCTGTACGGTCACCCATCACCTGGAATTGAAGTATGATATTTAAGGGGAGGGAAAAGTCAATTAAATGGTTAATTAAAGCACCTGGGCAAGTTTGGTATAGTGACTGCCCAAAAAACCCAACCAACAAATGGCTCCAAATGCTGTTGTGCCTCTGATAAGAAACTCTCTGCTACAATCCATCATTCCAAGATCCCTGCGTGTCACCTCAGAGATGCTGAGTGGGCACCAGTTAACAAAAGAGCAGAAGAAACCCCAAGCTGCTACAAAAGAAGGTTTGTAGCCAGCTCTGAGCCCCCTAACCTGAACAGGCGGTGGCTCGTTGCCTGATTTGGGTGCGTGGCTCTGCACTCACTGGGACACTTCTATGGGGAACGTGATGGGAACAGTCCCGGTGAGCGGGAGCCCCGTGGGGTGCACCACCGCACCCCAGCTCGGTGCAGGGGCACTCGTGCCTCCCCTTCCTTTGGTCATTTGAGGGCGGTGGAAATCTCCAAGGGGGGGTGGAGGGAGCAAGCTCTGATTTTGGGTACCACCAAATTAAGGCACAAATAGGCCCTGGCAGTGAGAATTCAGGCCATTGTTACATTCGGCTTTTCATCTGCTCTCAAAGGGCACACCGTGTGCTTTATTTGGATTTAGATGTACAATTTAAAAGCTATTTTTTACTAAATAATCACACGTGTAATTTGATTGCCTTCCTTTTATTGATACATGCAATAGTCGCTTATGTTCTACTGTAACAGAATAGTGTCCAAAAATGAAGCAACTTGGTGTTACTAAAAATGCCAGTGCAGATCCTACTTTTTAGCCCTCTCTCCTAGGAAGCATGATAAAGTATCAGATCCTGCAGTGATTTTTTCCAGATCAAATTTCCATCGATTGTAGCCTGTGCCTGATCTCTAACTTTCTCAGGCACAATCATATTTTTCTGTTTGAGTTTGATTTTTGAAATCCCCTGAAACGTCAGGGTCTGACTCTGACCTCGCCTCCTGAAACGAGTAGAGCGACTTTAAGACTTACTCCTTCTCCCATTAATAGCAATATAACCGCTCTATAATTTTGTCTTCCATCGGGGAAATATTGCCTTGCTGTTTTGTGCAAGCCTGAGTCCTTTGTCTGAAATGTAATCATCAGCAATTACCCATGTGCAGAGCATTTTGTCACAGTTACTTACTGCTCACAGCCATACATAGTAAACAGTCAGATGTGGGGCCAGCCTCTCGCTGGTGTAAGCGGCTGTGAGAAGTGTGACAATAAAGCGACGCAAATCCACAACAGCTGGATCCTTGGCTCCTCACTTGGCTTCTGATTATTCAAAAATGTTCTTCCCTTCTGTAATTTTATTTGCATAAAAACACAACACAATAATTTGACGACTGCTCACCCTCACGCTGCGCATAGAAGCAAACCAGCTTAATACTGAACTGAGCAATCAATTATTTTTTTTCCCCTGAAATCATACGTCTTTCACTTTCTTTCTGATGCTGTGACTTACAAAAGTGACTTACAGTGCAGCTGGGTTATGTGGTGAAATGAGTAATTCGTAGTTGTTAAAAGAAAAGGATTATTCTTCTGTTAACTCATGGAACAAAGCGTCCCAATAAATGTCGTATTCTGCTATGCGCTGAGTGCTTTTGTCCAGTTCATAGCACAAATCATACTGTTCCCCAGTGCTCATCCACAGCAGTATTCTTTAATGCTTAACTCGGTGACCTCACAAAAATAATTGGTGTGAAGCAAATTTACTTAGCCCTCCGCCTTTATTTGCAGACTGAATGGCTGAGAGAATTGTGCATATTGTTTATGGAAATGAAGAGGGAGAAAAGAAAACAGAACGTTACTCTCCAGATAAAGATGGGCCCATGCACAGGAGAAATACAGGGGCTTAGCACGATGTCCCTGCCTGCATTATAGACACCTAATGTGAGATGCTGATCGACTAATACAACTGCAAATCAGTTCAGTGACTGTGAAAATCCGTTCCAGCTGCTGTGATTTAGGAGAGTTAACATTTTTTTTTATGTTATTCTTAAGTTAAAATTTCAGGTTTAACGGTGAGCTTTGACTAATAATTATCCCCCAGATGCGAATAGCAACGATTTATGAGCAGATTGCCGTTGATTTACAAGCGAAAGAATAAGCCTGATTCTCCTTTCTCTGTACAAAAGGTCCTATTTGAAACTGGGTTTTTTCAGCCCAAACTGGGTTCCAAGCCCAGGTCCTGGTTGCCAGCTCTNGGGACTGGCTATTTGTGCGCATATATATTTGTATGGATAGATATGTAAATCTTCCCCATGGAGAAAAAAAAAATAAAAATAATCCCGTGGTTTAAAACCCGGTGATAGACATAACAGAATAGTTTTGCTTGATGTGCATGTGATATAACCACGCCACAAAAGCAGCTTACCAAACAGCTTGCAGAGATTAGCTAACAAGAACTAAGCTATTCTTTTCAGAAGGTGTTATTAGCATATTTTTCATCAATACTATACTTAACAGCTACTACATAGCAGGAAGTGGTATTTAACCTCTTGTTACAATGTAACGAGATTACTTTGTATGGTTATGTTACATTCCATTCATAAAGGCCCTCCTGTGTCCAGTTAATTAGATTCACCGTTTGGCAGCATTAACTGGAAGAAAATGCAACAAAATCTATTTGGAATATTGAAATTTTAAGCTTGTTTTGTCTCTCTTAAAGGCTGTATTGAGGCCTATGTAAAACTTGAGAGGTAAATGACATGCAGTAGGCTGTTCTGCCAGGTTCTGATGGATATGGGGGTTTAACCACTTAAATCCCTGATGTTTAAAGGAAAGCTAATTCTCAAAGTTATAGTTACCTGAAATAGATGAACGTCACCTCTCTTTTTTAGTCAAAACCAGGTGAAACTATTTTTCCTTGATTTGACTATAAAACTAGGGGTCTCTTGCTGTCAGACTTGCTTTTCAGTAAATGCCAGATCGGTTTGGAAAAGGATGGGAGTATTTTGAAGAAGTTCATCTGAATTTAGAGTTTGGAATAAAGCTGTAAAGCAGGTAAGTCTTGTGCAATGTTGTGCTTCTGTTTTGAACAACTTCTATAGTCTTAATAACTTGCTTTTCCCCTCCCCCAAAGATTTTCTGGGTTGCAAGATGGGTGCCAGGAGTGTTATTTGTTATTGGAAAGATCCGATGTTAATTAACAAAAAATAATATGAAAGAAAAAATAAACTTGCAACAGCTGCATGTAGTTTGGCAGAGAGTTGTAACAGCAGCTCCCTCTTGTAGAAGCTGTTTTGTGCTTCTACAAAAGGAATCTTGAAAAATAGTTAAACAAGCCTGTTTTTCCATCTTCTGTAAAAATATAGGTTTACCCTGTGTAAAAAAAATAAAAATAATAAAAAATAAAAATTTCAGCAATCCAGCTTAACAATGCTACTATTTTGCTGCTTGGCTGTACAATGAGTGTGCCTGGCTGTAGTATTACAGGCAGCAGTTTCTGTGCAGCAGCACAAAAGACACATCAGATCTCTTCTTTTTTTTTTTTGCTCTCTCTTTTTTTTTTTCCTTCCACCCACCTTCCTATGACTTATCAGCAGAGCTCTTACCCTCAGTACTTTTTTTAAGCTAAAGAAAAATATACAGGTGAACAGGGAAAATGTATTTTCATGTCCAAGATTAAAATTAAAAAACAAACTAGGAAGAATTTGTGCTGTTTGATTTTTTTTTTTTCCCCTGCATGAAAACATAAAAAATAGATTTAAGTTATATTGAACTGCCTTTTAAAAATATTCTGAAAGTGCTAACGCACCATCATGAATTTTACAGGCTGCCTCGTTAGGTGGAGGAGTTTGATGAGCTAAAACCCAGAGGACAGTCAAAGAACAAAGTGTGATTTACATTTTCGGAGCATGTCGATGTGGATTAAATCCACAAGCGAAATCATACTCTCAGAAAGGAGGGGGATGAGTGATCTGGCTGTGCCTCTGACTCTTGCCTTGGTTTTCGTGGCGTGTTTGCTGTGGGGGTGGCAGGGGCGTTATCCATCCCCTGGGCAGCCCCCCGCTGAGGGGACAGGCCCCTCCTGTACACGCTCCTCATCCTTTCCAGTGCGAAGGCAGCCTTCCCTGACATCGGTAGCGATTTTCTGGGCAGCCGGATGGGTGCCTTGGAGCTGTGAGAGGGAACCCATGGCCAGCTGAGCCGCAGCATCCCACCAGCCGGTGGCATGGCAGAGGGGACCCACCTCGGCCAGCGCAGCGAAATGAGCCTCCTCTTTGTGCTTCGCATGCTGCTGCTGGCAAATGTCTTAAAGCAAACCAGCTTTCACCCCAGCTTCCCAGCCGGGCCCCTTCTGCCCTCCTTGTCCTGGGCCAGGGGGTGTGGGTGGGTGCAAAGGAGCACCCGGGAAGGTCCCCTCCCCACGCGGTAGGTGCCCTCTGGGATTTCACACGCCAAACCTTGAACCAGACATGCAGTGGGGCAACCTCAGCTTTGCCACTGCTTCTTGTTCAGATAAATTCTTTAAAATATTTTGTTTGTGTGTTTCCAGCCTGCAAAGTTAATTTAAAGGGACACTGTCAAGGTTAGCAAGCTCAGAATTTGATTTGACTGGCTGTGCCTGTTTCCTAATAAGTGTTTGAAAAGTCTGCATCGTTCTATTTTTTTTTTCTTTTTTTTTTTTTTCTTCTTTCTCAAGACAAAGATATTTCTCCAGGGAAAGTATATCAAAGCTGCAGGTCTGACTTCATGGGCAATCCTGCTAAATCTGCCCAGTGTTCATACATAACAGAGGAAAAGCAAATTAGGACAAAAGCAAGTTTCCTTTTCAAGCTTTCCAAAGTAATGAGTTTATTTTAAAGTTAAAAAAAAAAAAAGCTGAACCAAGAGGAGGGTTTTATAAATGGTGTACAACTCCTCAAGCAAAACTCTTTGAAATTTAAAAACCAAACAAACGTAGCAAGTATTTGTCAGTGGATTATGGGGCACTTATTGACTCCTACAGTGGTTCCCACACTTCCCAGGGTCACTTTTAAATAGTCTCCCCTCGCATCTGCTCCAGCCCCTCCAGATATAACTGACAGATCCTGACATCCAGACTTCTCCACTGTTATTACTTGTGTGCTGGACTTATCAATTATTCAATCGATAACCTGTAAGATGCGTATCCTCCTATGTCTATTTGCAGAATTTTCCTTTTCCCCCCTGTTACTGTGATGTTGCTCAATGAAACAGAACACTGTGAAGATTTCGGGTTCTTTGCTTCTAGGTTTTTTTCAGGAATGAAATGAGGACACCTGCCTGTGTTTCAAGGGCAGCTAAGCCTCTTACTTGTCTGTGTTCTTAAGTTGTGGAGACAAATTATGTAAATATGAACCCTGAAACTTGCTCTCAATTTCAACAGGACTGTTCTTATTTTTTTGCAAATATTCCCAGGAAAGCAAAGGAAGCTGTAATACGGGCACTCAAAGAAATCTTTGCAACGCAAGGGTCCCCATCAACAGATGAATGAGTGACTGAGGCACTTAAGAGTCCTCAGCATCTGAACATCAAACTTGCATAGTCCCTCTGCAAGTGCACTAGAACTGGTCACCTTATCATCACCACTGGCTGAGGGATCAGTGATTTACTTTAAGATGCTGTGGTGTACAGATATCGCTAACAAATTAAATGCCTTCATATAAACAACATAGTGCTCAAAAAATCATTTCCCAAGTTTCAGTATATTTTTCATGTCTTTGTATCACAACCTGTGACTCTTAAAAATACTACTGCATTGCTCCTGCTGGTCAGGATGGCAAGCATGCTTTATGTTATTTATCAGGGTCAGACTCATAGTATTTTCTCTTATGTTGACATAAAATATTTCACCTCTGCAGATGCAAAACAGTGCTCCAGAACCGTTAGAAACACTGTGAAGTCACAGTGTTTCACACTTTTCATTTAGTTGAAAAGTTTCATTTCAACTAATTCTCTATTTTTCTACTTTCGAGGATAATCAAACCAGATTTAATTGTAGTTTTTCCCTCTCTTTTCTGTACACTTCAGGGTTTTTTCCCCATTCTCTCTTCCACTGCCACAACAGGGAATGCGAGAAAACACTTAAGGGGGGGGGAAGAAAAAAACAACAACAACTTTTTTTTCTGTAAAGGATTATTATTGAAACAACTTCTGCTTCAAAATGAA
This sequence comes from Ibidorhyncha struthersii, assembly GCA_013398815.1. NCBI lineage: Eukaryota > Metazoa > Chordata > Aves > Charadriiformes > Charadriidae > Ibidorhyncha > Ibidorhyncha struthersii. The sequence continues at coordinate 1,489,094 of VZSZ01008266.1, forward strand.
TTTCTTCATTTTGCTTTTGAGATCTGAACTGTTTAGTCACTGACATAGAATTTCAGCCAAACCCCATGGACTTATTTCTTCAAATTAAAGAAAGCGAAGCGCCCTCACTGGATTTCTCTATACATTTCTTGCAGCCGCTACCAGGCGTCTGTCTGCAAGTCCACTCCTGAACACCTGAGCTCACTCCAGCAGAGCTTACCATGCTGTTTCTCCCTGTATAGGTGTGCAGGTGAGCTGTGTGGCGGCCCTGCAGCCCCCCGCATCCTCCCGCAGCATCCCCCGCATCCTCCCACAGCATCCCCTGGCCCCGCAGCATC
>VZSZ01008266.1:1489999-1515884 GCA_013398815.1 Ibidorhyncha struthersii
GCATCCCCCGCAGCCCCCGCCTCCTCCCGCGCCCCCCCGCAGCAGCCCCCGGGCGGGCGGGAGCTGTCCAGCAAGGGCCGAGGCGCCTCCCGGCACGGAGCGGCTTCTCCACCAGCCAGAAGAGCCAGTTTTGCCCCCAAACCCAACAAAAATGCCACTTTGCTCTTTTATACCAGGCAAAATCAGGGGACTGTTTGTTTTCATCGCCTGTGAATTTTACAGAGCTGCATCAGCTGCCAAAGCAAGGAGCTGTGTGAGGGAAATGGTGTGTGATGAGTCACCCTCTGCTCTATGAGCATAAACACGCACGCAGGCACGTACGTTTACAGCCGCGGTGTTTGTGCTGAGCAAACGTACCGCAGCCCATGCTGCCCTGGCTTCAGCTGCAGGGTGATGCCTCTCACACATTAAACCCTTCCTGAAAAGGAAGGGTTCACCTGCACAGGCCACCACGGGAAATACGGTTCTGTTTACCTTTCTGTAAAACGCTGTGTAATCATATTATAGGTTTTTAAAGGCTTCATGCTGTCACACATGTTAAATGACTATCTGAAGAAACTCAATCTCTTCCTGCAGGTTTTTCTCGAGTCTCTTTTTTCCCCAAAAAGCTGTCCTAGGTTTTAGGTCCCATTCCACCTTACCTCCCACTGGTAAGCCATTAAGCTTAAGACCAAAATGCAACACACCTGCAGCACTTATTGTGTAAAAAGATAAGAGATAACTATATATAAGGGATCAATTATTTGGCTATAATTCAGTAAAGTCCTGAGTCATGCACCGAAATTTAAATGTACATGTTGTCTTTGGATCACTTATGCGTTTAAAGTTGGGCACACGCGTAAGCAGTTTGTTGAACCAGGGCCTAAAATGGCATGCTATTGCTCGGTATAAATTATACTTTGAAGCTCATTCTAGAGCACCATGGTAAAATAAATCTTTATCTTAGGTACTTAGTACTAATGAAAAACAATATTATCGGTACTTTTCCTATAGCAATTCACTTAAAGAGAAATGTTGTACAATTACAGAGAATGGCTAACCATGCTTCTTGATCAACCTGATAATTAATAGGAATAGAGAAAAAGCCCTGTATTTCTGAGTGCTGATCAGGCAGCAAAGGCACTCCAAACATCTGAAGAAAAAACAGTTTGTTAATTGCTGTCTAGACAGTTTATTGCTGCAATAAGATCAAAACACAGAATACTGAGGTTTGTGGTATGAATCATGCAGACTAAACAATTGTTTTATTGCATTTACAGAGCACTTGATTTATAACGCAGTCAGCTTGGTAATAAAATTCCTCCATTGTATATCCTGAATAATTTCACCTCTTTTCACATCTCTCTGGTTTAATTCCATATCAAGATGTTTTAAAAATGTCCGGATGGAGGGGGGATTACTGTCGTGTATATACAAAGTTACTTATCTCGGGTCTCTGCTATATCATCACTGAGCATAGAGCATTCAGCTGAGCCTTGATCAGCTGATGGTATTGTGGATATGCTGAAGAACAGATTTATTGGGCTGCCGTCTGCAGTGAGTGCGCTAGAGGAAAAGTAAGGCTGTCCCATTGCAGGAGGTCTCATTCCACTTCATATTCAGCCAAAAGGGATCAATCAGGCAAGTGACTTTTTTTTAAAAAAACTTTATTACTCCACAAAACTTTTTTTTACTGGGAAGAGAGATTCATGTGTCCACTTCTGTGGGTATCTCTGAGGTTTAAGGGGATTTTTTCTGGGAACCAAGAAACTTTTGGGATGATGGAAATTCCTCTTGTCTTTATTGAGTGCTGAGCTGGCTAAGGGAATAGTTGCATGAAATCTGAGTCTGTGCAAAGTGCCAACTTTCCCTGGGAGCATACAGTGGTGTTGCCTATGTCTTTATATAAAACAAGTTTGTGTGTTTGTTTTTTAAATTTCCTAGTTTTGACCAATTATGATCATTCCAATATCCATGAAGAGCAAAGAAATATTGGATCAGATTGTAGTTCTGGAGCAAAACCAAACCAGAGATCTAAATCTCAAGAATTCTAACTTCACAGATTACAGATTGCCATCCTGGTCCCGTTGAGTACAGTGGAAATGTTGCCACTGACTTCACTGGGTCACCATCGCACCTACAAATTTAGTGAAGTGTTTGTTGGTAAATGTGACAGTGCTGGGGTAAAGCAGGATGATATTTCTCACTTTATAAATGTCTGTTTACATAAGATTTTGAAGTAAAAGCTGTTTGGGTAAGTTTAGATAACTATCTTTGACTCAATGCNCAGGGTAATCCCCTGACTAAGAAGATCTGTACTGTCTCATTGTAGTATCTTAACTTGAATACTGTAGCCGTATTTCAAGTTAAGCTCTTTAAAAGGGCAGGCCTAACAGGCCTGACTGGTAAATTATGTCTGAAGCAGAGGTATCTTTGCATATATCCACGCTTGGCTTTACCAGTAAAAGTTGATATTCCTGATGGTCAAATGAAATTACTTCTAAAATAGCACTAGGTCTGTATCAAGACTGTTCCACCCACAAAGCTGCTCTATGGACTCTTCATTATCTCCTGGTACAAACTTCACTGCAGAGAAATGACAGAAAATTTAACTCCAGTCCAAATTTTTACTCCTGCTGCCCACCTGCATGGTGTGTGCAAATCAGTCCTGGCGCTCTCAAATCTCCCAGTATTACATTGCCTGTCTGCCTTGTAATTCCTCTTGCAGCTCTGCAGGAGACCCGAGTGGCTCTGTTTCAAGCTGCATCTGGAGCTCCAGGTTCCGCCTAGGGCAGAACTAATCTTCCCGAATGGCCAGAGCACACGAGGAGCCGAATTTGCAGGGGAGAGGTGGACCCTGAGAAGTGCAGAGGCAGGAGTGCGTTGCAGAGGAAGAGCACTGAAGGCAGGAGCCAAGGGGAGTAAAGGGGGACTCCGGCTACCAACCCGGACAGTGTCTGTCTTGTGACTGATCCTACAGGTTTTCTGCTTCTGGGAAGCAGGAGTCCCTGGAACACACTCAGATGAGGAGCCCAGCCTGAGGCTGGGGGTTCAGCTGATGCGCTTTCAAGAGACCCACAGGTTCTTGGAGACCCGGACAAACTCAGACACACGAGCCAGTGAAGGAGGGAAAGACATTCAGGTAGATACTATGTTCCCAGGAATACCACCTCCACAGGCGTCTTGTCTGTCTTCTCTAAATGACAGAGAAACAAATATAAGCAGAGAATGAGGAAGTGCCTTTTTTTAATAGCTGGTTTATTAAAAAAAATAAATAGTGATAGTCTTAGACAAAAGCAAATACTAAAAGCCACCATGATAGGGCAGGGCAAGACAGGCAAATGGGCTTCTAGCAGCATAAATCAATGCCTTGTGAACTGAAAGATGCTGAAAATAATACCTGAGATATAAGCAGAATTTAGTAATCTTGTAAGCAATCCAGGAACTGATCATTTAGACCTAGAGAGTTTCATTAATAAAATTGTAAAGTAAACCCGTAAGGTTGATGTCAATAATGCAGAGCTATAATTTTCCAGTTTTGAAAGTCCAGATATATTATTTGGTTATTTTCTAACAAACAAGAGAATCTGTTGCTGCCTGAGAGGATTTGGCATTAAATTAGCTGGTGTAAATAGAAGCAAAAGCTCTTTTCAGAGTCCAGCTTCTACACAGGTGTTTCTTAAAGCCGAGTAAATATTTCTGGAAAGGGTGCCTTGGTTTTGTGTGTCAGGACACTGGCCCTCACCGCTCCAGCTGCCAGAGCTTTTTGATACCATTTCAGAAAGCTTTCTCCTCTGGATCTCCAGTGTTTCACACGTAACGTTATGTCAGTCACCAGCATGTTAAGCAAAATTTGTGGTACCATTCCTGCATGTGCTGCCCAAGATGCTCTAGAGTCCATCCCCTACTGCAGAGGACCTACCAGGGAGCTCTTACCCACCCCACTACAAGTGGCCAAGAGTCAAGGTATTCTTATGAATAACTTTAAGATAAAATTATGGGAATTTGTTTTGCCCACTTTTCAGTCTAATTTTGGCTTACTCATCCCTGATGGCTTTGAGTGTGTTATTCTAGAGAACCGCTTCCCCCACCTGCTCAGAGTGTGAACCCAGGCAGGAGGGCAGCACAGATGATGCGTCCTCCGGTCCAAAAGTGTCCTCAGGACAAAAGAGCAGAGGAATTTATGGTGAGGAAAGGCAGAGTGAGAGAAGGATTATGTCTAGGGAAAGGCACCAAAATGTTGTAGATACTGTGAGCAACAAATGTAGGTGCTGAAAGGCATTATGGACCAAAGACCCAGGGAGTTATAGCGCGTGACAGCCAATGCTCCTCCAGCAAAGCACCTTCTCTCCCATCAGTGCAACGTAAGCTGTTACAAGCACACGTACTCGGGGGCAATCAGCCCTTCGTGCTTTCTTTTACACAGCTTTAAATGCTGTTAGAAGTATTTCTGTCGTTTATTGCTACTCAATAAAGTTTTATCTTGTGAAAGTCATGATTTATTTACTCCATCTCGCAGAACAGACATGTGCGCTCTCCCACATCAGCACCCCTTTACCTGATTCATAAAATGTGTTAACAATTCATTTAAAATTCATATACAAGCCAAGTACAGTTCCTTCACAAAGCTGCACCGAGTAATATAAAGCAGCACGCGCCCTGACATATGGCACACTGTCAGCGTACGCTCTTAAGGTCTCCCTCAGCTCTAAGTACTTTACTGTGCTTTTGTAATTGCTCTTGTGCCCAGCCACTCAAACAGCATCTTTCCATTTTCCGGTAAGCAGCGAGTTTTTGCTCATTTCCCCTCTCGGAGACCAGGAAAACACAGATTGTGAGAACAGTTGGATTAGAGTGGGACTGGTCAAGAGTTTATCTCCAGCCTTTCAGGTTATCAACTGCCTGTTTAACAGGGGGCTTTCACCTGCTCAGACAAGATGCAGCTTTTTGCTGGTCTACGTGCGAGTTACGCAAGCAAAAAGGTAAGGTGAGAATCAAAACGAGGGTTTCTATTCCTGCGTGGTCTTCTGGGAAAATCATCTTTGCCTGTAGCTCTTCCAACAGTCCTCCTTCTGAAAGGTGCAATCATCATGTGGCTTCAGTGACCTTTTACTAATGGCTGTGAAATATCTCTGCTTATTCCCTTGCCCCGGTATACCCAGTTTTACTGCAGCATACCTGCTCGCAGCACTGATATTTTCATTTTCCAGCACCAAATGACCCCGGCTCTGAACCTGACCCAGGAACATCTCGCCTCCAGTCTCCTCGCAGCAAGATGCCCCACTTTCAGCATCGTCCAGGCAAAGAAGACTTATGGGAACACAACCTGAGATTTCATCACCCTCTGCTATCTCACAATATCTGCATAATTTCTGACCCAAAAAGATAAGAGGGATCTGCAGCGTGCTTTTTCGTTCTATTCCTATTTTAACAGGGCCATGGACTGGGAAAGACAGCCTGATGTTTCTGAATTCCAGAGGGAAAACTATTGGCAATTTTGTGCTGACCTAAACAGTAATGATACAATTTTGGGGTGTGGACAGGACCCAAGTGTGTGCTTCAGGCCCTATCTGTCCTTCAAAAGAGCACCCAGCCGGCTCTGCTCCGTGTGAAGTTGGGAAGAGTCCTTGCTGCATTCCTCACAATGTTGCTACACACATTTGTGCAATATTTGGCTTATTTGTGCAACATAATTAATGAAACATGTCTCATTGGCACCAGCATCCCTAGGGACCCTAAAGCAAATGGGAGCCTTTGAAGCCTTGAAGGATCTTAAAAGCAGAAAATATTTACCACAAGTTTATTAAACCAAGCTTTACTGGTAATAAATTAGCAGTCTGTAGACATGCCCTTTTCTTAGGGATCTGACATTAATCTTTTAGAAAAATACAGTAACGAGTCACAATTTTCATAGCACCTTTCAATCTTTCCACTCACAAGCTGTCGATGCACTTTGCTACCAAAACCTCTAAGTTTGGTACAGTGTCCCTTCTTAAGGCAGTTCCTCCGGAGAGAACAGCGATGAGTCGAGGGACTCCTGTCCATACGCAATTCTCAGAAAGTCCATGAAAGACATCAAGCCTTATAGAGCGCTTACAGGCACATGTGAGCAAAACCCCAGGCATGACACCATCGTGTTATTCCTTTTCCCATAGCCGCTGATCCATGACGCTGGAAGTATTTTAAAGACATTGGCCCAGAGTCTCAGTAATTGAGCACGGGGTGGCTGATATGTCCGTTCTGTCCCTGCATCTGCAGTTTAGGTTATGTGGTCTTACCGTGCTGTTTCAAAACCACAAAACACTGGAGGGGGAGTGTTTACAGATTTGCACATCCCATACACTGCACCATTGTACGGTAAATTATATTGGAGCCTCTCCTGAGCTCATTAACAAAAGCCCATTGTTTGAGGGTGTTATATATCCCATGTGCTCAGCCCGGGAGTTATGAAGTGTTGGCGAGTTTGCATAAGAATCGCTTTCTGGTGTTTCTGTTTGGATTTTTAATGGCATTTGTGCAGGTGCGCAACTTGAAAAGGGGCTCTCTTCTCGTTCTACAGGATTGTTACAAAATTCAGCTGGAGCAACAGCCGTTCCCAGCAATGCTTGATTTTTAGCAGTGATCTCAAAAAATTTTGTCACAACGCGTAGTATTACTCAGTTTTATTTATTAAGGGTGTGTTTGAATACCTTTGCATTAAATAGGGATGTAGGTGGGAGACAGCTGGTACGGTTCAGAGAGGGCTAAATCAAGGCCAAGGCAATTGCACTTGAGGATGCGTGCCAATATTAATGAGTTTATCTTTCCAGTGTAAATGCTGTCTTAAGTTAATAAACGGTTAAGTTTTATTGCAGGATCAAGCCTTATGTGCCAGGGAGTATATTCCTCATGGTATTTGATGTAACCTGATAATTATTCTAAAGGTCTAAATCCTGTGGACTGAACTGTGGCATCTGTGACTGCGGCTTCATGGCAGAAAGGGCTCAGTGACCGAAGGGGCTCAGAGTATTCTTGACCCATTACACCTTTCCCAGTTCCCATCCTGAGCTGGCTCTCCATCTTTTGGGGTGGGTTTTTGTGTGTGTGTGTGTGTGTTTAAGCTGGATCAGTTCCCTGAACTGAATCACCCACTGATTTCACAACCAGATGTGCCTGCACAGGAAGGACTGTGGTGCATGGAAGAAGAAATGTGGAGGGAGTCCTGGACTGTTGGGAACCACAATTGCCTCAAAACTCGCCTTAACATGAATCCGCAGATAAGGTTAGTCATAGCCTGCAACGTGCAGCTGATGACCGACCCCATGGGAGAATCGCTTCCCAGCAGCATTGTGCAAGGGGCTCATGCTCTTGTCTTCCTAAATCCTGGAGGGTTGAAGCTTATTTGTACAACAAACAAGGCCCGGTTGGAGTTTACCATGCAGAATTGTCCCTCTCTAATATAATTCAGCTGTGTATGTGTTTCATTGCAAAGAAAATATAGCTATGACTTCTTCTAGGTTCCTTCATCAGTGCCCATTACATTAGTGCTAAACGTTCATTTGACTTATACGAGTTAAAAGAAGTGCATCGGGCAGGATTCTGAATAAATGCAAATTAGAGGTGAATCATCTAAAATATTTGGAGTTACAGGCACAAGCGGGATCCGAGTCAAGCCACTTGTCCCAGTTTCTGTCACACAAACACTAACCCTTTATAAATCATTAATTTCCAGCCTGTTTATTATCCAGGGGAAGTAACAAAACAGTAGTATCACATAACACATCCTAAGAATGCCTTGCTCATTTTAAGAGCAAATAAAACTAAATAGCACCAAGTTGTTAGTGATGCAGCCTACAAGACCAAGCAGAAACACAAAAAGGGGACCTTAATCAGGCTCAGGCCACAAAATAAACAGGGGAACAGGTTAAAAAAAAAAAAAGAAAACAAAAAGGTTGGACGAGTGACTTCACATGGACTATCTTCACATAGATATTCTTTGTTTACTACCGCGTGGAAATTGTTTCTGCTCGTTACGTGGTGGGGCTTTCACTGGGGACGCCGCAGCAGCGCTATTAGAGTGGGAATGGTTTCCACAGCTGCTGCTACTGTTACGCTGTGCCGCCTTTCTCACAGGAATAATCTAACACTTACCCACAGGCAGAGAACAGAGCAGAGCCACCGTTTCAAAAAATAATCATCAAAATTAATTACTTCATCAAGAAAGCAAACTTTTTGCTGTTTTGTTAGTATGGCCCCTCCTCTAATGTGTTTGTCATGTGTCGCCCAGGAGCCTCTTGTGATGAGGTAAGGAAATTAATTCGTGTCTGAAGATGAGGCAAAGAGCGAGTGCAGTGTTTCTCTTTGCTATAACTTCACTGAAGTTCACCTTTCCGCGCAGCACCAGCTCCAGGGGCGCAGAGCAGATCCTGCCGTGGGGAGAGGATGCTACAACCTGCAGACGCCGCCAAGGCACAAAAAGTCAATCGTAATCCAAAATATCGTGACAGAGTTGCAAGCAGGAAGATGAGAGCTAGATAAAATAGCTGGAAATTTTAATTTATTTTGTAACCTTTCAATGGACAGTGCTGACAGCTGAGAAACGCACAGTTATTTATCCCTCTCCAATACAGCAATGCCAGAAACAGGACTGTTTCAGTACCGTCCAACCTCAGCAGCGCAAAACATATTGGCTTTTTGTCAATTTAGCTTTAATCACTTCCCACTTTCACTAGTAAAAAGTCCTTTTCTGGCCAATACTACTGTGTTTATATTGAGCTGGCTTCTTTGCTGGCCTTATTTGTCAGTAAAGTATTGTACTTCTGAAAGTGATGTTAGCAAAACTGCAATCCAGGCTTCCCGTACTATTTTGGTCCAGATGTTATTTATTTTAATCTGTGAAGGTTCCAAAATACTATATATTTACAGTTGCCTTTAAAGTTATTGTTAGTTACAAAATATTAGAAACATAGTTTCATCTATAAAATGCATAATTAAATTAATCTTTACCATACTTATTTTACATCACACAGGAAACATTTTCGTCTGATGAATACCGCGGACATGTAATTAGTACTTTATACCATAAACTAGATTACAACTTACACTGTCTACCGTGGCTCCAAAAATCCTTGCAGATTTTAATTCAATTGCTGCACTTTATCTGGATGAAAGCATTTGAATTCAATTATTATTATTCAGTGCGGGTTTGTGCCTTTATAGAGGTTAGATGTGGTAGTAGTTTTAAAACAGAAGTTTAGTGGAAGTCTCAAATTAGGCTTTTGCATCTATGTTTAGGCATCTACCAGATTTTAAATGCTGAACATATGATTTTTCTAGCTGAGGTTTGCCTAAGTTAGGGTTTAATGGGAATCAAGACTGGAAGATAAAAGTAAGGGAAAACTAATTTTGAGGTATTTCTGAATTTCAATGGGAATTGGGCACCTGACCTGCTCAGACTCTTTGAAAGCCCTCTTACGTGCCTGTCCGTACCTTTCAATGCCTAAATACCTTTCAAAATCTGTCAGGACACTTTGGGTAGTGTTTAACAGTACAGTCAATAAAATCTCCTTGTTCTCTTTGATTTGTTCTTTCCACTGCCTGAGAAAAATTTAGATATTTTTGGCACCAAAACGTCCCTTGAGGTAGATCTGTCCTTTTAATTTTAGCTGAAGATAAATTGGATGTGGTTGCAACTCAAAGACGTTTTAAAAATGGGATCCTGGAATCAGCTGCGTGCTTCTATATTTAGGCATCTCCCAGATTTAAACACCCAACGCCTGGTCGGGGGGATTGATCCTCTGCGGTTCCTCGCTCCAGCCGAGGGCTCCGCCGGGCGCGCAGCCTGCGCAGGGGCTGCTGCAGCAAGCAGAGGCAGGCCATTTATTCTCCTATTACAGAGCCGTTCCTGTGTTTATACCATCTTGTTTAGCTTACTCCTAATGCACATCCTAAGACGTACCTCTAATACACATCCTAAGACATGTTTATGAAAATTCTTTATAAGCAAAATATTTTACTTCCATTGAGTAAGTTCAGATACAGAACAGCCTCAGCGCTACGGGCCGGTTCCACTGCACTCTTGCTCTCTCCCTGTTCATCTTTTATTTAAAAATTCACCCTTCAGCCCACCCACATTACCACAGCAAGACCCAATAATTGTAACATACGGATTCTCGGCCAATCTTGTGCCGCTCTTGCTAACATGTTTGCAAGCAGCAATTCTTCTTCAGAAGATTAAATACTACTTAGAGCTGCAGAAGGTAAGTTGTGAGCTGGAGAATGAGCTTGGAGAATGGGGTTTGGACTAATTTTGGGGTTTAATTCTTTAAACACTTCTTCAGAGCACATACTGTATCCCTTTATGAAGCACATATTCCCAAGGTGTGATCCTCCACCGTCTGCTAATTGGGAAACCCGTTACATCAAATGGGCTCGAATCAACAGGATCATTGAAGTGGCTAAACATCAAAACCATGCCTTGGTCTTGAAAAGATTTTTAACATTTTCAGAGACCGCTGACTCGGTTTGCGCGTGCTCAGCACTTCTGAAAATCAGGCAAGAAGCTTTTAAAGATTAAACAATAGCTCGACTCCAGCAGGAAGTAAAATCATTTAAAATTTGAAGAGAGACACATAAAAAGGGGACATGACATTCAAGAGATATTTTATTATATTAGACAGCAAATTCATAGGAAATGCTTTTTCAGTGAAGTGATTTATTGCACTGTGAGAGTCATGGCCACCGAGACAAGGATTTTAAAAGTTTCGTGCACAGACTGGATGACAGGACTATCTTTGTTTAACTGTTATTGCTAATGGCATTTCTGCAAGGGTGGTTTAACCTCAGGCTTCAGGGTCTAATCTCTACTCTGATTTTCAGGTCAAGATGAAACCTAATGTGGTGTCTGATTATCTTGCATGGTCTTTTACACCATCTTCCCTGAGCATCAAATGACGTCCAGTACCAAAAGTGGCTATTGAATGAGATAGGCACCTTCTCCTCCCCCTCATTTAGTCCCACACAGTAATTTCTGCTGTGCTAAAATCACGTTTTGGTGTTGAGACACTGCAGGAAGGGTACTGTGCAAATGCCCTGCAGAGAGATTCTGTCTCTGGAAGACGGAGATGATGAGGTCTACAAGCACAGCAATAACCAGCTACTTAGATAAGTTTTCTTCCCTGGATGCCAGTGATTTGCCCCCAGAGTCTGACTGCACACAGGCCCGATCCCACATGCCCTAATCTCAGATTCATCAGGATTCAGGTGAGTGCCACTTCCACGCCGCTGAACTCAGCATTATTTATGTTTAGTCTTTCCTTGGGGGGTAGGGGGGAAGTGAAAATATTTTACTAGCTTTTTAAACTCATAAATATAACGAATCAAGGGCAATTTGGCAAATCTGTTTTATGGCTAGAGGCCCAACTTGGATCTGCCCACTTAGTTAAACTCAATCTTGCTGAGGCATCTTTCTACCTCTGAAGAGTCTATCACTTGGAGCCAATCAATCACGGTGACGTCCCGTCCTTCCCCAGCCCTAGAATGTATGTTTCTTTTTATTTGCCCATTACTTCACTTCCTGCCATCTATCTCCCTTGAGATTTTGTTTCCTTATTTTTAATACCTCTTCCAAGTTGTATCTCCACAATCTATTTACCCGCTGTGATCATCAGACTAAAACCAGAAAGAGACTGAAGCTCGTATTCCCAGCAGGCTGAAATCTGATTTCCCGTGCCATTTTATTCACATATTGTTGATAGTATCTGGAATATGCACTGGGTTTGGATAAATAAATTTCACGTAAGAGTGAGATAAATACAGCATTATGCCTCACAGGTATTCAGACAAAAAAAAAAAAAAAGAAAACACAGAAAAAACAGATTGGCTTCAATTACCCCAATAGCTCCAAAATTATCTTAAAGTCCTCTGAGATTTATACATATATATACACAGGCACACACTGGATATATAAAAATACTGGAGAGACATATATACTGGAAATATATATACACTTTTATTTTTATATATATATATAAATACAGGAGACATATATACTAGAAATGTTCTGTTTACTTTCTGGGGGTTTGTGACCTTAGAGTGAACCCCACAGAGACCCCACATTTTCAAGCTTTTCTTTATTATCACATGTTTTAAGATTACTTTACAGATCCGCAGAAGAAAAGCTTCTCTTACAACCATTTGTTTCTCTAGCAACTTCAGTTCTAAATGAAACATCGAATATCGTGGGAGTTAGTAACCTGAAACCGAACAGTTTGTATCAAGAAACCTCTTGATATGAACATTCAGTGCTCTGAATAGTACTCATTCATTTTCAGAAGTGCCATCAGCCGGCCATGTAATAGTAGGTTCCCAAAATTATGGAAGTTTGCATAAATATCTCCTCAAACAGGCACTATTTAATGAAAACCTTTTTCCTCTTTTTTTGCGCCTGCATGGATGGAACTTCCATCATATTTCACAGATAACACATAATTACACGTAAGGCTTGGCTAAATAAAATCAGTTTTTCTTCAATAAATGTTGAAAGCAGGAGGTCAGGTAGAAGAGAAGTTGGTGGGGCACCAGGAGCCAGAACCTCAGCTGCTCCCCATTGCACCACTGCTGTCGGAACCCATTTATACCCACCCCATCGCACCGGAGCTCCTGGCTGTGCCTGGGGAACAAGCCAAAGGCTTGGAGGACACAGGTGGGAGGAGATGTTGTTCCCTGGCTATGGAGTAATGGCACAAAAGAAGAGCTAGATGTCCCGCTGTTTAGGATTTACAAAGACTAAACAGGTGAATTTATGGATGACTTTGTCCTTCCCCTCTTGTATTAGAGTCGCATGCTTTGGCTGGGTGCTAGTGAGCGGGTAAATCAGCACCTTCAGGATTTCTCACTGGTGCAAATTCATTGCAGAACCACGGCAGAAATTGGAGGGGAGGCTGCAACACCCCCATGGGACTAGCAAACTTGGTGTTTGTGCTGTAACGTGATCAAGCCTTTCCTTGTTTCGTGAAATTTCAAGTCCTCCCTAAGTCTTTATCTACGTGAAGCCTTATTTTGGAGTCAGTGCTCCCGATTAACTCTCCCTAGATACCTAAACGATTGAAAAGCTGCTTAACCTTGGCGAACACCCCTAGTAATTCACTGCAAAGGTGTGTCGGGGGGGGAGCAGGGTATTTTAAAAAGAAAAAAGTTATGCCCATACTATGCAACTCTATGCCTTGAGGTAAATCCACCCAAGCCTAGGAAACCGTATCCTGCGTTACCCATCCAGAGTCTCTTCCGAGAGGCTGTTTGTTTGCGTATGGCTGCCCCAGGCTATTGCAGCAAAATTCCTTGTGCTGAAGCAACTCCATTCATACAGGCAGGGCCAGAAATAACGCACAACGCGCAGCTCATCAGTATTAGCCAATAGCTGCAGATGCAAACTCCACCCAATCTGAACTCAGCTCTCTTCACGTACCACCAGAGGACTAGAATGTAAAATACAGCGCAACAAAGCCGGAAGGAGAAACTCCCATAGTTTATGTTTACACCATGCATCCAACAGACCTCCCCCTCTTCTGGGAGAGTTACAGAATGCATTAATTGAGCTTCAGGGTGGCTGATAATTACATAATTGCAGACTAATTTCGCCTTTCTGAGCGGTGAAGTTACATTAGTGGCAAGAGGATCTTGCGCAGCCTTCTCAAAAGTAGAAATCGCTCCTGAACACAGCAGACCTGATCCTGCCCTATCCAAGGCCATGTTGGTGCGAACCTAATAAAAAGGAGATAACTAGGTGGTGCAGGTACTGCGGCTGGCAGGAGGCCGTAGCCCACAGCCGGCGTGGTCCAGCCCCACGTGCCTCCCTTCCTCGCTGCATGGACCTACAGGTGTTTTTTTGTGGCTGTGGTCTGAGGAAATGATCCAGCTGAACTAGCTGAACCCTTTTTTACTGGGTTATTTCTGAGCCGGCGCAGCATAGAAAGAACAAAAGAGAGGTGGGAGCACAGGCTGGTTTAGCCATGATGCTGTTTGGTGCTGATACTCAAATGCCATCAAGCTACACAGGGAGACTTTGGCTCTGTGAACGTGAAAACCCCGTCTAAAGATTTGGTGCTACCATCCTTCTTCTTCCCATCCCTGGCTGGAAATAGAGACGGCGGGAAGTACGTATTTTGGCTCATCCCAAACTGTAACTTCACCCTGAGAGAAAACACCAGGTCTCCTGATTGCAAGTCACTTGGGCTTTGTCATTTTCAGTGTTGAGTCCTGAGCATGCTGCTGGCCCAAAATAAATAGCAGGGGGGCAATGAGGGTGATAGACTGCTCCCTGATTGTTGTCGGTGGTGACACTGTTTCTGAGACAGGTATTAGTATTCAAAATTCAAGCCATTCTGCCTTGATTTCACCATTACTCACACTGAGGTCAGACAAGCGCTCTCTTATAAAGCCTGGCCGGGAGAACCGGTGTTCGGTGTTTCGTATACAGCGGGTGAGGATGTGCCACCTCGGCACTGAGTTCTTCTGTCACTATGTCACACGGAGGTAACACCCTGCACCTTGATGACGCATGATCGGTCTTTCAATCCCCCAGGCAATAACTTTATACCTTCTTTGACATGACTGTAGGGATGATAAATATACATGCGTTTCTTAAGGTTACTTCAGCTGGTCTCTGAAGGCCTGAGTTCTTCCTAGTCTTTTGCTTTTTCTAAAATAATAAAAAAGATTTGTCCGCCATCTTAAAACCTATCGGGAGGCCTATAGATTCAGACTCAAATTACAACTTGAAAAGGTTTGAAGGAAACAAGCCTGCGAATGTATTTAGTGTATGAAGAATGATTTTCTAAAAAACATACAAGATGTTCTATTTCACCTAATTCTCTGTATTGATTTCTGTGGCATCATCTTCTTCCTTCTCTTTTTCCTCTTCTAATGCATTTCTATTTCTTCCAAACACACAAAGAACTATTTCTTTTACAAAACAGAACAAAGAAGTTTTCCTTCCCAATCAGTAATTTCGTTTTCTTTTGTAATTGTAAAAAGAAACTCCTGAAAAATCAATATATTGTTGCCAAGTCATACACAATCGGGAATGGAGCAAGCTTAGTAAATAAAGGAAATTGCAATTTTTTCCTCCCTTTGGTCACCCTTTAGTACACTCAAGGTGACTGCCAATCTGTGCAGTGCTTCTGCTTTGCTCCCCCACCCCATCTATCCTCCCCTCCTCCCCCCCGAAAATTTAAAAGTTAATCTCGGAGATGAAAAGAGAAGTTTGAAAAGAATTGTTCTTGCAGTCAAAATTCCTGATGTCCTAAATTGCAGCAACCCCCATCCCGAAGTGATTGGCCCCTTAAAGTAATCTGACCCCTCTCAATTAACTAGCACAGAGATAAAGATTGCTCATGCTAAAGTTGTCACATAACACCAGGCTTAGAAATTGGAAAATCTTGAGTAAAAGACAGATACCTGCTCAGCTGTATCAATAGTTTCAATGTACATCAATATTTGGATACAGTTTACTCTCTTGATGTGCAAAACTGAGTGCATTTATGCACCTAAACCTAACAAGAAGGGCTTCTTGTTGAATAACTGCTTTAATTAAAATGTATAAGAGACCATTCACTAGCTGAAGCTTTAAGAGAGCTGGGACCTGCGTTGCTTTTTTCAAGGCACAACTGTCATCTGCAAAACATACACATGGAGTTTTGAAGCTCAGATGTGAGCTGCTTACAAATCCGAGAGAGGCAGAAAAAGATGTTTTACTGACTTGATTTGCACCTGCAATTAGACACACAGGCTAGGCTAATTTACACTGAAACTTAATTGCAAGCATAAATCTTGTGTATACAAATGACATATAAATAAAACCTCTCCTAGATAGCCATGATTTGTTACGCAAAGGAGCCAAAAGTCCCATATCTCCTTTTTTTCATGGTTGTAGGTCTCGCTTTGGGACACAGAATTACTTTAATGCATTTGTCTTCTTCCCTGAAAATACCTAACTGTGGGATGTCAAAAAAATAAATCAGGATCCAATTTGTCTTGGAGTACCTTTAAACAGAGACGCTGGTAACAATTAATCAGCAAAAAGAGTGTGAGGAAACACAAGCACGTGGCTCACAATTTATTAACTGTAATTCCAGCTTGTTTGAGCATCCTGTAAAGGCGCTTTGTTGGTCTTGCATTTTTGCGTAGGGACTCAGGACTGAGTATTATAAGGAATGGGTCAAGGGATTATAGATTTGCTGAGGCCATTTTTATCTTCTAAACAATATTGCATGTCTAGAAGGCACTTTGAGACTCCAGGGGTGAGTGGTATACAACTGGACCAGCGTTCTTTACATGAGTGGCAAGTTTTTGATGATGAAGCCTAAAGGAGAAGGTAAAAAAAGGGAACATCCAAAAGAGAAAAAAAAAGCAACCCAAGTTGGGTGAAAATACCTCTCACGTAGCATATTTCCATACCAGCTTGAATGTTTGGGGGACTTTGAGGAGCATGTATAAGGAGACCAAATAGAGCTAAGAGGCTGAAGGCTCAAGAGACCTAAAATCATTTCATGCCTGGAGCAGAATGGACCATCTGAATGATGTTGATATCTTTACAGAGACTTAAACAAGACTAGATATTTTGACGGTTGAATTTGAATTTCATTTTGTCACATGGCTGGTCAATTAAGAGGCTGCTAGAATTGTTTTCTTTCTCTTCCACAAAATGTAATCTCTAGGTTTTTGCTACTTGAGCCTGCTGTTATTCTGAGAAGCCTGTTTATGGTGTGACCTACTTAACCAGAGCTCTGGTGGCTGGAGGCTCAGAGTAATGCAAAGACTAAAGGCCACAAACAGGAAAAGATATCATATGAAAAAAAAAAGTTTTCAGGCTTTTGTCCTTTACATGCTGCAAGGTGTCAAGCACTGAACCAGCGCCGAGACCATTGTTCAACCAACTGCTCTTTTCAAATGGAAATGTCTGCAAAAGCCATGTCAGCAAAAGGAATTCTTTGCTTAAACTGTGGCTCCTAGCTTATATCCTACAATAAAACCTGAGGCCTGTTAGTCCATTCTTTGGACTTGTTACTAGGTTTTAAAGCTCCTTTCAGGCACAGTTTTAGCCTAATCTGGCTGTATCACTAGCACAGGCAAGATTATGAAGCTGCAAGGTTATGTTGCCTTTGACTTGGGGATGTATGTCAAAAGTCTGGTTTATAGTTTCAACCAGTGCAATTGTCTTTTTAAAAATATCTTTCTGCAGAAGGCACTTGAGCAACGCAGGACTAGCTACATCCACACAGGAAACAGGATCAAGGATTTCCAAAGGTCTGTTGATTTTTCAGCTTTCATGCTCGAAGATATATTTCCTTTGAAGTGTCTCAAATAGGGTAGTACCCAATTATATTTGTAATCCCAATCTAATTCAATCAGGGACTCCAATTATAGCTGATCTGTCTCTTAATCTAGTTAAAGTCTGTAGAGTAGACTGCACCTTAGCTAACATAACTGAATTAACATTCAAGCTGTTGAACACTTGTAATCAGGGATAACCAAGTTACAGCCAGAACTAGCTGGAAAGTGGGAGGTTTGCAAGGGAAACGGGCTGATCTTCGTTTAGTGTCCAAACCCTGCATCAGTCCTCCTTGCAGCTAACTCTCTGCCAAGCTTCTAATCACTAAGGGCCTTGAAAAGTATTTTTGGGCTGAGACAAATAAAACTATTTTAGCTTTATCTAGTTGTTTTCTTCCTCTCTAACGCTTCACTCCAGCTCCCCCAGCAGTGGGCTCAGGAGCACTAATGCAGCGCCACTTTCATCTTTTCACCTCGCGACTCTCTGCAGCGCGTGGCCCAGCGGCTGCTCAGCATCTTACCTGCTTGTTGTGTGGCCACGGCACATCTGGAGCAACCAGGCAGACACCCAGGCCTCGCACAAATCCTCCCTCACCTGCACACCTCCACGAGAAAGCCTCACCCCAAGAGCCTCCGTGCTCTTGAGTGGACGGTGCGCATCGAGGGGACAGCAGGTAGACGACCTGGCACACGTGGGAACACACGGGTATGGTGCATCGTTTACACTACTAGAGGGAATAATCAGACAGCGTTAAGGGTCTTGTAGGTATAAAAGCAGACAGATTGTAAAAGAGCTGTCAGGGGATCTTTACAGCCGGCGATAGCCCTGCTAGCCAGTCGTGCCGCGTCAGTGTGACTTTAGAAAACACATCCCTAGTTACTAACCAATGTTAAAACCAACAGGTCCTAAACCAGCTTCATCAGCCGGTGTGGATGGGGTTACAGTGAAACAACCGAGCTTCATAGGCGAGAATACTTTAGGGTTGTGGTTTTTTTGTTTGGTTGTTTGAATTTTTTTTAATTTATACCAGAATTGGCTGGCTGAAGTGACCTTGCCCAAAAAAAACAGCAAAGATGTCCCTTTGTGTTTAATCATACTTGGGGGCAGCTATTAAATTTAATTAGTTCTGTCCCAACTGCCAGTTGCTCAGTTTCGATGTATTTACCCACCAATTCCAGGCTCCCTCTTTCAGTTTTAAGGGCTATACTTAAGCTGCCTTGATGAAGACTAAAGTCTGTTTCAACCATTTGGGGAGACAATGTATGAACTAACACTCAACAATCATTGCCTCTGTTTGAAGAGAAAATTGAGTAGCAACGCTATCTTTTGCTGAAAGTGGTGTCTGACAGCAGGAACACCTTGCAAAAAAAGTCAGTCTACCCCAGTTTGGCCTGAACATTCTGATCTGACATAAGACTTGCATAGAAAGGCATATGCATTCTCCTAAATACAGGGATGCAGCTACATGGCTAGACAGCATCCAGACTGAAGAAATGCTCTGGGATTTATAGCAATATACCTGTAATTTGAATTTTTGGTGATGAATCTTCGAGTGTAAAGAAATTCTAATGTAATATTTTAGTTGTCCAATCTAAATATAGATGCTGAATAATATCAAAAGCGTAGTCTTAACTTCAGTGGGCTCATTCTGCTGTGGCACTTCAGCATCTCTATGAAAAGCCAGATAAAATCCCTTTAATCATTCATTTAAAAGAACAGTATTGGAAATTTCATCAAAACTGGAGATACGCATTTAAATCAGAGTTTCCTGAAATAATATTACTTATGGCAGATAGAATGTACTACCATCTTCAAGCCTTGGTCAAGAACTGATCTGTAGGAAAGCTGGAATGAGGAGAAGGAAGGGATGATTTTCTTCCAAACTTTACTCTCAGTACAAGATCCATAAATTTTGAAAATAGGATACCACTTGAAGTAAATTGCTCAGATGTTTAAGAGAGACTGTACTATTATAATCCCTCCATTTCCCCTCTCATTCCTGGCATAAAGAGTCGAGTATTAAGCTTGATCATTTTAGATATTTAAGTCATTGTTCTGCACCTAAGATAACACTTCACCAAAAAAAAAAAAAAGTGTAATTCATAGATTTTTGTCCTTTTTTCTTTCAGGCTGTCATTGGGATAATTTTGTGTTGACTTCATTCTATTAATGGTTTTAAGTGTTAATGTTTTGACTTGTTTTTTTTTCCTATTGCCTTCTAATCGTAACAGTTGAAGACAGGAGGCTTGGGGATTTTTCAATTGTTAATTTTTGATATTTTTTAACTAAAAGCTGAGCTATCAAAGGCCAGATCGCATCTTAAAAACTTGTCAATGTTTTGAATCTCCAGTAGCAGTTGGTTGTCAGTCCTTCATGAGGTATGGTATGAACCAAATTCACCCAAATGGAAACTAGCCGGATTAAGGACTGGGATATAACTGATAAAAGTAATTGGAAAAAAACTGCCATAGCAAAAGAAATGGAATTAGGTCTACCATGTAAAAAAAAAAAAAAAATCTTACTAATCATAGTTGCAAAGCATAAAATGACAGCTAATTTTACTAAGTAAAAGCCCCCTGCTAAGTGGTATTTTGACATCTGAAAATAATTCCGTTTTGATCTTGGAGCTTCACTGACATGATCAAGGAAATTCATAATTCTCTCTCCGAGCTGTTGTTTCAGCCATCTCCACACAGAGGATGGCAGAGCGCTCGAGCCCAGCTAGCAGATTTTCTGCGCAACCACCAGGAACACAGACCTGGGAAGAGACCTGTTGGAACCAGACTCAGCCCTTTGCTAAGACAAGCGACATCTTCCATGTGCCTTTCGTGAGCTGCTTTTTAGAATAACGCAATGGCACAATGTATAGACAAATCGATTTTGAAGCAATGCAATTCAGTCACGGTTATCTGAGGTGATAAGGATACAGGGGGAGGTTGTTCTAATTTGTTACCTACTAAGTTGTATTTAGCATTGCCGTCTGATTAAATTCACCCTCGCATTCAGATATGGTTTGGTATTCACTGAAAAGGCTATACCTCATAATCAAAACCC
The DNA here is from genome assembly GCA_013398815.1 of Ibidorhyncha struthersii. Classification (NCBI taxonomy): domain Eukaryota; kingdom Metazoa; phylum Chordata; class Aves; order Charadriiformes; family Charadriidae; genus Ibidorhyncha; species Ibidorhyncha struthersii. Next base: position 1,510,341 of record VZSZ01008266.1, read on the forward strand.
ATTAGCCCAGTTCCTAATTATGAATGGGATTGACATAGGCAAATGGCAGCCCTGACGCACTGGAGGCAGGGGCTGCTGCCTCACAGGGGTTATTCCGAGACCCTTACACCACTGCTGGCCCTACAGCCCCCCTGTAAAAAGGGATAAGAATTAGACATCTCCGAAGGCTCCATTACAGCTTAGTGCTAAAAAAAAGGTTTGTGTACCTTGTCTGGAAGGAAACGATCTCACAGGATTCCTGTTACTATCTGTGATGTGTCATTGGGTCATGAAATTCAGTGAAGACAGCAGCACAGAGACAAGTTACACTTGCCTCTGATCTTACGCTTATTCAGAAGCAAGTGTTTGAAAATGAACAAATATTGCAGAGTAGGGGGGATGTTATGCACTTAACACACAGTTAATCCATTCCTTAAAATACTTGGTTTGTATTCTTGGGCAAAGCTGCGTCTCTCATTCTCCAGACTGCGTCTGCCATCTAATAAAAGATACTGCACGAGGACACTTTTCATGCTGTGAGAAATAGAGCTGATAATGTTTACTTTTCTGTAGATTAAACGCTTGGGCATTTTAACAAACATGCAGAGATTTGTTTGTTTACCTGCCTAGCCCACATGCCTCTCATTCCTCCTGGCCGGGGAGCCAGTTGGTGGCTCTTTCAAAAAGTTACAATTCCTACGTTATCCCTTCCCTTGCCCGGGAGAGCTAAGGTTTGAAATTAAGTTGCTTCCTGCATCTTTGGTCAGATGCATCTTTGGTCAGATGCATCTTTGGTAAAGTGCGTTTTAGCTGTAACAGCCTAGAACCCATGGGCATCAGCACTCCATTAGTTGCATTAGGAATACAGTTATGAAGGTGGTATTTCTGTAGTGTTTAGAAAATCTCAGAATTGGCAGTATTGTCAGCCTGAATATAAGAGACTCTTTACAAAAGGCAGGTTAACACCTATTTTTTACTTGTTACACACCCATGTTTCTTTCCCCTTCACCTTCCCATACCGTAACAGAGGTGTGAAGATCTTGCCTCCTCCTCCCTTCAGTCTCATCATCAATGTCTAAATACTGTTCCTAAAACATAATAATGCAAAATAATGTAACCTTTTCACAGTAATCCCATCTAACGGAGCTGGAGGGAACAGTGGGCATGGGGCAGTCAGATGACTATGAGAGTCACAACCACGAAAGGAAGAGGGCTTGCTCCTATCGGAAAGTTTCAAAACCGTATAAATGGCTGCTCGCACTTAACAAGTAGCTATTAATTAATAACAGTTCTGTGGTGCTGTTACACGGGCACTGTGCTTGTTCAGTGATGGAAGGAAAATACGAAGCTCTGTTAATACCTTTGTTGCAGCACTTCATTACTGTTTTACTTAATATTTTGGCTCTTAAGTATTTAGGACTGAGTATCCAATGGAATTCAGTGCCTGGATACCTTTAGGATGTTCAAAAGAATTGGCATCAAAGATTTTAACACAGTGAAAAAGAAACTGGGAGCAAATTCTGGAGAGTTTCTAAATTTAACTTAAAGTTTATTCATGAACAGGTGTACCCCTTAATTATATTGGCCTGCAAATGCATATAAAGTAGGGCCATTGCGCTAGTGGGGGTAGTTGTATTTGTATTAACAACTCCCACATGGAAGGCACTTAAGCTATATTGTGGTTGTATTAACTGCAGCTGTACTAAAAGCATCCCTAGGTCAAGAAGCAAGTTGTTCCCTGAGAAAGTGGGCAAAGAAAGCTTCTTTCTAAAGGGTTGTGCTCCCTCGTTCTCCCACTCCTCGGTGTCTTCCCTGCTCAGTCCAATATCCACAACCCCTGTGGGCGGCTGGTGCCAGCGTGTGTGTGCAGATCTGGAGCAACAATTTGGCTGACAGGCCAGCAGTGCGTACGTGCTACCTGGCTTGCTGGTTGCCACCTGGGTAGGGTTTGAACCATAATTTTTTCTTTCGATGAGGACGTTAATTTGGATCTTTCTTCCCTGTCCAGATGCTGATTGTCACACAATTTGCACAAACTCATGTCTGTGAAAGGGCCCCCCTGCTATCAGGTTTGACTGAAGTGATCAGCAGGTTCAAAAAAGGAAGATGGATGGATGGGCCAAGATAAAACATAACCCTTATTTTCTTATAAGGTAGGAAAAAATAAATCCCGTAATTACCATAGTCCTAATGGTATAAAAAATGTTTAAAGAGAGTGTCTCCTGATTTTGGATTCAGTTAGAGTCTAAGTCTGGAGGAACCATAAGTACTTACCAACACGCAATTTAACATGTTTATTAACCGCTTCTGAATTTGGATGTCTGGGTCTCTGCATTCAATCTTGATTAACTGGCCCAACAATGAACGTTAATTACTCTGAATTACGTTGCCTTCAGAGCTATGGTCAACTTCATATCAGCAAACTTGAGGCTTCCTAAACATGTTCCAACAGGGTAACATTCAAGTCGCCTTCCATGTAGTGGAGATAAGCCTGGAGAGCCTACGCTGGGAGATTTATCCTGTGATGAGCTGCAGTAAGGTACAGGGAGAAGAATGCAGGAGGAAAGTGAGCTGCTCGTGTGCCTCAAAGTATATTAAGGCTCTTTTTTCCCCCCTCTTCAAACTATAAAGATGCAACTTAGTAAAAGGCATTTTTATTTACATTTAAATTTTGAATTTAGAAAAAAATATGAACCAAATTTTAAATGTGTGCGTTCTTCCCAGCAATAAACTGAGCTGATCAGGGTAGGACAGCAAAGGATTTAAGATGATGTTCTTTACCTTGGTGGGAGTTAGTAAGTGTGCATTTAGATATATATATACACACATATATAAATGTGTGTATATATATATAATATATATAATATATATATCTCCCCATAAACATACTTATCAGATTTTCCATAGTCCTTATTATTTTGCAGTGACATTCCTGAAGACAGGAATTTCCCGGGCTGGGCAGAGCTGTGGTTCCTGCCGCTGGCAACAGTTCCTTGTGGCAATGAGTTCCACGTGCTCATAACGCACAGCGTGGAAAAAGCCTCCTTTTATCAGCTCCCAGGGTGGGGCTGGGCGGCTGTTGGAAGTATGCCTATCAAGAATGATGCCTCAGCTCTGTTGGTGGTAGAAGATTGTTCCTCTGGACTTTTCTTAAAAAAATAAATAAATGTCAAGCCAGAAAAGGAAGCCTGCTATTTTTCAAATCCAGAAGCTGTAATCATGCTAATCCATATGATCGTGCTAAAGCCAAGCAACATGCCTTTTGCATATGATGTAATCATTCAGCGTAGCCTATTTACAATCACCGCTGGCTGGGAACACCTTCCCTGAAAAATATAGTCAGGAGAGTTTTTCCTTGGTCACATTCCTCCTCTTCCTCCCTACTTTTTGCCCTTTCTCCTACTTTTGCTGTCTTCCCAGCCTTAAAAACATCCCTTGCTGTTTTATTTTGCATTGTAAACTAACCCTTCCCACATCTTCTATTCTTTCAGTGTGTTAGAGCCATACCGACTGAAATCCCAGTCCTCTGAAATCAATACTAAAACTTCCATTGATTTCATATAATATATTCTTTTAAATTCAGTACAAATGCTCCACATGAGTCGTCTATTTCAAATATGGATCTACTGTACAGGGCTGTCTGTCTCTCAGCTTGGTACATAAAACAGCGTGTTTAATAAATTCGCTGGTGTGGGTTTGTAGCATTATGTGTAATAAATGAAAATCTGTTGGTTATACTGAGCATATCAAGTGTAAAAGGAGAAAATTCATCAATGTGAATATCTATCTGTGGATCAATTGGTATCAATCTTGTTTAACAGTCTATTTCCTCAGGACACACTTTGGAAACAAAGAGCATTTCAAACTGCTGGTTAAACAAACAAATATATAGAAGCTCCTTGGGCAACATGGGGGTGGAGCAATCGCCAGATAAAAATGGTCAGAGTGATTTTAAACACCCATTAATCTCTTCTATTTTATATTAGTAAATACAGAGTTTCTCTCGATGTGACATGTCCACTAAAGTGCATCACGAGTAGGGGGTTGTAAAACCATTACTTGCTTGCAGAGGAAAGGGCAAGGAAAGTAGCCTGAAAAACAAAATTTGTCCCCTGACCTCCATGCTCAATAATTGTCCAAGGAGGAGCATGATACCTTCTGCTCTGCAAGATTTTTTTCTGAGGTTTGTATTATCCTTAGCTAAATAAAACCCCTTACGAGACACTAGAAAAACAAAACAAAACCCCAAGAGGATATATAACTAATTAGATCATGATGCGCTGTTTATGTTGCTGTACAATGTTAAGATCTTTCCATGGCTGTCCCATGCAAACTACAGCCCCCCCATCCTCAGGCGCCACAAAAAAAAAAAAAAAAATCCTGAGCAGTACCATGGACACTTGGCATGACTGTATGCACAGGCACAAACTTCAGAATGTAATAAGAAACCCCAGGGTTTGTTGTCAAGAAGTAAAAATGCCGCTACAGTAACTGGTAAAATGAGACTGTGGTGTTGTGCAATGTCCTGTGGCAACTGTGTGGGCTCGTTAGGTACCATCGCTTCCTCCCTCCACCCTCCTGCTGTCTAGTAAGATTTGGGTTTTCCACTCTACGTCACCCTCCTGAACCTCACATAATCTCGGATGGATGCTTATCCTCGCAACAGCTTTGCAGCTAGGGAAATGTCATCCTCAGTTCACAAAGGGAAACTGAGGCACGGACCCTGGTAAATTGTTTGCTGGTGAATGCAATGGCAAGTGTATGTTGAGCCCGACTTCGGCTGAACTTAGATCTTCCGAACCCTGCTCCTCCAAATCACCAGTCGTCTCTTCACCAAACCCATCCCTCTCCGGTGGCTCCTAGCAATCTATTTCATTTTTCTAGAACAAAAAGAGATCACGTCCCCACAAAGATTTTGCAATACATATCTCCGTATATTCAAGGATCCTCACATTTTTGCTTATGCAAGGTCCAGCTGGCTTCGGTGGGGACCGGAGGGGTAGAGGTGACTCTGCCCTACAACACTCGGGGGCTTTACAGCGACGTAAATCCGAGGCTCAGCTGAGCTGGGTCCTGCAACCGCCTCCGGCCGCATGGACTCTACCCCCCGTGTGCCACCAAAGGCCAGGGGCCACCCAGCTGGGGCTTGCGGGGGACGATTTAAATGTGGAGCGTTTTCACATGGAACCCAACAGCAGAAGAGGGGAGTAAAAATGAAAATGATTCCACTGCGTGCTCACGCAGTCAGCTTAGTAGAGGCAAACACTTTCAAAGCGCTGTTTTTTCACTCAAGTTTTTCCCACGAACCTTTTACATGTCTAACGTTTTTATTTGCTGTTAAAAATACTATTGGCTCAATCTTGTCAGCTTCCCAGAAAGTGAGACTTAAAAGAAGTCTTTAAACAAATGAACCAACGCCAAACATGATTACGCGCCGTCTGGATCCGCTTTTAAAGCCCTTTAACTCGCCCACACCTCCAGGAGACCCCCGAGCTTGGCCATTCGGACAATCAGTGCTCTTTCCTTTTCCACCCTATCTAACGACAAAGCGAAGAATTAGCATTG